>OY740774.1:35406208-35988188 GCA_963513935.1 Aphrophora alni | reverse complement strand
CAAACTCCTTACCCAGAAAATAAATTTCGCGAAAAAACTCGATACCAATATTAACTCATCACATTAATTTCTCTATACTATGTTTATGTGATTTTTTTTTTTATTTGTAGAAGGTAAATCGAAATACTCTTTAAACGCGCCCCCCACCTCTTTGAAAAAATAAAAAAAAATTTTCAAAGAAATTTCGTCAATATCGTTTTACCGTATTTTGAGATATGTGACCAATGGTCTTGTTTAATTGTTGTTTTGAGCGATAACTACCGGAATTCTTAGAAGATAGTGACGAACTTCTTATGTTTGCTTTGATTTTGTATATGAGAAAGTCAGTGCTGTGTTTTTGCACTGTTTCTTTTATGTAAAGTCATCGAGGAATCTTGGAAATTATCTTCGCTTAACAAGCAACGAATAATATGTATGAGTATTTAATAGAAATTGTCGACTAAACAAATTTAACGACTTCAAAGAAATATTTTTACCCCTCTGCCAACCGCGTGAAAGTTGCACTCCGTGAAAGTATGCTACGTTTACCACCTACACTGACTGCAAAAAAGAAAGAGAGGAAATATAAAATTAATTATTGTCGATGACCTTCAGCCTTCTGCGTGACCAATAAAACAGTTATTTTTTGTAAAAATTAAACTAAAGATAAATAAAAGAATGCGAAGCGAGAGAGAGAGAGGAAAGATGACCGTTCCCTCACGTGCCCACTTTGTATTCAATGCAGCTCAACAGCACTGGTCTAGCCACACCATCAATAATTTCACCGAATACATTTCACAAAAGGTCAACCTAACCTTACTCCGTATAATAATAGGCCTACCACTATTTAAATCAAACACAGACAGTAGGTATGCACGCGATCGACAATCCTTTCCATTGCAATCTGTTTACGGATTTTTCAGAAACTAAAGAACTGTTGTTTCTGTAAATAATATGTACAAAAAATACTACGATTTCTCACACATCAATTTATAAAACTAAAAATAATATTTAGGATAAATTATCTATTTCTTATTTCACCTCAAAATAAACTTGATACAACAAAATAATTTCAATATAAACAAAATTTTATTCTTGAAATAAATACAACAATAAATAGGCCTACTATGTTTTAGAGAAATGCATTAACTAGTTCCATTGAAAGAGAAAAAAAGGACTATAACACCCTATGTACATTTTTTAAGTAGGAGGAAATACAAATAAAATAAATATTACACACTGAAAATTTGCAAATAAAACAAATGAAATTGCTTTAAAACGAAAAAAAAGAAACAGAAAACAAATGACAATATACAACATGACCTAAAAATAACTGAACTTTTAAGCCTAATATATTCTATAGAGACACATTTAGATAATTTTAAGGATAACAATACGATAGTAGAAATCGTAATAGTATATTTCATCACTAGGACCAAAAGTGAAGCTTTTCGATGCAAGCTCAAGTTTAACGGCCGAGGCTGGAAAATGAGCGCGGATTGAAAAGCTTCTTTTGGTCCTAGTGATGAACTATATTTTTCGTTATCCTGGAAACAATATAAAAAAAAAATCAATCGAAAAAACTAAAATGTTATAACCTATTTACCTTCAAATCGATGGTAACAGCTGTTTTATCAGTTATTTACAATCGAGATTTTAGGTTGTTTTTATAGATGCTTTATAATCGTTAATTAATTCGTATAAACGAAGTAACAGCTGATGACCTCAACCTCAGCTGATGGTTTTAGGTCCTAGACCACAATAATTGTGGATTATTGACAACCTCGTCTAATTGCAGATTGTGAAGCTGCAAAAAATGAACTATTATAGCATAATGTAGGATCTTGCTGTACACAGAAATTAAAAAAAAAACACCATTTTGATATTAAAAGATATTTATTAGTGCATCTAGTTTACGTGTCAGATTAGACTGAAATTTGAGTTCCTATAGATCTACAACAAACAAAAGAACAAGCTTGTGCACATGCCATAACAAATCGTGTTTCTCTTACCTTTATGACTATTATAATATAATCGTTGGATAAACTACTACTCAACAGATATTTTCAATATATATACACAATAACAAATACAAGAAGTTTCGAGAATATAACTTCAGCTGATAAGTGACAAACTTGGAACATGAGAAAAGCGCCAACATAGCCTAGTGGCCAACTAAAACTAAAACTAGAAATTTAAGTATGGAACCCAGAACTAAAACTAGCCCTGAGTTGTTGAAAACGTCCGTTTTTCCTGCTCAAGTTTGTATTTACCCTTAGTTTTTTTGACTACTCAGGTATGCTTTCTTATGTTTATAGTTTTAGTAATACTATTCCAACATTGCAAAGCTACTAACCATGTTTTTGATTTTCACTTGATAACGAGAGTTGATTCATATTCCCGAAACGTCGTGTATTAACTTTATTTTACGCAAATGTTGGTAAATGTCGGTTAAACTATTAATAAGTAAATAACTGTTAAAATTCTCAAAAGCCCTCAGGGGCTTAATATAGTCATTACGGTTATGGCAATCCCGACGAAACCTAGATGGATCTACACGTTTTTATAACGTAGTCTTGGGTTAGGTCTCTCTCTTACATCTTACCTATCAGGTTTCACGTGACTAATTTTGTTCTCTTCCGACCCTGATGTTATTAGATTATTTGTGGGCTAGGGGTCTTTCTTAACTTTATGTTCTTCTTTTTATAAAGTGTTGATGACCAATATGTTTTTCCTTTAAACAACAAGGAAAAAAAAATTTCTCAAGAAGACTACCCACACTAATATAAACAAATATCTAATTTCTACATATTTTATACTTGTCTATAAACTACGGGTCAATAATGTACACGGCCTTGGATAAATCCTCAAAATATGGGACTTTATGATCCAATTGAATCTTACAAACAGTAGATTGTCCCTGTGTAATTTAATAATTTAAAACAACTTGACGTCATCTTGAATGAAATGATTCTCAAGTCAAAACCATTATTCTGACTGCAACTGCATATACGTCGATGATGTCATATGTTGGGAGAATAATTTCTCAACAAGTTTTAGTGATACACAGAGGTCTGTAGTAATATTAAAAGCTCTTTGATTATAAAATCTTTGAATGTGTCGATTTTCAGTAGGTTATTTTGTGCGTGTGTGTGTGTGTGTGTTATAATTATTGAATAAGCACAATTAGGGTGTACCGCCAAGGACGAAACCTATCATGTAGCCCGTGTGCAAAGTTACCATTTCCTTACTTTAATGTAAAGATAAACTTATTTATTAGGCGACAATCTATACTAATAAGTATGTATGGCGGTTTCTGTCCTCTCAAATCTTAAAAACTATTTATCTGATTTGAATCAGAAATGGTAACCTCATAGTTTCCACTCAAAAGAAGGTTTTAACCCTTAACCTTTAATTTTTTTTTCTCGATATCTCAATGTGTAGGTTGAGTTATGATAATAAAAAAGGTTTTCCCAGAAAGAAATGGCGGTTCGATATTTCAATGTGTAGGTTGAGTTATGATAATAAAAAAGGTTTTTCCAGAAGGAAATGGCAGTTTGATATTTCAATGTGTAGGTTGAGTTATGATAATAAAAAAGGTTTTTCCAGAAGGAAATGGCAGTTCGATATCTCAATGTGTAGGTTGAGTTATGATAATAAAAAAGGTTTTTCCCAGAAAGAAATGGCAGTTCGATATTTCAATGTGTAGGTTGAGTTATGATAATAAAAAAGGTTTTTCCAGAAAGAAATGGCAGTTCGATATCTCAATGTGTAGGTTGAGTTATGATAATAAAAAAAGGTTTTTCCCAGAAAGAAATGGCAGTTCGATATTTCAATGTGTAGGTTGAGTTATGATAATAAAAAAAGGTTTTTCCCAGAAAGAAATGGCAGTTCGATATTTCAATGTGTAGGTTGAGTTATGATAATAAAAAAAGGTTTTTCCAGAAAGAAATGGCAGTTCGATATCTCAATGTGTAGGTTGAGTTATGATAATAAAAAAGGTTTTTCCAGAAGGAAATGGCAGTTTGATATTTCAATGTGTAGGTTGAGTTATGATAATAAAAAAGGTTTTTCCAGAAGGAAATGGCAGTTAGATATCTCAATGTGTAGGTTGAGTTATGATAATGAAAAAGGTTTTTCCCAGAAAGAAATGGCAGTTCGATATTTCAATGTGTAGGTTGAGTTATGATAATAAAAAAGGTTTTTCCAGAAGGAAATGGCAGTTCGATATCTCAAAGTGTAGGTTGAGTTATGATAATAAAAAAGGTTTTTCCCAGAAAGAAATGGCAGTTCGATATTTCAATGTGTAGGTTGAGTTATGATAATAAAAAAGGTTTTTCCAGAAAGAAATGGCAGTTCGATATCTCAATGTGTAGGTTGAGTTATGATAATAAAAAAGGTTTTTCCAGAAGGAAATGGCAGTTAGATATCTCAATGTGTAGGTTGAGTTATGATAATAAAAAAGGTTTTTCCAGAAAGAAATGGCGGTTAGATATCTCAATGTGTAGGTTGAGTTATGATAAAAAAAAGGTTTTTCCAGAAGGAAATGGCAGTTAGATATCTCAATGTGTAGGTTGAGTTATGATAATAAAAAAGGTTTTTCCAGAAGGAAATGGCAGTTAGATATCTCAATGTGTAGGTTGAGTTATGATAATAAAAAAGGTTTTTCCAGAAGGAAATGGCAGTTCGATATCTCAAAGTGTAGGTTGAGTTATGATAATAAAAAAGGTTTTTCCAGAAAGAAATGGCAGTTTGATATTTCAATGTGTAGGTTGAGTTATGATAATAAAAAAGGTTTTTCCAGAAGGAAATGGCAGTTAGATATCTCAATGTGTAGGTTGAGTTATGATAATAAAAAAAGGTTTTCCCAGAAGGAAATGGAAGTTCGATATCTCAATGTGTAGGTTGAGTTATGATAATAAAAAAGGTTTTTCCCAGAAAGAAATGGCAGTTCGATATTTCAATGTGTAGGTTGAGTTATGATAATAAAAAAAGGTTTTTCCCAGAAAGAAATGGCAGTTCGATATTTCAATGTGTAGGTTGAGTTATAATAGTAAAAAAGGTTTTCCCAGAAGGAAATGGCAGTTCGATATCTCAATGTGTAGGTTGAGTTATGATAGTAAAAAAGGTTTTCCCAGAAGGAAATGGCAGTTTGATATTTCAATGTGTAGGTTGAGTTATGATAATAAAAAAGGTTTTTCCAGAAGGAAATGGCAGTTAGATATCTCAATGTGTAGGTTGAGTTATGATAATAAAAAAGGTTTTTCCAGAAAGAAATGGCGGTTAGATATCTCAATGTGTAGGTTGAGTTATGATAATAAAAAAGGTTTTTCCAGAAGGAAATGGCAGTTAGATATCTCAATGTGTAGGTTGAGTTATGATAATAAAAAAGGTTTTTCCAGAAGGAAATGGCAGTTAGATATCTCAATGTGTAGGTTGAGTTATGATAATAAAAAAGGTTTTTCCAGAAGGAAATGGCAGTTCGATATCTCAATGTGTAGGTTGAGTTATGATAATAAAAAAGGTTTTCCCAGAAAGAAATGGCAGTTCGATATTTCAATGTGCAGGTTGAGTTATGATAATAAAAAAGGTTTTCCCAGAAAGAAATGGCAGTTCGATATTTCAATGTGTAGGTTGAGTTATGATAATAAAAAAGGTTTTCCCAGAAAGAAATGGCAGTTCGATATCTCAATGTGTAGGTTGAGTTATGATAATAAAAAAGGTTTTCCCAGAAGGAAATGGCAGTTCGATATCTCAATGTGTAGGTTGAGTTATGATAATAAAAAAGGTTTTCCCAGAAAGAAATTGCAGTTCGATATTTCAATGTGTAGGTTGAGTTATGATTATAAAAAAAGGTTTTCCCAGAAAGAAATGGCAGTTCGATATTTCAATGTGTAGGTTGAGTTATGATAATAAAAAAGGTTTTCCCAGAAAGAAATGGCAGTTCGATATTTCAATGTGTAGGTTGAGTTATGATAATAAAAAAGGTTTTCCCAGAAAGAAATTGCAGTTCGATATTTCAATGTGTAGGTTGAGTTATGATTATAAAAAAAGGTTTTCCCAGAAGGAAATGGCAGTTCGATATTTCAATGTGTAGGTTGAGTTATGATAATAAAAAAGGTTTTCCCAGAAAGAAATGGCAGTTCGATATTTCAATGTGTAGGTTGAGTTATGATAATAAAAAAGGTTTTCCCAGAAAGAAATGGCAGTTCGATATTTCAATGTGTAGGTTGAGTTATGATAATAAAAAGGTTTTCCCAGAAAGAAATTGCAGTTCGATATTTCAATGTGTAGGTTGAGTTATGATAATAAAAAAAGTTTTCCCAGAAAGAAATGGCAGTTCGATATTTCAATGTGTAGGTTGAGTTATGATAATAAAAAAGGTTTTCCCAGAAAGAAATGGCAGTTCGATATTTCAATGTGTAGTTTGAGTTATGATAATAAAAAAGGTTTTCCCAGAAAGAAATGGCAGTTCGATATCTCAATGTGTAGGTTGAGTTATGATAATAAAAAAGGTTTTCCCAGAAAGAAATGGCAGTTCGATATCTCAATGTGTAGGTTGAGTTATGATAATAAAAAAGGTTTTCCCAGAAAGTAATGGCAGTTCGATATTTCAATGTGTAGGTTGAGTTATGATAATAAAAAAGGTTTTCCCAGAAAGAAATGGCAGTTCGATATTTCAATGTGTAGGTTGAGTTATGATAATAAAAAAGGTTTTCCCAGAAAGAAATGGCAGTTCGATATTTCAATGTGTAGGTTGAGTTATGATAATAAAAAGGTTTTCCCAGAAAGAAATTGCAGTTCGATATTTCAATGTGTAGGTTGAGTTATGATAATAAAAAAAGGTTTTCCCAGAAAGAAATGGCAGTTCGATATTTCAATGTGTAGGTTGAGTTATGATAATAAAAAAGGTTTTCCCAGAAAGAAATGGCAGTTCGATATTTCAATGTGTAGGTTGAGTTATGATAATAAAAAAGGTTTTCCCAGAAAGAAATGGCAGTTCGATATCTCAATGTGTAGGTTGAGTTATGATAATAAAAAAGGTTTTCCCAGAAAGTAATGGCAGTTCGATATTTCAATGTGTAGGTTGAGTTATGATAATAAAAAAGGTTTTCCCAGAAAGAAATGGCAGTTCGATATCTCAATGTGTAGGTTGAGTTATGATAATAAAAAAGGTTTTCCCAGAAAGAAATGGCAGTTCGATATTTCAATGTGTAGGTTGAGTTATGATAATAAAAAAGGTTTTCCCAGAAAGAAATGGCAGTTCGATATTTCAATGTGTAGGTTGAGTTATGATAATAAAAAAGGTTTTCCCAGAAAGAAATGGCAGTTCGATATCTCAATGTGTAGGTTGAGTTATGATAATAAAAAAGGTTTTCCCAGAAAGAAATGGCAGTTCGATATTTCAATGTGTAGGTTGAGTTATGATAATAAAAAAGGTTTTCCCAGAAGGAAATGGCAATTCGATATCTCAATGTGTAGGTTGAGTTATGATAATAAAAAAAGGTTTTCCCAGAAGGAAATGGCAGCCATAAAAGTCTTTCTTTGTTCGCAGTAATCACAGCATCTCAATGAAACTTTGCAAGCTTATTGTAGTATTTTTGAAGAAGATTTTACATCTGTTTCACATTCATATCTTAAAAACAAACTGATTTATTACAAAAAAATATAAATCTGTAGCAGTGAACGTTTGCGCATGCGCCGTAAATAAATATCGAGTCAATCGGCAACTTCTCTTTGATTATTGTGTTTCAACAAATCTAATATATGCCAAAGAAACTTGTTATCTTTAAAAATCAGTGGGAGAATATCAGGAGTTCTTCTAATCTTCTTCGCTATTTCAGACAGAAGATTTTTAAACAGTTTATTAAGTAATAATTAATTCTCTACTAACAAATCTGTAGGCCTATTTTTTATTAGTTCTAGTAGAGATAAACTAAATTATTAGGCGACAATCTATAGCCTAATAATAAATCTGCAGGGAGGACATCTATGTTTTTTCTTCTCAGATCTTAAAAGTTACTGAACCGATTTTAATGGGAATTGGTAACATCGTAGTTTCCGCTCAGAAAAAGGATTTAACGTTGAGTTTTTTCAATATCTCAATTAGAAGCTGAGTTATGACAATAAAAAGGTTTTCATATGAATTTTTTTCCATAATGAAATGCCTGCCATAAAGGTCGATCTTTGTTTGTGGTAATCACATCAATCTACAGGACCAATCTTAATGAAACATTGCAAGCTTATATTAGTACTTTTGAAGATGTTTTTATATTTATTTCACATTTATAACTTAAAAACAAACTGATTTATTAAAAAATATATATAAATGTGCAGCAATCAACATTCACGCATGAGCAGTAAATAAATCACGCGCCAGACGTTTATTAAATCAAGCAGTTATTCTCTGATTATCTGTTTGAACAAACCTAAATATGATGTGCCAAAGAAACATTTTTTTATCTTTAAAATTCAATGCGAGAGTAGGCTATCACGAGTTATTCAAATCTTCTTCGCTATTTCAGACGTATTAATTAATTCTTAATTAATAAATCACTAATTTTCAGATGACGAGAAGAAGAAGAAGAATATTAATACAGTAACAAATTAAGTTACCATAGCAACCAATATAATAATACTCACTTAATACAGCTGATTCGGTCCGTCTGCTGTATTTAATAATACAAAGCTATTTTAGGTTTAGTTTAGTCTATGTAATATTTAAAAATTATTATTAACTTAATTTTGGCCAAAGTAATCATCTAACCTAACAATTATATATTTTAATATGTGTGTACAATTTGTATATATATAAAAAAAGAAAAGATTCTTATATAGTTTAAAAAACTATATAACTATATCTTATATTCTTAAAAGATTAAGAAACTATAATTGCCTTGATTAATTTCGATTCTTTTTATAATATGTATTATTTAGCTAATTTAACAATCAATTACATGTTTAATCTGAAATATAAGCGTGCGAAGCCGAATGAAAACGCTAGTTAATTATTTATTTATTTCTTTTTTGGAAGGTTTTAAGTCGAAAAACCATTTCGGTCATTATCGCCTTTACAAAATATAGCACGAAGATGCTGCTATAGACAAATGACAAAAAACAAAAACAATAACATACAATTTTTTAGAAATAACAAAAGTAATAACAAACAAAATTAAACTACAACATAACATGTTCCAAGGCTGTAAAATGGCCCTGCAAACGAGTTAACAATTATAAACTATGGAAAATACAATCAACAACAATAAACACAAATATTACAGGGCGGTATAAAGGGCCTGCAACGATTTAGGAAGAATAAAATTTAAAAGAAAAATAAAGATAATATTACAGAGCTGTAGAATGACTGAAAAATTGACTGGATTTTATAAAAAAAATTTAGACGACGCAAAAAGGACAATACCCGATCAAGGATCTGAGCATATCGCCCAACATCGCCTGAATGGAATTGGGAAGGGCAAATGTTTTACGCACATCTCTTAACACAACTCATTCAAGGAGTATGCGCTTAATTGACAAAATGGGCATTGTGGCGGATCCCCCTGTTTCATCAGAAATCAATGAGTGATCATTGAATGACCGATACGAACACTTCCTCCTTCAACTGGCCCGGATGGATGTATTCCACGGACGGATAGTGTCTTTTACTTCCCTCAGGTTATTGGACTGTATATTTGTCCAATCTTCTTCCCATTACCTATTCAAAACAAATTTAACTATCGATAAAAAGTCAGATACCATAACATGCTGTGTGACTGGTAGCTTATAGCTTCCTTTGCGGCTTCATTCACCTTTTGTTTCCCGAAATTCCGCAATGCCCTGGTACCCAGAAAAATGATACTCCGACTTCCCATATCTGAAGTCTGTGTATGGAACACAGAATATCGTCAACCGTGTGATTCTTAGAATACACATCCTGGATTGCTTGTAGAGGACTTTTGAAATCGAAACACAAAAGATAGTGACGGAAACTTGATGGAACCGTATTAAGGCCTTTCAAAATAGCAAAATCAAATTTGGTAAGTGGACATACTGTATTTTGGACAAAATCTGGATTTTAAAAAATTAGGCGTAGTTGCCTTGAGAAAAACTCAAAATTACGGTTTCCTCTAAAGTGACTCGAACTGCTATAGGTTTAACGATCTGTATATAAGACTTTCTATCTATTAAGTTTTGTATTATGTGGGTCCCAAAAGTGCTTATAGAGGAACAAAACAAAATACATATTGGAGCTCTAGAACAAAATGGTCATGCATTTTTGAAGCACATCGTGGCCAGTAGTGATACTTAGATATCTAACCCTGCATTGAGACCAAGCGGTAATCCAAAGAATCATTCTAAATCTTCTACAAAACCAAAAACGTCAAGCAGACTCCGTCATCTAACAGGTCAAATTCGGGTCAAACTGCAGATTCGAGAGAGGAAGTGGAGGTGATTAGGACATACACTGAGGAAGCCAGACGAAACTATTGAGAAAGAGGCCCTAGATTGGAACCCGCAAGGTGTCAGAAGAAGAGGTCGAACCCGAGAAACCTGGAAGAGGATCGTTATTAAAGAAGCAAAAGAGGTTAATAAGACTTGGAGAGAAGTAAAAACACTTGCTGGAGACAGGGACAGATGGAGAGCTCTTCTGGACGCCCTATGCTCCAATAGGAGATAAAAAGAAATAAGTCAAGTAAGTCAAGACTCCGCCATCTAAAAATAATCATGTTTACAGTCTTCTAGGACAAAAAGTCCGTCTTTTTCTTTGAATTCCCGTCTCGTGGAGGGACAATAAAAGCGAATATCTACTGTGGAACATTTTCAAAGCACAGGCGAGCAGTAACTTCCACACACTGCAGTCCTGATATCGTCGTTAATAAATGAGTTTGGAGAAAACAAAAATGTCACCTCATCTATACCTAATCTGTCGCCTTCGAACTTCCATATTTTTTTAAATCTGCAAGAATTGTTTGGGAGAAAATCAAATGGGAAACAATGATGAATTGAAATAAATTATTTTAAGGTTTTTAAACTATAAATACATAGTAAATAAAACACATGACCGAGCCCACCTTAATTTTTTCCTGTAACCCCGTCGTACAGCCGTTATTCCACCTGTCCTTTGACACTCTTCTGAAAGATAATAGTAGGAGCAGATTCTCAATCGTTACAGTTTGTTGTTGTAGGGCAATATAGTTATTCGTTCTAAAGTTACACATCCAACAATTTGCACATTATTTTAATTGCTACAGTCTTCTTACACTAAACAGGCTTTATTTTTAAAGTACTTCCAGGATTCGAAAGACTCTGTCCCTTCGAAGAGGATTACCTCGGAACCAATACATTAAAAACCACCTGATAATTTAAATTAAAGTTTTTAACATACCCGGTAGTTTAAAAGACATATAGTGAAGGTTAAAGATGGCAGCACAAGTAATTAATTATTGAATTACACCCTTGTCTCTTTTGATTTTATACTAAATCAAATACAAAAATTAATATACTATAATTACACGCTTCTCTGTAAAGACCTTTTCATAAAACACTCCTTACACATAAACTTTATTCAGTCAAAATGTAGCTGAGTGGTTTATATATTTTTTAATATATTCAACATTTAATATATTTATCTACTGTCAGGAACTATTTAACATATATAATTCACCTCCTACGTTTGTTATGTGGAAGTGTTTAATAAGTTAACCTAGGTCTGACCGTTACAGTAAACAGAAGTCAAAGTCGAGACAAACTGACGGACTTTCTCTACTGCAAAGGTTGGCAATACTGTAATTACCATCTCGGACATGAGTTATGCATCTAAGAGAAAACTGTTTATGAATATTTATTGGGAAATTAGTTTTAAAATAGCGAAACTAAAATGCATGTTGTTTTGATAGATAATTCTTGAGATGAATTTATTAAGGTTTTTATAACGTTTGACGTAATCTGGTAAATGATGGTGAGATGGTAAAGTAGGTAGAGGATGGTAAGCACTAGTAACGATTATTGTATTACTTAATAATTGATCGAGGTAAGCGAGACGAGATCCTGTTTTATATCGACCGTTTTGGGATTTCATTTGTTAATTTGAAATGAAATTGCGGTCAAACGCTTCTTCAAATGGTTATTGAATTTAGGGTTAATGTTCTTTAAAAATAGACGAAACGTTGTAGCTTATGCATAAGATTAAAAATAAATTCGTTTACAATGGCGGTCGCTTGAAACAGTAATGTACGGTTTCTAGTTAGGCATGGATGTGGGTACTCGGATAGGAATACATTGCAACCCCGGTAATATATAAAAACATATATATTTGTGTGAACGAAGCCTAACTATCAGTTGAACTAATATAAGTTTGTTTTACCTGGTTAAAAATTAAGAACTTTCCTACTTACTATTCCCCGCTTTTTGATTATTTATACAATATTAAAACAAATTAATATTTACATAACAGTTTGCCATAAGAAAATTTCTGTAGACTATAGAGATAGAAATGGAAAGAGATAAAAGTGCCGAGAAAGACAATTGACCTTCCGCTCATACTGAGGGTAAGATACAGGGCGACAGCTTGGATCTCTCATCTCTCAACTTAGAAACTGTTGGGACTACAACCACAGAGGAAAAAGAGACCCATCAGCAGGGCTGATCAGTAGAATATCTGGAAAGAAGTAGAGTTGTTTGAGAAGTGACATCGTCCTTGTGCTCACTGTGAACATTTATTATCCAGTAAGCAACGGCAGAGAGGCTGATAAGCTATTAGAATTGGCGGAGACGCGGAGACTCAGGATAATGGTTGACAATAATTTTGGGAGTTTTTAAGAAGCAAATCAGAGAGCCCGGACCAACTTCTAACCAAAGGAATTGACGAACTGTCCCATGGAAAAATAAATGGAAGGACGTAAACACCATTTATTTCAAATTTAGGTGAATCCCTATTGACGATCTGTAAAGAAAATTTCGCGCTGTGGAGAAAAAAATGGAAAAAAAATTAAAGCTCAGAGAAAGATCTCCCACTCATACTGAGACTGAAAAACAAGGAAAAAGCTTTGATCTTTCACCAGAAATTATTTGGTCTGTCATAGTATATTTTTTTCATAATATTACCAAGAATGTAAGCGTCTCCAAGGACACAAAAAGGTTCTGGACTTATGAAGGGATCCTAGCCCCTCACTTTCGCAAGTTTGTCCACATTTCCATTTTCTTCTATTCATTATGATGTGTCTTGCTACCCAGAGGAGAGTTACTATTGATATTCTTGCTTAGGTCGTTGATTTTCCGATATCATCTTAGAGCTAATGACTGAAGAGTTCAGCGTTTAGATAGTTCCTTGGCTATGTCTCAAAGGATAGCTACGTCCTTTCCATCATATCTCATATCGCGGTTGAAGCAAATATCGAGGTTGAAACAAGCTCAACATTTAAAGGAAAAACTGCTTTAAGTTCAAACTCAAATTTTTTATTTTCTCAAAATTGACTCAAATGATTTTGATAAAATTTTACTAAATGTAGAATCTAAGAATTCAAACAAAAAACATCGCTCGAAATCTCTAATGTTACCAGTTCGAAAGCTATATATTCAAGAGAAAAACTAACAATGACCTCAGTCATTAAGTTCGTATATCTCAAAAGCTACGCAAGTGATTTCGATTATATTTTGGTGAAATATGAATACAGTATTTATAATCCTTACCTATGTCATTTATCTAATCACAAGTAACTAAACATTACAGTTTTGAGTAATTAGGAAAAACCTAAACACAATAGCAAGTGGTACAAAAATTTACTAACAATATACAGGGTGTTCCAAAATAATACAAAACATTATTTTTCCTAACTTTTTGATGTAATCATTCTTACCCATTTATAATATACAGAAAATCATATAATTTGTAAAATTGTAATCTTTATGTTACCGAATTATAAGGCATTACTTTTTTAATTTAACAATTTATTAGCCCAGCTTTTTTTAACGATAACTGCAAAGATTACTCTTTAGAAAATTGTTTTCACAACTATTAATAGTAGTATGACATTTAAATTTTAAACATTTTGAATTCTGAACTGTTTGCATGTAATCCATGTGTTTGATTTATTTATTATTAATTTTTTGAAAGTATTCAATTCCTTTGAATTTTTAATTTAATTACATTTTTGATCTCATTTTTTAAATTAATATTTGGTTCAAAAAGTTTTTAATTCATATTTAATAGTTTTATAACAAAATAAAAAAAAATTTCATGATTTTTACGTTACAAAATGCATATTTCGTTTAATATCAAAGACAAATATTGTCATTCAATAAATTGTATTATTTTTATTTTAAAATGTATAATTCATTAGTTTTTAAAGTTTATCTATTAAATAAAGAGTTAATTAAAAACATTTTTTTATAGTAAATGATTTCATATGTTAAATCAAAAAAGTTTTATTAATTTTTACTTTTTTAATAATTTTTAAATTTTTATATAGTTAAAATTTTTATTTATTTATTATTATTTTTCATAAATGCAATTATTATTTTTTAAATTTCTTTTGGAGTTTTTAATAACCTCATATATTATTTTTATTGTAAAAAAAAAAATAATTCTGATTTAGTTATTCAGTAAATAATCTCATTTTTTAATTATAGTTAAAAAATATTATAATATTAATTTCATTTTGTTAATAACTTTTTTTTTTTATGTTTCAAAAAATAATTTACATATTGAATTTGAAATTTCATATAATAAATAACATCATTATACTCTTATTAACTTATATGAATAACACTCATTTAATCTTCAATGAAAACACTTAAGAAAACGTAATTTTCCACAATAAACATTTTATTAATAACAAGGCGACGTTTCAATGACTTAGTCATCATTACTAATTTTTTCTCATTATTAATATTATGTATATATTTTTAAACATAATTATATACATTTACATTCTCGATTTTTAAAGGTCATTAAGTAAATGACTTCTAGAGCTTCTTATCTCTAGGTCAACAAACCTTGTTTTTACCATTGCCATCAATATAAGTTTTACACTATGTTAATTACATTTTGGCAAATTCCAAATAAAATCCATCAATTTATTTAAATCCAAATTAATATTTAACGTTGACAAGACGTTTCTGCTGCTGAAGAGTGCCTTCAATGCCACGTAGCTAATCTTTACAAATAGGACCACTTATCGGCTGTCATCATAAGCAAAATTTGAAACCTGTGTGGCCGGTCTCTTCCCATAATTATCCCGGCCTCTTTCAAACTATTAATAATCCGGGGCAGAGGTCAGTGCATGAAGCCTATCCTATTAAATGTGAATACCGTTATTAAATGATGGTTGTGTGTATATATTATATGTAGCAATTACGCGTTGGTCTCTATTCAAACTAGAGAGAGAGAGAACCTGTTCGCTACGTTCAAACTGTTTACTTGCGCAGACTGGTTCTATTGTATTGAACATTGGCGCAGGAATGTGGGATTATCAAGCTAGAGTGGAAAAAAAATGTAGAGAAGATAAGATAACGCAAATTTTATGGTTTAATATGTTTTGTTTGAAATCGGAAAACCATCGCCGTCATCACTTTAACATTAACAATGTATAAAATACAACTTTATATAAAACTACAAATCGAGCTAAAAATTAAATTACATTAACTTAAATTTACTTTACCTAGACTTACGGGAGATTTGACGCTGCACCATAGTCAGTCAAGGTGTACGAAAAGAGACTCTTAGCCTTTGAATAGCGACAAGAGAGGTAGTCAAGACAGACATGATATGAAAGTTAAAAGTGAAGGTTCTAACTCAAGACTAGATGCATTAAGGTGTAGATCCAACTCGTACCTAAAGATTGCGACAACTAAGTGAGCGCTTGTGGGGGTTTTATGGTTACAAAAATGAAAGGGTATTCGGTGACGGAATGTATATTGAGAGACGAAATTTGAAGTTTTTGCATGTTAAGTTCCCGCTTTTGAAAATTTGTTGATATGCAAAATTTAATAAATAGTATAAGATTATATTTTAATTTCAGATCTATAATAATAATAATAAAATATCAGAGGCTGCCTAAACGTATTACCTCCAACAGCCATCGCCCAAATGAAAGAATAGATTTCAATCTTCTTACTTTTATCTCTTACCTGTTCATTGAATGACAAAATTTGAAGCTTTTGCATGTTACGTTGCTACTTTTGAAAATATATACATATCTATAACTTAAAAAATAGACGAAGATTATATTTTTATATCACATCTTTTAATGTGTTTTATTCTGATGTACAGAGTGGAAATAAAGTTTCAAACTAAATGAAGTTTGTGTATAATTATTTATACTAAGTTTTGTGTTTGAATTTTCGGCTGCAATCTTGAATCCGCCATATTGGATTTAAGTCAATTTTTATAATAACAAAATGGTGTTTTTATACATGATTTAACAATGGTTTTCAACCCCTGAGTTCAGTGGTATAATTTTTTGTTTTCATTCTCTCACCCATATCCAATTATTCATCAAAACCCTAAAGAATTTTATGATTAATTTTTTTTGGAATATTGCAAATTAAAAATTTTAATTGTGTGAGACTCGTGTTACTGCACTAGACTTTGATTTTCACATAGGAAAATTGTTATTGAGCGTCAAAATCTTATGGTAGCTAACCTGATTTTTCGAGTTGCTCGAAAAAAAAACAAGAAGAAGGAAAAAAAGGAGGTCACTTGTTTTGACTGTAAAGCATGGAGCGTTAAACAGATAGAAATTATTTCAAAAACCACTGTATTGAGTTTCATTGTTGGAGATCTCAAAAGGGATAATTCCGTAGAAAATTCAATATTTCAAACACATCAAATAACCTTTTCTACACTAAGGGTATGTAAGAAAGAATAAAAATCAAAACGAATAGTGTAAGATGTTCGGCTATTTTTTTGTAAAAAAGAAGACAAAAAATTTGTGAAGTTTTGTTTCTTTTTATTTATTTCCTCAAATTTGGACAAAAACAATTGTACAGTAGCAATTGTAAATACCTGGTCTTTCAAAAGCAAGTTAAAACTTTAAATGGTTGTGGTTTCGTTATTTGTTGTCCAATCTCCAAGAAAAACTCTTTACTGTATGAAAATACAATTGGAAATTAATAAAACATCAGCTGTTATTTTTAAAGATTTTTATTTGTTACCATAGCAACTAATTTTCTCATTGTTGACTAATTTGAAACACAGGAATATATTAGGAGAACACAACAAACCTTGTAGTAGTTCGCAATTTACTCATTGATTTTTTATTTTATTCAATTATGACTTTACCTTTACAAACACGTATCGCATTGATTCAGTGTTTATGAATCTGAACGCAGTTTATCAGCCGGGTTAAGAAAGTTTCGTACTAGCAACTGTTTGAGAGAAGGACCGCGCAGTGTAGTCGCGTATAAAAGCTTGTTAGTAAGTTTGAAACCAACGGGTCAGTTGGAGACATCAAGAAGCTAAATTGGCCTTCAATTGTAAGAGATGAAATTCTGTTGCAGAAGCCTTAATGGAAAAATGTTTTGTCAAATAACACTGAATACGGAGAAAGTAGAGCAAGAAAATTGCACAAAACCTTGAAATTAGTCAGACAACAATATTGTATACTTAACTGAAATGTATACCTATAAAATAAATTGAAATTTGAACTGAAAGATAAAGACAAGCATGAGTAACTTCATTTTGATTTATTGGGATTACCTCAAATTCGGTTAAACGAATCTTGGCTTGACAAATACTTTTGGACCGATGAAGTACATTTTAATTGTATGGTTACATGGAAATCTTCATATAGGAACACAACAGGGACCAAATAATAGAAAGTTACAGCTACAGGGGTTCTCTTAGAATTTCGTTGTTAGACCATTATGTTTTGGAATAAGTTGCAAAATGGTGTCGCAAAAACCGTAATGATAATATGACAACGTTGTTTGAGCATGCTATATGATAAGGTAATATAAGAACTGAAACAGCATGATATTGAAAACGTTGTATTTATACACGACGGAGCACCTAATAAATGGTTATTTAACAAAAATCTATGTTAATCGTGTGATAGGTAGGCAATGTCCTTTATCCCGACTCCAAAGTCTCCAGACCTAAACCCAATGGATTTTTGGGGTTGGTAATTTTTAAAGGATCAATTGTACTGAACAAAACCAGCAAGTGTTGAAGAATTATTGAAAGAAGCAATTATTCAAAACGTAGCTGAGGTACATATTAACAAGCTAAATCCCGTGTATTACATAGAGGAAAAACTATTGATTCTCCAGGAAGAGAATAGCGGCCACTTCGAATGTCTGTCTTAATAACTCTAAGATTTAATTAGACGTTTTTTGTTATTAACTCCCTTTTAATTTCTAAGGTTTTTATATACTCCATTTTGTCCTATGTTTAAAAAGGAATGACATAATATAGTCAATAAAAGTTTTTTCTTCCTTTTGGAGAACTTGGTATTTCGAATTATTTTACATTTAAAAAACAACAATAAAATGAAACAATATTGATAAAAACACACAGTTAAAAATTATGAAAGTAGTTACGATAATAATAATATTCAAAATTAACAATAACACCAATAAAACAATTGTTCAAACTGCAGAGAACCAATGTTTACAATAAATATTCGCTTCAAGAATGTCCTGGACAGTGTAAAATGTTTTAGACTTCAGCAACTGCTTCCTTTTTGAAAGTTACGACTTCCATCTCTTCTTTAAACACTTTAGGAAGTTTGTTTAAAAAATGGACTCCAGTTTCACCCGGCATTCTTTCAAAAGGTAGCAATCTATGCTTTTGTTTACGAAAGTCACATGTTCTATTAGTATTATTTGAATATTACGAGCCAATGAACTCTTAAATTTATAATATATCAAAATGTACATACTCGTAAAAGTTAAAATACCCAGTTTCTTAAATGTATCTTTGCAATTATAAGTAACAGTTTATTAAACGCCTAAATTCAAATCCAAACACTATTGAGCAAACAGATAGTTAGGGAAAGTAAAAAATTAATTTGAGCTCTGAAGCGCGAGAATTAAAGAATGCGTTGAAGACTACACCTGTGAACAGAATGTCGCGACGATTGCGAATATCGTTCGTTAGATGGGAAACGAGTTCCTTGTGATTGTAATCAAACAAATTTGGATATTTAAGCGGGAGGAATTCGACTGTCGGAGCACAAACAAATGAGACATTCTTGGCCGAGGCAATCATATCTGAACAATGCATTGGTCAATTTATTTTGTGACTTGCGTACCGTGCTAATTTAAATACTTATAATAAGAAACAGGTCAGAAGGATATTTGAAAAATTGCTGATGAGGCTAAATTTTCCAATAGAAATAAAACAATTGAGAAAATGGGTTATTTGTGCAGGATCCTTGATTTAAACATAATTGGGGATTAACTATCTCACACCGTACATATACTACTTATACAAGGAGTGTCTATTAAATAACTGAAATAATAACTCATATGCTTCGCAATGCTCGTCTCCTCCAATATAGTCCCCAGTCACAATTACACATCAATACAGTCTTGTTTTCTACTTGTCGAAGGGTGGTGTAATTTCTGTCGACTGTTTTAACAAATCTGTCGTTTTCTTCTATACTGTAACTGACACAAAGTGAACACATGTTTAAGGAAGAGAAAATTCACATGGTGTCAAATATGAAGAACGTTCCGGTGTAGTAATGGAGTTTGTGGTCAGAAATTGCTTACAGAAAGTTATCTCTGTATTATCATGATTAATAATGAAACTACTATTTTCCTTGTTTTTTAAACTCTTTCGTTCAGTTTTGTCAGAATTTCCTGATGTTGATTCGTGGTGAATTCTTAATTACGCTCTTGCTATGACGAGTATATTTAATTCTTCGTGATGATGGTTTTCCAGCGCATTGACTGTTGTTTGCTCTCAGGATCACAATTAAAATAAAATTATGGTCGGCATGAAGTTCCCCCAGTATTTTGACTCAAATTTCTTTCTTTCTCTAATGTGAGAAACCATAAGGGCAATTTTGGCACAAACTCAGAATATTCCTTGCATTGTCTTTATCAATTTTTGTGGCTTCAATTTTCATTCACTGAGTCGGCGCTCTTCTCGAACAATCCTGTTAAAATTTCTTTCGTTTCTTGAAGTGGAAGTATTTAGCGTTCATTGTCTTCCACTTTCTCACGTCCTTCATTGGATCTTGTCTACCACTCACACGTGCACAAGACATACAATCTTCCCGGTAAACCTCAGTAAGTATTTGAAAACATTTAATTAGTTTTTGTATTCTTGCTCAACTTTTAAATTTAAAATTATTTCGGTACACAACAGAAAACAGAGTTACACTAATTGATTACTCACAAACAACTAAATGAATGTGAGTGTTGATGTTTGTTATGAGGATTCAGACACGTTCAAACATTTCTCAAAGAGCTCATAATCAGATCTCACAGTTTTCTCTAAGAGATGAAATACAGTCTCATTATTTAATAGACACACCTCGTACTTGAGAAATAAAAATTTCATCTATCATTAAGTTTTATTGATATTTATAGAATGTAGAAGAGGGATTAGGTTTCCTTCTTTTTAAATTATGTGTCAGTTTTCGTAAAAAAAGAAAATATAAATATATTTAAATAGACCCTTAACTTGTTTCGCTTTATTGAGGTCAGTATAGTCGTAAATCATTGAATAGAGTAAAAACCGAAAATGAACTTGACATAAAAATTTCAAGAATATTTGATAAAAATCGTTATAGAGAAAATATGATTTTTTTTGTTTTTTGTTACCTGCAAGTTTTCAGTTATCAAAAAAATATGTTTATTCAAATTTGTCTAGTTATAGGTAACATATACCAACATACCAAATTTGATGAAAATCGGTTTATTAGTTTGAGCTGTACATAAGACAGATATACATAATTTCAAAAGCAACTTTTTTTTTTAATGACGAGACCTTAAAATGGATATTTTCGTGAAAAACTTGACATCGATTTTTCGACCCTTCAGATAACTTACCCTCAAAAAGTAGTACAGTTTTAAGTCAAAAGTAAAAGATATTTAATGAAAAACACATGTTTAAAAATTTGTTACTAAAGCCGTCTAATATATATTACATACTATGTGTTTCTAAAATTTCAGGAGCTTATTTATTCCCTACAGCAAAACCAATAAAAAAGTTGACATAAAAATATTTCCTAAAATTCTTACTACCATCTATTTTGTGTTAAAAATAATAAATACTTTTTAACACGAAATGGTATGGAGTTGAACTTTTGCTTGCTACTTAGAGACCTAATTTGAGAAGAATAATCAACCGATTTCTTTTACTCATTTCAAATTGTGAGCGATTTAAACTTTTTAACTTCGAATATTACAAAACCATTAATTTTACAAAATATTAACAAAAGGTAGTAAATATTAGTTTTAAAAAATTATTATTGAGTGTGTCGATAACTAGTTGTTCTTTGAGCAAAGAAGATTTAGAGATAAAAATTTGGAGAATTCAAACAATAATTAGTTTTAGTTTTTGTCGATGAAAAAGAACAAAACAACTCATTTTGTTTGTCGTTAAAAAAGGAAAATATGCAAAATTAAATATTTTACTGTTTTGGAAATATTCGAAGTTTAAAAGTTTAAATAGCCGCCATTTTGAAACAAGTAAACAAAATCTGTTAATAATGTTTCTCAAATTAGGTCTTTATAACACCAAGTAGCGTGCAAAATAAACAGATATTGTTTTTTAAACACGAAATGGCGGTTAGATAGAAAACTAAACGTTTTAGAAAACCTGTTTGTATAAATGTTTTAAAAAATAAACTCCTGATTTTTGGAAACACTCTGTATATTTATTTATAAAAAAGTTTTTGATACAACTTGAGTTGTTGGGTAGCAACATTTTATTAAGCTTTTGGTGATGTTCATAAATTTAATCTCAAAACGTTGCCAAATTTCAAACATCGATGTGGATGACGTCAGAGAAACGACTACAACTTAAATAGTAATTCAAAGAATGATCTCAATTTAAAAATTAATTTCAAGTCTGAAGCGTGAGGATTAAAGAGTACAGGTAGGGATAGAAGAACGTCGATTGCGAATATCACTTGTAAGACGGGAAACGAGTTCCTTGTGATTGTAATCAAACAAATTTGGATATTTAAGCGGGAGGAATTCGTCTGTCGGAGCCCTAACGATTGAGACATTCTTGGGCGAAGCAATCATATCTGAACAGTACAATGGTAAATTGTGACATGCGTACGTGTTATTGGAATAGAACAGGATGGAAGCGCATTTGGAAAATTGCTGATACGGCTAAATATCGAGAAGAAAATAAAGAATTGAGAAAATGAGGTCCAGAAATTTGTCAAGAATGTCAATAGCCCAGAGATAACAAGTTTTGTCAATACATTAACTGCGTATGAACATACACAAAACTATATATTACCACGAAATAATGATTAGGCTACAAAAATGTCTCGGTTATTACAAGTAAGGTAGACAAATTTTTAATCAAATTTAAGAAGTTGTTTAATCAAATTTGCATTTAAAAATACATGACGTTACAAAAATCCTTAGTGCGCCATCAATTTTTCGGATTGTATACGATAAAAGTAACAAAAATATTCACTAAAAATATTTGTCAATTCCATTTCGTTTAGACGTTATCCGCCGTTTTGGTTTAAAAAAAAAAACATAATTGTGTACGACAAAAAGAACAAAAATACTCACTAAAAATATTTGTTAATTCCCTTTCGTTTAGACGTTATCCGCCATTTTGGTTTTTATAAAAACATAATTGTGTAGGTACGACAAAAGGAAGAAAAATACTCACTAAAAATATTTGTTAATTCCTTTTCGTTTAGACGTTATCCGCTATTTTAGTTTTTATAAAAAACATAATTTGGAATAATATTTTATATTTTAAGTTTATATTTGCTAAACATACTTTAATTATGACATTACACAACTTTACTAAAAACAAAAACATCATTATTGAAATTTTATAATTAATTGTGTTCGTTTGAAATGTTAAAAGTCGATATGTTGAAAGCCGTTAATTTTACAAGAAATTTACAAAATACGATAATTATTTTTAATGACAAACAAAACAGTTTTTGACAGTTATTGAAAAAAAAAAAAAAAAAAAAAAAAAAAAAAAACAACAATTGAATACGTTATTTCTTGGTAATTGTGTATAATAACTATGATAGCCTAGAACAAAAAAGTTGTTTATAATAATTGTGAATTATCATAAATTGTATAAATTTAATTATTTGTTCAAAATTTAATCGTTATCTTTGTCTATTTACAGTAGTAGAAATGTTTTATTTCGAATTAGATGTTCGGGTGATTTGTCGGTGGCGGCAACGCAGTGACAGTGGAAGGGCATAGATTGCCTTACTCCCTGGAACACTTCATCCCTGATTCTTCAAATAGATTTCTCAACTGTGCAGTGTTGAATACTCAGTGGACATGCCACGCTAATGAAACACTACGATTTTCGCAGATTTCTTTTTTTTTTATACAATTACCAACGTAAATCAAGGCTGATACGCCATCGTGGATTAACTAAATGCATTGTCTTGTTGTTAGGGGCCATGTAGTTATTTAAACCATGCTAAAGGAAGTGTTGGTAGTTATCCCACACAAAAATTTTAAAATTGTTTTGTTTGTCGTTGAACGAGGAAAATATTTGGTATCTTGTAAATTCCTTGTAATATTTTGAAAATATACCAAATAAAATATTTTAAATTAGGAAACTTGTGCAGCGTATACAAAATTAAATAAATAAATAAAACACCTAAAGTGCATATACAAAATACCAACTTAATATCTAATCTATTTCTAAGTTTATGTTATTTGTAAAAAAAGAAAATGGTGAAAAGCTAAACGATGATGAATTAGAAAATATTTGACTGAAAATTTTTGTTCCTTAGAATAAATCTCGAACACAAGATCTCATAAAAATTATGTTTACTTAATCAAACGCGTTTCAACGAGAAAGTAGCTCATGTATCACTGAGGATGGATATTTTGTCGTTGAAACGCGTTTGATTAAGTAAACGTAATGTTTGTAAAATCTTGTGTTCGAGTTTTATTCTATTTATTCAATTTTATCTCACAAGTCAAGCTCAATATTTATTTATATTTTTGTCATTTTTGGTGCGCAGAATCGGAAAATGTGTAGTGCGCCAACTTAAATTCTATTTAATTGAACAAAACACTGGTTTAAAATAAACAAATGTAATAAATTTAACTTTATTAATAAAACCGAGTCTCAGAAATTAAGTCTTTTGGTTGGTTTTAATTTTTAACAGTAACTTAAAAACTGGAATTTTCAGAAGATATGTTTTTTTTAGGTCCTTGGAAGCTTTGTTTCAACCAAAACTGTTCAAAATCGTTAAAACTAATTTTAGAAAATAGTATTTGTGTGTTTTGATCTTATAGTACCCCAAATTTTGAGTTTCCAAACACACAGAAAAATTCTTTAGTTTATGACCAATGTACTCACCTTTCAGATTTATCGTGTCAAAAACTAGCCTTCAAGTGTCAAAGTTCGTTTTCGTTTTTGGAAATAATTCCTTAAGGTAATTTATATTATTAAAATTTTGCACACTGGTTTTGATTATTGGGTTATCTTCACATTTCATTAACATTTTAACGAAATCGGTAGAACCAATTTGTGCAATTGCGTCATTTTAATAAGCTCCCATGACCAATGTAAATTTTTACCCGATAACTCTGGAAGCAGCATTTTAGAAGATGTCAACCAATACGTGTTTGGATACTTAGGAGATGCATTTTAACATAATTCACTCAAAATCGTTTGAGTTGATTTTGAGAAAATAGTAATTTTGTATTTTTGCTTCAGCTCTCCCTAAATTTTTAGTTATAAAAAACATGAAATATCTCCCGGGATATGAAAAAATATCCCCACAAAAAAAATTTGATTCAATCAGTCTATTCATTTGGATTGTACCTACAATGACAGATGACAGACAGATTCTAAAATCCAATGGACTCGGAGGACCTCAAAACATATATTTCAGCTGAAAAAATGCTCAATATCACGTACATGCGGGAAAAATAAAAATAAATTCAACATCACAACCTTGTAATATAAAAATCCTTTATCTGTTCGGTTAAGTGTGTTTAAGTGTTAAAATTAAGTATTTTATTATGTCATTAAATGATTATAATTGTACAAAGTATAATTTATACATATAATTAAGAGAGTGAACACTTTATAAACAGATGCGGCACTTTAGTATGAATGCCATGAATACAATAAAACTAGATAAAATTACAACGTTGTATAATCCACATAGAAGCACGTATATTGTCTAGGAAATGTGTGAGAAATTCATTGCAGTTTATTTCGCACAAACCGTTCTAGATGGAGTTAAATTAAAAATGCTATAATCTAGATTCAAAACACTTTCCACCAGTTATACAAAAAGTACTAGTATTGAATAAATTGTGAACAATGGGTTAATCGGAGGACAAGTGAATAATTAACAATTGATTTCTCACAAGTCAATTATACTGTAAACAAAACTGAACCAGTCATCTATGATCAATATACAAATTGAGGTAAATAAATTGATTCATACCTTATGAAAATTTCTCGTTATCAGAGTAGTTTCACAGGCGAGTGTTTTACGTTTACACGTGGCAGCTTGATTTACACTGAACATGATTGACTCAGCTGTTTAACACTTCAATTGCCTTCAGTTTTTAAGGATACACATAACTTTAGTGTAGTTAAGTAACAAACTAATAGTGTTTTAGCGGTTTACCCATAGTTGTAATCATATTGATACTAGTGGAGAGTGAATGATTAACGTTAGCGTATTATGCGTGAGAGCAGCGTCAGTAGCTTGTAGAAACAAAACTTTAGACGACAGTTCTTACGGATTGGTTTACTACAGGGTGTTAAATAAGTCCCGGGACGGCTTAATAATTTGTTAACCATTAAAGATAGAGCTACAACTTTACACATTGGACACCAAAAACCTATTTTATTAAGTATTCAGTGGACCCCTACTTTTCCAGGGGGACGGCCCACAAGGAGTAAGTAGGAAATCGTAAATGAGGGCATAGGTCGAATTGGACATTTTAAGATTTTAAGCTTTTATTTAAGATTTCCTACTTAGGCCTACTCCTTATGGGCCGTCCCCCTAGAAAGGTAGCAGTCCATCAAATACGTACTAAAATAGGTTTTGGTGTCCATTAACAATGTGCAAAGCATTGTAGCTCTATCTGTAATGGTTAGAAATAATAAGCCGTCCCGGGACTTATTTAACACGCGGTATACGAGGCCCATTAAGGTCTAGTAGACGTCAAGAAAGTAGAGATGTAAACCCGTGTAACAACTGATTTAAACAAACTTAACTATGTATGCTGGATAGAACCCCTTAATCTACCTATACAATTTAAGATTTACTACTAGACCCAAGAAACTAACTTTTGGCCATTTGATCAATTCTATTTTGATACTTAGGGCTACATTTTAACAAAATTTGATCAAAATAAATCAATTTAGGCGATTTTCAGAAAATCGGAATTTTGTTTTTATGTATGGTAAGTACTCTTAAATTTTGAGTTGTCCTAAATAGAAATAAAAATCATCCCAAACTATACTTAATTTAATCAAAATCCGTTTAACAATTTTAGGCTGTAACACTGCAGAGACGATCGATAAACAGGCATTTCCAAAACCTCAAATTGAGGCCCTCAAACGTTTCTGGGAAACAATAGAATACGTGTTTTATGAGCCATCCCATAACTAAGTCAGTATTATGAGACAGTAAAAAAGTACGCAATGCTAATATTTTACTGTGAAATATTTTCTAAAAAAACTAAAGTCTTTCCTTCTCTACAAATTACGATCATGTAATCGTATTCTCGAAATGATATAGAAGTGCAGCTAATGCTTATGAAGTTGATTAACTACAATACTGTGATCAACAATCCATGCCAAAGGATAAGTTATGCGGAGTTGTGGCTCTGGACAGAGGTAGCGTTTTCACACGGTCTTCACGGCAGGGGTCTATTGTTGAGTTATGCAAGACCACTTTATTTGTTTTCATTTTATATCTACAAGGAACTTTTTAGTTTGTATCAGACACTCTTTCACAGATTTACATTAGTTTAACATAAGATGCTGTGAAATTATTACTTAGTCTAGCAGATTGAATAAGGCAGCGTTTAAACACTGATATTGAAAGTTCTTCGGTTTCTGGAGGAAAATGTGAGTTGTTTATGTAAGTTGGCTCAAAATAGGTTGTATTGTTTTTATCAACATTATGAGAATATTTTTCATCGTAACTAAAATTACTAATTTCGGTTTTCTGGTGTAATTATAGAAAAAGACCCATCATAGAATGTAATACAAGTCTTCTAAGTGTAATGTCCAAAATTAGATCTTTTGAACCTTGTAGTTCTATCGATAGGATCAAGGAGTCAAACATAGTATAGGGTAAGTTTGCTTAAAACAGATATTATACAGATTGTCTGTGCATATTCTCGCTTCGCTCATGTTAGAATCTCAGGCTTGACGAGCCTTGACGTTGAATATATGAGGAGAAGCATCCACTCGCTACGCTCTTGTAGGAGACTCGGCTTTGCCGGATCTTGTACGAGTATACGAATATCACGTTTTCTTGAGAGATCAGTGTTATAAAATTATACATAACTTCGCTATTGAGAGGCTATTTTCTAATCGTAGAGAGATGAGGTTGGTACTGATACATGCAGAATTGAAACCTTCAGATTTTTATCTAAATTAGTGTGTTGATCGAATAACATACAAAATATGAAATAAAAGCAGTTGAAAATGGCCACCATTTTGACGTTTTCAATGTGTTTGTTTTTTGAAAATTTCAATAGGATTCTTTATGAGTACTCCTACATGAAATTTATTCTTCTTATTTTAATATTTGTGATTGATGTCGTGTTTACGTATAGATGACAACAACGACGGATGGACAGCAGGTCGAAAATCAAATCTTTTGTTTCCTGAGGTCATGAAACGTGAAGATCAAACGGAGGTCAACATTTTTGACGATTACCAAACTAAATACTTCGTATCTGTTGCAACTAATAACACAGACTAGAGTGGAGCAAGTTTCTTAGATAATTATATTGATAATAAATTGTACACAAAAAATAAAACACTTAAGAACTCATGTTTTCATTTGCATAAAATGTAGATTAACAAACAGCTGAAGTAATCTATTAAACTCTTTGTCTTCCTTTCTGAGACTGAAGAAATTGTTGAGATAGTTTTGTCATTTCAAAAGAATACACACTAATTGACCTGTATGTAACACAATACAAATAAATAATATTATGATGACAGTCTTTCATGGATCTAGTTGGTTAACCTAACCTCAAATTGTTTTATCGTTATGAATCAGCTGCTACTAAATTTGTAAAATTGGTTTTATGGTAACGAATTTTGAAATGTTTTAACCTTCAAGAAACACCCCCACAAGGGCTTACTCATAGTAAGTATGGATGTGAGGCTCCTAGCTAGATCTACAAGTAGTTTTGAGTTAGATCTTTCTTTTTCATGTCTCTCTTAACCAACTCTTGTTATTTTCCGAGACTAACGTTATTAGGGTAGTTGAGATCTTTATTTCCCTTCGCTTTTTATAAGGCAATGATGACCGATACGTTCAAGCAACAAGAGAAAACACACACAGAGCTGATTTGTAAGTTTAGGTTAGTGTTGACGTTATTGATCAATTAAAATTATAAAAGTCCGCCTTTGTCAAGAGTTCAAATCAGCTGTGAGAAATCGTGTTGGTAAGTAAAACAGTTTTTAAGATACAGCATTAGTTACATTCCATTTCAACCCACTATTTCTGCTCTGATTCAAAACAGTAATAAAATAATAACAGCTCTGCTATCTTAAATAATAATAATGATGAAACTAAACTTACCACGCAGATGATAAAGGTAATAATCCTAATTGTTTCCATTGAAATTTTTATAATACTTTTAGTGGAAGAACATGTTGACGATACATGTTGACATATGTATTTGGAGATTTGAATCTGCCAACAAGCACAAAATCAGGATCGGTAGATAAAGAAAATTTTCCATAAAACTGAATCAAAGGCCTCCATTTTGAATTTTTCATTTTGCTGAATTACAACAATTTTATGATAGAAAATATAAAACAATCCATACGTTCTAAATTTTACTAATATTTAACTCGAATTCCAACTATTAGAGCTAAGCCCCTTTCCCCCCCCCCCCGAGTTCGTAAGTAAATTGGTGGTTGGGTTAGGCTATAACCGACAGAAACTACTATCTTAAAACCCATTTTAGGAATTAGATTTCCTCAAAACGAATATAAGCCTATCCTCAATAATTTACAAACATAATTTTGCATTTAGGCAAACTTTTTATTCGTGATAAAGTAAAGAAATTGTTAAACTTTCACTAAAATTGGTGTCAAGGTGAATGTTTGAGTGAAATATACTAAATGAGAAACTTTGCTTGACATTTCTGTACTATTTATATTATTTTCGAATTGGTTTTGTAAGTGAAGCGTCGCCAGCAATCTCCCGACTTACGTTTGCGGAATGTAAACATCATTTGTTAAAATAAATGTTATGTCAGGGTCTTGTTATAGGGTGTTTATAAAATCCCTCTCAGTCCTACAATTTTTACTTTCTCAGAAACACGTATGATAGACAAATTTTAGTGATTGGTTAAGAATTCGATGTTTCGTTCCTTAGAAAGAAATAGACGAAATGTCTACGAGACTATAAAGGTAACTTTTAGAATGTCGTCTGTCATCTGTACAGTGCTCAAATAAGACATCAAAATATGTGGGCATGTATTTATGTAGGAATTTTTAATTTTTCCAATAGTTACAAATTTTATTTCCCTTAAAACTTGCTATGATCAAATTTTTGTTTGTCTACAAACAAGCAATGTTGGTCAACATTTCCTAATTCTTGTTCAAAACGTGAAGATCAACCAAAAATGATTAAAGTCGAATGTCAGATTCAGGTTAAATTTTTTAAATAAAAATGAGAATGCTTATGACCAAAATTGTGAGAAACTTCAAGTAAAAGAAATTGTTCATATATTATATTATATAATTTTACACGTTTTAAGAGGATGCAATTTTAAGTCCTATTTATTTTTTTTTCAAATACAGTTTCATTTTTCATATTTACATTTTGACTGTAACTACCGAAATTATGTTTTTAATAACGAATAATTTTGGTGGATTTTTATTTGGTATTGAGGATGGATGAGTGAGTGAGGAAGTCCGGTTTTGCACCATATTTCCCTTTAGTTTTGAAGTAATTCAGTTAAAACAACGCTTTTAACTTATAGCTCGTATTTTCTAGCGTGGAAAACACGTAGTCATTTAAATATCATTTAATGTAGATTTTACAGCTGCAGACATAAAGCTATAGAAGAAATTTGTATGTGATAGTATATTTCGTATGGAACCATTTAAGTATTTTTTATAGTGGAAAACATGTAGGCATGTAGATATAATTAGATGTAGATTTTCACCTGCACACATTAAACTATAGAACTAAAATTTCTTAAAAAATTTGTTTAAATAAAATAAATTATACTTTAATAAAAGTGCAATAAAAAAGTTATAAAATTGTTTAACATTTCTAGCCTACTTAACAACACGATTTTTATTTTGAAGGAAACACATCAGTCAACACGTAACTGTTCAAAAATCAAGAAAAAAAAGTATTTACCTTAAGTTTATTTACAAGTATGAATGTTTCCAGATTTGTATAAAACTTCTTCATATTAGTTTTTACACTTTACGTTTCGGCCAGTTTTAAAACTCCAACTTTTTTGTTTTTTTTCATCTGGCTTCATAAGAGAAAATAACGTGATTTTATTTGAAAAAATGATATTAAAAAATCCTATTTTTGGAAAATTTATCATAAAAACCCCCTTTTCTATCCATTTTTGTTCACTCTTTATTAATTAATCAAATTTATTAGACCGATTATAGTATGTGATGATCAACATTAGAAAATGGAATATTAAAAAAATAAATAAAAATTGTCTAGACGTTATTAGGAAGCAATAACCCTAAAAATGGACAATTCGACTAGACTGTTGATCAATTTTAAGATATAATTGGACCATTTAAATATATTGTACCTTTAATTGTTTTACGGGTAACTCTCAAAATTGTAGGAAGATATTAATGAATATTTTTTATTTGGGTTTATGAATGGGTATGTGAAGAAGTTTGTGCAATATATACGCACTGTTTAATCATTTATAGATCTAGGATAATTGTTTATTCTCTTTAATACTTTCTTAAGGTAGTCCAATATTTTTGGTCTCCATCGTTATTAATATATTTTTCCTTAACTAGATATGAACGATCAAAGTAAATTTTTATTTTTCTAAATTATTTGGTAACTTTAATTTATTTTTACGTATGGTGTAATTACATTAATTTTAGTCACAAGACATATAAATATGATTTAAATCAATTTACCCAATAACGTCTAAACTGGTATTCATAGGGAGATAATAGCAATATGTTTTGTTTGAACTCTTGTAAGCTACATTTATATAAATCTTTGGAGCGGAGTTACTTTGTAAAATAAATTTTGTGCTTTTGGTAAGTACCCAAAATTTTGACCTATTCAAAAAATTAAAATATACTTAAAAAAATGAGATAGAACCAAAATAAGCTCACTTACTAATATGTTATTAATATCTCTTTGAGATAAATCAGTCCTACCACACAATTTTTACATTCTTTTAATAACTGTTAGAATATTTCAGAAAACCAATTGTTTAAATATTATATTTCATTTAAGCAGGTGATTTGAGAAAGTTTGTACAATGTTTTTAACGGGGAAACCAAAGGCAAGGGACCAATCAGGAAAAGAGCCCAATACTATTGTCTGTAGTGTACACTTAACAGAGGCAGTTTCGAGTGTATGCTCATTGTGAGCAAACTCCATCATAACTGTAGACGTCAGGAGGTAACAAGACTGCCGAAAACTGACACGAGTCTCGCATAAATACACCATGAAAGAAACCCTGCAACAAACAAACAATCAACACAATGACGGGATTGTATTGGAAGCAACCTAATTAAATAAGTTATTTGATGGTAGTTCTTTGTCTACTACTTGTACTTGACTTGAGATTCGAGGCTTTTTGTTTTAACCATTATCTGGTCGTTTACTTTGTAGAGTGTGAGAAGAGCAACAGTTGTAGCTGTACATTTCTATACAAAGATTTCGCAATGATTGGTAAACTAGAATAGTTGTTAAGGTTAGATACGATTGCCCGCAAAGATAATTAATTAGATGAAAACGATAGATTTTCATGACTATTTTTTAATTAAGACTAATTAACAATTTTTTAATAATATGGAACAAATTTAAATTACTGTAAATAAAGAAAGACTGGTGTATGCCCTTTAATGAGAGTAGATAAACAGATGCATAATAAAATTAACATTGCACAGACAGTACATTCATTAGTGTGTGTAGACAATAACTCGTGAATGTGTACCATTTAAATACGTTAGGTAGGTTAGGTTAGGTTAGGTAGGTTAGGTGGCAATATGTTAGTTAAATTACAATAAACTTTTATGATGTTAATACGACATTAATTTGTTAACCTAACTTAATTGTTATGACTGGGGACTCCGTTTGTTAAGGACTCCGTTTAGTTTAATTTAACAACACATAAGAAAGACCTGAAAGTTGTGTCTACAATTCAGTAAAATTGGGATCCTTACGGCAGATTTATTGAGATATTTAAGTTAAGGTAGCAAATCACTAGTGATAGTGTATCTTTATTCCACCACATCTCGTTTTATGGAAAGCATACTGTCGCTAAAGGTTTTCTGCATCTCCATTTTCTTTTAATATTGTATAGCATAGGTATATACGAACGAAGAGAGGTAGGCCCTATTGTATCTCTACCAATTGATATTACTTCTGTGTAATTGTTTGTTAAGTAATTAAGTCCAAGTGGGTGTACCAATTGTTATGAATTTAGGGAATAACATTTATTCTATTTAGACCGAATGGTATACGAGATTTTTGTCGATGCTCAATGAACAGAGCAGATTTAATAATTTATGTGACAAATTAAACAGTGTTACCTGCAGATTTGCCGAAAATTATTCATTTTTCTTGGATTAAAATAGTTCATTTACAAACTATAAATTAGTTTGTAATAAATTTATCATTTAAATAATGTTAAGGGTAAATAACATGTTTCACAAGAATAAATATGAAACAGCTGTTATAACATCTCAAATACGTTTTATTTTGTTTTTTGTGTGAGAATTTATAACAGCCGTTTAAAATTATTTTTAGGTTATCTGATATAGCGCTAACTTCATTTGTATGTACTCACGTTGTGTTGTGATTGGTTGCTTAGTTTCGCAAAACTAAAGGGTTTATATGGTTAACAGTTGGTCTAAATGTATTTGTGATGTTTATTTACAACTCGCAAAAGTTAACGGTTTTTATGGCATATATTGTTAATGTGTGAGAATTGCGTAGGATCTTAGCTATTCTAAATGCTGGACACAGGAAAACCGCATTAAAACTGTCGAACACTTACTGGTCGACGAGAAAATGCCAATGACAGAAATATAAGGGCACTCAATCGTGAACTAATAAAAACAAAATGAAGTTTTTGATGCTAACAGACATTATTTTAAAATTAAACTTTCATTTTATATAAATAATCCATAATTTACTGTAGGTGATCTATTTGATAAATGTAGATATTATAGAATTTGATATTTCATTGTGAGATTGGCAGAACTTTGATAAATGTAGATATTATAGAATTTGATATTTCATTGTGAGATTGGCAGAACTTTGATAAATGTAGATATTATAGTATTTGATATTTCATAGTGAGATTGGCAGAACTTTGATAAATGTAGATATTATAGTATTTGTAATTTCATAGTGAGATTGGCAGAACTTTGATAAATGTAGATATTATAGTATTTGATATTTCATTGTGAGATTGGCAGAACTTTGATAAATGTAGATATTATAGTATTTGATATTTCATAGTGAGATTGGCAGAACTTTGATAAATGTAGATATTATAGTATTTGATATTTCATAGTGAGATTGGAAGAACTTTGATAAATGTAGATATTATAGTATTTGATATTTCATAGTGAGATTGGCAGAACTTTGATAAATGTAGATATTATAGTATTTGATATTTCATAGTGAGATTGGAAGAACTTTGATAAATATAGATATTATAGTATTTGATATTTCATTGTGAGATTTTCAGTTACAAAGGCTCAATAATGTATCAATGTATCAACGAATTGGTTATATGATAGCTTTTCAGTTTCGAGGGCTCAATAATGTATCAATGTATCAACGAATTGGTTATATGCTCGCTTTTCATTTACGAGGGCTTAATAATGTATCAATGTATCAACGAATTGGTTAAATGCTAGCTTTTCAGTTACATAGGCTCAATAATGTAGTAAAGTATCAACGAATTGGTTATATGATAGCTTTTCAGTTACGATGGCTCAATAAAGTATCAATGTATCAAATAATTGGTTATATGCTAGCTTTTCAGTTACGAGGGCTCAAAAATGTATCAATGTATCAACGAATTGGTTATATGCTAGCTTTTCAGTTACGAACGCTCAATAATGTATCAATGTATCAACGAATTGGTTATATGATAGCTTTTCAGTTACAAAGGCTCAATAATGTATCAAAGTATCAACGAATTGGTTATATGATAGCTTTTCAGTTACGAGGGCTCAATAATGTATGAAAGTATCAACGAATTGGTTATATGATAGCTTTTCAGTTACGAGGGCTTAATAATGTATCAATGTGTACAGCAAAATATATTATACTGTGTAAATGTTACAATGAATGGTAAAAATACAATGTAAATAGCAAGTCACCACAAAAAATATATTTTTTATTTCCGCCTTGTGAATGTGTTATGTCCAATTGTGCAGTAGCTTTGCTATTATTTAGTGTTACTTTTAGATCTATGAATACTGTTTGAATATCGAACAATAGCCACATTGGATTATATTGGTTTATAAAAACCATTTATTTTATTTATTAAAACTTTCAAGGTTAAATATTACTATTCACAGAACCAAAAAGTGTGTAAGTTTGTATCCCTCAGAATTTATAATTACAGAGGCTTACAAACAAATCAAATTTGTATAATGTGTTTTTATATTAAAAACAAATATTTACCAATATGTTACAGTGAAAGTATTCTAGTAAACGTAAAGACATCTTTAGTAAAGTATAAAATTGCTAAATAGTAAAAGTAAAAAATAACTAGTGCAATATAACTTACTAATCTGCCAAAATATTTACCGTTTAGGATCCCTCTGTCCAATCTCATAAGATGTAATTTTCTTGGCATATTTGTACAAGAAATATTTACAAAGATGCCTTGTTAAGTCAAATCTCAAGGTGTACATTTAACGATCTGTGAATTAGAACAGCATAAAGAAGAGTTATGATAGAGACAAAGATAAAAATCTCCGTATTGTAAAATCATTTGTCATGGTTCTTTAGTCGTTGGAAGCTTTCCAGCTTTTGTGATATCTGCACGCAAACCTTTGCATAATGTTTTTTATTTGCTTTTGTAAGTTGATGATGCAGTTTTTAGACGTACATTATTTACTTAGTTTATTTATTTTTAAATGTCGTTTCGGGAGTTATTATTTTTAAACCTTCAATGAAAACGCTTTTTTTTCTTGAAACCAGCTACACAGATTTCGGTAAAAAGTTTGGTTAAATATGAAACTTAATGACTCAAATTAGTGTGCCAAATTGAAAGTTAAAAATAAATATAGTGCTGGCTTAAATGGGCCTTCTTATATGTCCTACAATAAAATTGGCCTTCTTTAAAATTGCGGGTTCAATCAAGTATTTCTACGTATTTAAATTGTAACTCAACGCTTTTTCTTTTTAATAATCTGCTATAACTATTACTATACACGTTTTCTAATATATGCATGAAACTCCCCCCCCCCCAAAACATAAACCCATTATTAACCGCCTATGGAGCTGTTTTAAAAGGACTAATTTCTTTAAAACCGCACAACCGATTTTAATCAAATGTAAAGTTTAATAACCCAATATGCCAAATCCAACTAAAAGAAAATTATATATCAGAAAGGATTACCAAATAAACATTGCTCAAGCTTTTTCACTTACACATCTCCAAAACCTAATGAAAACCAATCAAAATTATTCGATTTCAAAAATTCAATTCTGTAGAATATTTGAAGAAATGAAAATGAAACTTTAAAAAATACTTATATATTTAAATAGTGTCTAAAATATATTATTTTACAAAGGAAAAAAAAGATGGCAGAAATTAAAAGTTTTATTTTGATATAATAAATTACATCAGATATAATTAAAAATTAAGGTAGTAATAATTAATTGATAATTAACGATACGAAACATCTTACTTATAAAATAATGATATATATTATAAATTCAAGGAAGTAGGTAAATAACCTTTTTTAAGCAATATCATTTCTTAGCGATATGCAGGGTGTTCCAAAATTGTGTTTCCAAAACTTCAGGAGGTGGTTTCCTACATCCAAACTATAAAAATGTTCCTATCCACATATGTCCGGAATCGTCAAGTTTCCCAGATATCCGCCATTTTGTTTTATCACAAAATATTTTGTATCTAAAGAACGGTTTGACGTATTAAATTCTAATACGGTAAGGTAAGAATTATTTTGAAAAAAAAAACACTAGCGTAATACAACAACCGGTTAAAAATGGCGGATGCTTAGATTTTTTAAGTTTTTGAGTCTTTTAAATTTAGAAAATTTAACCAGCCGCCATTTTGAAATAACGAATATGTGGAGATTTGAAATAATCGTAACGGATATCGGCATTTTTAGAAAGGCGAGTGCAATTTCTATACAAATCTAATAATAATCCACTAACAAAACTATCTCCCAAACCACGAGGAACTAAAACCAAAATGTTGTTGGATGCTATGAAAACAAAAGGCGGCTACAAGATGTATCTTAGAAGTCGCAGGGGAATGCTGACAAGAATGCAATTCTTCAACACCATCATCATCCGGCCATCTCGTTAGATGAGTTTCTCCTGTTACTATTAATAAGAATTCGTTCATCAAGAGCAAGGCGCCGAAACTTAGCCTAATTAGCAGATCCGGTGACAGTAAGGACGGCATATTTGTTTTATTTATAATTTTAGTCCCACAAGAATAATGTTGAATATGAACTTAAATGACTTTTTCGTAATTGTTAAACAATTATGATTTTTTACATTTTAAAATAACAATATTTTCTACGGTATCGATGTTTTAAAAATCAATAATAATATAGTTCATCACTAGGATTAAAAGTGAAGCTTTTCTATAAAAGCTTAAGTTTAAATGAGGAACGATTGAAAAGCTTTTTTAGGTCCAAGTTATGAACTATATTTGTCGTTTATACTTCAAATAATATAAGAAAAAAATTCACAAAAACTAAATTGTTATAACTTATTTGCCTTCAAGTCGATGGTAAGATTTGTTTTAACGGTTATTTACAATCGAAAGTATCGGTTGTTTTTATAGATGCTTTACAAACGTTAATTAATTCGTATAAACGAAGTAACAGCTGATGACATCAACCTCAGCTGATGTTTTTAAAAAGCACAACTTTAGCATCTCAATGCATGTATTGAAGCCGTTTTTGAAGCAGTATGACGCAATTTATTGGGTTTAATTAATTATATTTCAGAATTTGTTACTATTATAAGCGTTAACAATTTTTGAAAAATTACCTCTACATGTCCTGAAGCAATGTGTATTCTTACAAAGTTTGCAATTTAAAAGTAATCTATTGTATATTACGGTGATAATATTGTTTTGTTTTCTTATTGTTTAAAGGCAAAAAACCTAGACATCATCATATCATTACGGGGGGTGGCACAAGAAAAGAACATAAAATAAGGGCTCCTAGCCATTGAATACTCTAATAGCGTTGGAGTCGGAAAAGAACAAAAGTTGGTCAAGAGAGGACCTGAGAGGAAAGATCTAACCCAAGTATACATGAATATAGGTGTAGATCGAGCTAGGGTCCTTCAAGTTTGCTACGCATTATGTACCAATAAAACACCGTTACATATAAAACAGAGTTTTAGCAATCTGATAACGCTAGTTTACAATGTGTTTGTCTTTTAAGTAGTAAATATATGAACACTATAAAAAAGGGACTATATTCCGAATTTAATTAACATTAAAAGAAATTACTTGCAATAAATAAAGTAAGGCGAAAAATCTGTTTACAAGCTGAGAGAATATCTGAGAGTACCTGCTACATCCTTTTAAAGAAAGGCTTTTAAAAGTATATTTAATTCATCTGATTGTTTTATGTTATTACTCTATTTATGATATAAAATAATATGACTATTTATAGATTTGAAATTTTCATGGTTATGTCCCGTTTGAATCTTTCCGAGTCCCCAAAATATATTCACAAAAACTCGTACTTGATGTATGTACATCTAAACTGTTTTGACTTAGTTTCTTCAAAATTTGTTTATTGGGTTCGTAATTATGTTAATTACAACTCAAATTTGGCATAGCTGCCATACTTAAATGATTATCTGTCATATCTCAAAATCATAATTAAGAATTTTAAAAGTTTCTAAAAGTCGATAAAATGTACTTACGATGGTCCCAAAAAGTATATCTTTATTGTTTTGCTTTGTTGTACGAAACCATAATTTTACAAAATTGGCTTAATCTGTTTCAATAAAAATTTGGTAAACTATGAAGATCAATCAGCCAAAAAATCCGTGACAAATGATGTAGTTATATTAGTTTGTATCTCTAGCTTAAGTAAGCCAATGCAGACGTTTAGTCTTTTTTCTATAACTACAAGTAGGAATTGTATACTTTCACTAGTTATTGTTTACACTTACTAACAAATCTTTGCACATTTTTTACATGTTATTATTTTATTTCATTTTTTAAATAAATCCCTCTTCAATCAAAACAATTCTATAGAAACAAAATATGACATTAAACAAAACAAAAATCATTAAAAAGCCGTTAATTAGTCTTCATTTAAAAAATAGCAATAACATCTTTCAGTCCTTTTTCATCTATTTCTCTCCTTGTAAGCAATTATATCTAACCTTAATAACTATTCTAGTTTACCAATCATTGAGCAATCTTTGTATTGAAATGTACAGCTACAACTGTTGCTCTTCCCACACTCTACAAAGTAAACGACCAGATAATGGTTGAAACAAAAAGCCTCGAATCTCAAGTCAAGTACAAGTAGTAGACAAAGAACTACCATCAAATAACTTATTTAATTAGGTTGCTTCCAATACAATCCCGCCATTGTGTTGATTGTTTGTTTGTTGCAGGGTTTCTTTCATGGTGTATTTATGCGAGACTCGTGTCAGTTTTCGGCAGTCTTGTTACCTCCTGACGTCTACAGTTATGATGGAGTTCGCTCACAATGAGCATACACTCGAAACTGCCTCTGTTAAGTGTACACTACAGACAATAGTATTGGGTTCTTTTCCTGATTGGTCCATTGCCTTTGGTTTCCACGTTAAAAACATTGCACAAACTTTCTCACACCCGAACCAAACAAAATTATTCGTCGCTAATAATTCAAGTTAAGTTGACGTATGGAAAGTGAAAATGGCTTTAGATTTTATAGTTTAATATACAGTATTATCTTAAGCAATATAAAAGGTCTAAACTTGCTTCACTTGTGTCATAAACTCGTCGTAGAAATATTTATCATGGAATGAAATCAAGTTTAAATGATGACAGTTTTGCCATGTTTCTAAAACGATAATGTTGTATTATTTGCTTTTTTGTAAATTGGTTCGAGTCATTAATCTTCACATCAAAACACAACTAGAATTGGTAAAAACCAATTTTGAAAATTACGTCTGTTATACAGCTCGTTATATCGTCTTCAGCCTAATTTTAGTTTTTCACCTCCTTCTCTTACTTCTCCCTCTTTCTTCAATACGTTATTATATTTTCCAACCACTTTACACGCGGACGTTCTCTGCACCTTTTTCCAACAGAAAAGTGTTGCATCCATCACTTTTCCGAAGTTTTTTCACTGCCTATTTACTAATATATCATTTTATTTAGACGATTTTCAATCTGCCAATTAAGGACACTAGATCATCCCTAGATTTTAAGTTTCTTTTACTGTCCATTCATGTTTTCTCTGCAGTTCTTATCAAATATAACATTCCCGCTCCAGCTATTCTAGTTTCTGTTTCTGTTTGGTTAGCTTGCTGTTTCTTAGGTAAGTAAATCCTTACGTGCAGTCTTTTACTTACTAAGTACAGGGTAATTTCGGTTATCACTAAAAGTTTCTACTTCCGTTTTTGACTGATCTTCGTGTTTAATAGCCTCAGGATATCGTAAATTGATTTTCGATGTTTCGTCCATCATCATCTCTGATCGTAAACACGATGGCTGCCACAAACAATTTAAGATAAAATTGGCTATATATGACTATAATATGTTCATATAAAACTCAATAGAAATTTTGAAAAAATCGAATTAAAAATGTCAAAATAGCGGCCATTTTAAACAGTGTGTTGTTCATATCTCAACATATAGTACACTATATTAGATACAAATTTGTAGATTTGAATTCTGTGTGTAATAGTACCAACCTGACCTCTCTACGATGACAAATAATATAATAGAGACGTCATTGTAGAAAATTTATTTTCGAACACTGACCTTTGAACCATTCCCTATGCAGGGCTGAGTCCACACATGTATAGCTTCAAAATCTGCGAAGTCCAAAATATTGACAAGAGCGAAGCGAGTGAACACCCTTTAATATATACACATCTACGAAGCGCACGTTAGGACCTAGCGGACGTTATAGAAAGTAGTGATATACAAAATTACGAGGTTCCGAAACCTGTGTAACTATTTAAACAAACTTCACCTACTGGATAAGACAATACAGGTTAACATTTCCTGCAAGAAACAAAAAATCAACTTTTGAGCATTACATTTAGACCTGTTATGTATTATATTGTATAATGGGGTTGAGTAAGTACCATGATGACTCCTTTCAAGTTGTTTATATATATCTTAACTATTATGAAGACGCTAGTCTGGCAAAACGCGTTACTAGATTATTCAATTAATATTTTCTGTTTTATTTTTCCATCTTTGGTCAAAATGCTTCCCAAATAATTAAACTTCCATTCTCTTACCCTTTACCCATTACCTCTATATCTATTACCTCTATATCCATTACTTCTATACCCATTACCTCTATACCCAATACCTCTATACCCATTACCTCTATACCCATTACCTCTATATCCATTACCTCTATACCCACTCATGCTTGGTTCTCTTCAACTACATACTTATCTTTATGTTCAGAATCATTTCTACTTTTCCCAACTTCCATTACAATTATCTATCAATTTTTTCTATTTATCTTTATAGAGAGAGATTCGAAATTTATAAATCTATATTTAAACAGTTTTTGTTTTATACTTTTTCTTTTATTTTCAGGATTAACAACTTAATGCATTGCCAAGAAAAATTCACTAACGACTGTGAGTAGATGCTACTGTTGATATGTTTATTAAAATACTCTTGTTTAAATAAGTCTATTCGTAGAACATGTATTTAATAAATAACTTTATGTACGTAGATGGTAAAGACAGCTGTCTGCAACATATATAGTCAAAACATTTAGCTGAGTAATACATATGGCTATTACAAGTTAGAGAATGCTGTTACAATCAAGTAATTAGTTTTGTACCAGTGTTGCCAACCTTTGCACAACAACCAGACAAATATTTGTGTACTTGTGCTAGTTGCTACTTGTTACAAACAATGCATGGGTTTTCTTAGATGAACATAGATATAATATAACAAGGTTATATGAGATAGACTGGAGCAAGTTTTATAGTCAATATAAGCTGTCTATTTTAAAGAGAGGTAGGATATTTTTTATTTTTAAAAATAGCAAGTTCTGACTTCTTCGGGTTAACCAGTCTAAACTTCTGTTAAATTTTTTTTTTATGTATTCGAATAAATGAAAACTGCAATATACTTTTTAAAATTGAAAACTACAAAACATTAAAATAATGTGATTATTTAAAATATAGAAATATATAATTATTTTACAATCAAAGTCTTTTAGTCTTTCAAAATTTAAATTATGTATAATTTATTATTGAAAGAATGAACTACAGTTTATGATTATGTTGAAACGTGGATTATTGTTTTTCTTTAATTTATTACTTGGAAGAAACAGTTGATTTATTGAATATTGGGTTAGGTTAGGTTAGATGGAGATGAAATGGTAGCTTTAGTGTTTGTGTAGTGAAGTAATATACACATTTAAGTTGACTCGCTAAATCAGATTTATTTATTACACTAGTAATTTGTTTTCTTATTTTTGAATGAATGAATTGTTTTATTTACTAAAATTTTACAATCTACTATTACAGTCTAGGTCTAAGAATAAACTAAGATAACTTATCATTTCCAATTAGAAAGTTATCAATAAAATAATATTCCAAAGTAAAAAAAACTCTGTTCGGAGCAATAAACAAAATGCAAAAAAAAGAAGAGAGAGAGAGAGAGAGAGAGAGAGAGAGAGAGAGAGAGAGAGAGAGAGAGAGAGAGAGAGAGAGAGAGAGAGAGAGAGAGAGAGAGAGAGAGAGAGAGAGAGAGAGAGAGAGAGAGAGAGAGAGAGAGAGAGAGAGAGAGAGGAGAGAGAGAGAGAGTAAAAACTGTACATAAGCACTTAAAAACAAAAGGTGATTAAAGCGAGAATGCAACTGACCGAGTTCACACTAAATAAACTTTTCACCTACATAGGAATCTATAGAAAAACAGCTTCTAAACACGGGGTTAAATGATTACTTTAATAAACAAACCAAAACAACAATTACTTGCCAAAAATATAAAAACACAACGAAAATCATCATTAAAATATATAGAACTGCTTACATTCACTCATAGACAATTAATAATATCATTAATTCATTCCTCTATTATTAATTGATTTATGAAACGATATTAAACTAAAAATATATATTTTTAAACAAAATGTTCCGTAATAATTTTCCAAACTTATATTTATTTCCAGCACATACTTTAATAACTGCAGGCAAACAATTAAAAAATCAAAGTATTTATAAAATTTCATAAAGACTGATAGGTTAGGTTTCGGTACAATAACATTAAATTTATTTTGCAGATCACTAGACTTCGCTGCCAAATTACCACTTCTGCTAAAGAAAGTTCTTAAGACTTTAAATACATACACATTCCTAACAGGCAAAATAAAATATTTTTAGGTCTTTCATCTAGCCTTGTTGTCCAGTTTCTTTATTTATCATAAACGTGTACCCTCAGAGGTGTATTAAAGTGAGTATGTCCCCCTCATGGGTGCACAGTGCACGGGTATGGCAAACCCGAAACACCTAGCTGGATTTACACCATTTTAATGTAGCTTTAGGTTAGATTCCTATCTTGACCAACTTTTTTTTGACACTATTAGAGTATTTGAGAGCTATGCGTCTTTATTTTATGTTCTTTCCTGTCTTTATTTATAACGTAATAATGACCGAGAGATTTTTGTTCTTTAAAAAACAAGGGACAATGATATATATAGTGAGTATAAACGATGCAATCCATAGTAATATTATCTGGATCTAAACCTTCTTTAATTTACTTTTGGGCTAGATCCCTCTCTTTGATTTTTCCTATCCCGTTTCTTGACCTAATAAATTAAAATCAGATGTTCTAATAATTAGAATGTATAAACAATTTTGTATATTGATGACTTGGATAAATCTTTGTTACAGTGAAACTTTTCAAATATCTGAGTTATTTGAAATTGAAAAATTTAGATGTTTTAATGAATTTTCATGGAAATATTTTTAATATTGTTTTCCAAACAGATATGATGAATTTTCAGCACTTTAACATAACAGTAACTCTAAGTTTTGAGAGGTTATATTTAACTTATGAAATATGATATGTAGATTATGATGATAATATTTCGTGTATGATATACTATATAATATGATATGTAGATTATGATGATAATATTTCGTGTACGATATACGATATAATATGATATGTAGATTATGATGATAATATTTTGTGTATGATTTATAAGATTTGTAGATATTTCTGAATGAGTGTGTACAACTTATTGATTCATTTTCAGAAAAGAGAAAATTAGTTTATAGTAACTAAAACAAAATGTTCATTAAATTCGGCCTTTAAAATGTTAGGTAATTGAAAGATTTTAATTAATAATTCATTAACAGAGACATCATTAAGATTAACGATTTGTAAATCATCCGCGTTGTTTTAGACATCGCATGATTGCAATGTACAGGTTGTTTGAAAAAAATGTAAAGTTAAAGTTAGTTTATTAATAAGAAATTAACATACATAACATTGTAAAAATGTTAAGTGATATATTTTAAAATGTATGTCATCCTGATATATTACTTTGGTTACCGAAATTCGTTGAAAAACTTATTTTAAACTAAAGTAATAATTTGTGTAATTAAGAAATATGTAGGTTTACTTTTTAGAACACCCTGTACTGGATATGTAATTTCCAATACATCTTGGCTTACTTTACATCACAATAACCAAATAATCATTATTCACTCAGACCTGCAGATAACGATTATAAAATTGCGAATTTTAAAACGCAATCACTCTGTTGTTATTAAAGATAAATTAAAAATTCCTTTTAAGTATCATAAATTGACCTATTTACAACATATACAAATAATAATCATGTTATATTTAAAAAGTTGGGGAAAATCACGTTTTGTTATTTTTGGAATATGCTGTATAATCGACTAAACTTGTACCACTTCGGTACAGGTTAGGAGTTTTAAAATGGCAGGTGGAACATTTTTCTATTTAAAGCATTTTTTTTTCAAATATTAAGCAGTTTCCATACTTTTATAACACTGTATACAGAATGTCTAGAAAATAATGTCCGAAATTTCACTTGAAATTAAGAAATAAGTTCCAATAAACATAATTCCGGAAAGTTTTCGAATTATCCGTCATTTTGTTATCCGTCACTAAACACTTAATATCTTTGGAAATATCTTTTGAGATGTTGAGCTCAAATTTGGAGTACATATGTGTTACGTAACTATTTAACCCTGTACAAAAAACAGAATGTTTTTTGTATATTTTCAAAATGGCGGAATTTAAAATGTTTAATGTCAAATATCTCTAAAACCGCTAACTTTACAATAACACTTTAGGAAACAAAAAAGTTACTTCTTTAATGACAAACAAAACAGTTTTTTTTTTTTTTTTTTAACTTTCCCATAGTTCAAAAGCTATGTTATAGGCGAGTTATCGGCTAAAAACTAAAAACATAATTTCTACTAATTTGACAAACATAATAATAACGTATCTACCAACAAATTGTGTTTTTAGTTTTTAGCCGATAACTCGATTACCTTTTGAGTTACAGAAAAAATTAAAAAAACTGTTTTGTTTGTCATTAAGGAAGTAACTTTTATGTTTCCTTAAGTGTTTTTGTAAAGTTAGCTGTTATAGAGATATTTAACATTTAAATCTTAAATGGCCAATACAAAAAATCTTTGGAAAGTATACAAAAAAAGATCCGATTTTTTTACAGATGTAAAAGGTTACGTACCATTTATGTAAACCAAATATGAGTCCAATATCTCTTCTATTTCCAAAGTTATTAAGTGTTTATTAACACAAAATGGGAAATAATTCGAAAACTAAGCATTTCCAGACTTATGTTTATTGGAACTTTTTTCTTAATTTCACTATAGATTACAATGGTGAAATTTGGGACAATATTCTCTAGACACTCTGTATATAACAATCATGTCAATCATAAACACCAAACATGAGTCTTTAAAAAAAGAAAGACTTGTCATCTGCTAGTGATTGTAGATACAATCTTACACTTGCCCCACTCAGACCTCTTCTATATAGGTTATCTAACCAGCCAGGTTGTCCTGGTGGCGGGAGAGGAATGTTCCTTGTTTTCTGAAGCCTTTCTAGCCTGTTTCCCCTTTGTGTTCATGTAGTGCGACTCCTCCTGACTGATCATTCTCTATATCTCCGCGTTGTTGAGAAACCTATACGAAGCGGAGGACTGCCCATGATGATAATCATTCAAACGGAGGGCATCCTTCATTTTATCAGAACTTTGATTTTGGGTGACATCCAGCACAAGATTGTTATTTTTCATTTCCTATCCATGTTTTTTCCACAAGCAGCTAGGGTAAGGATGGCCACTCCGCCGGAACCCCACTTGTTCGCGTAAGGCTGTGTGAGAGGGTACCAAGTATCTCACAGGCTCCGTATTCAACACGTTTTACCTAGTGTCGTTCACCCCATCAACACGGTTCGCTTAATACTGCAGGATTAAGATATAATAAGGGGAAGTGTAGGGGGAAAAGTGTTTACTGAAAGATACACCGGCACGAGAGTTGGAAGTAGTGTGGATCACAGGAAAGATCTCAGAACAAAAAGAAGAGTAGGAATCTGCGGATGTCCAGTGGATGATGGGTTTGCCAATCTCTTCGCCATATCAGGAAGAAAAACAATTTATTAATTTAAAAACTCTATAACCTGGCATTCTGGATCCATAGTACATTCGTTACACACAAACCTATTTCAGTCAGAAACTGGAATCCACGAGACTCTAATGACACTCATTCAAACTATTTTATTAACATTTTACACATTAATTGCGTCGGGAAAACCGGTTCCACACTAAAACAGGAAATACAAACAGCCAATCAAGTGAAAGTTAAGTGATTTCTAAAACGTAAGGAGAGCACTCTATGTCGAGTTGGTGTAATTATTGTTATTTGCCACCAAAATATATCGCCTTGTTGAGTGAGTGGAAGGTTATTGATGAGGAGGTTAGGTTAGGTCATCTTGACTGGAACAAATCGGGGCTACTTTCACTACGCCAATGGTAAATTTGTTGGAAAATTAAATTTATTAGAAGTGTGCGTTAAAATTACAGTTATGTATTATGTAAGTAAATTTATGATGTTGGAATTCTAACTATTACTATTTCTACTGAATCTGAGACTATGAAATGTCCACTGATACAAATCTTAGAGGTGATTTTCGCTCAAGAAATGTGTCAATATAATTGGCCGATTTAGAGGGTAGTTGTAGCTAAGTTCAGGTTACCGAAATAAAAAAAAACATGATTTCGCTATCAGAAAGAATGTCAAATAAATGGGGTGCATAATTTCCTTACTCAAGCATAAAAACTATTTTAGTTGGATAGTTGTCAATCAAAAACTGAAAAAGAATCATGGAGGCCGTAACTTGCTTCGTTTGTACTATGAACCGTCCTCAGCGTAAATGTTATTATATTTAATGTTGGCAGTCATGGTTTATTTTTGTTTTTTGATAAACACTAATATTCTCGATACGTAATATTATTTTATAACGATTTTGTACACGGTTTTTGGATGAAATCTTAAAACCACCAAAATTTAAACGAAATTAGTAGAACCGATTTTGAGATATTACGTGTTTTATAACAGCCCCAAAGTAAAATTTTATTGTTTTTACAGAGATCCCATTAACCAGCATTTTTGAAGAGATGGCGACCAAGACGTTTCCTTTGTGTCTTTAGATGCTACACTTGAGCAAAATTTGATCAAAATCGTTGAGTCGATTTAAACAAAAATCGTAATTTTGTGTTTTTACTTATGTAAAACCACAAATTATCAGTTATAAAAAACGAAATAATTTTCGAGATACGACCAAAATATGCACACATTTAAAAATGTATACCATACGGATCCTCAAAATAGATCCGCTAAAAATGATAGCCTTATCCATCATTATAACTTTTCAATACAATGTATCAGTGAGAAAGTAAAACGATCAAAAATACATTTTTAATAAAATGTAACTTAATTCAATTTTTATTTTTTGAAAAATAAAAAATGGAATTTCGCTGAAATATATTTAGCAAAACTTATGAAAATTGGTAATGAAACAATATATTTCTAGAAGCCCTCAAGGGCCGGCTCAGAGTGATTGTGCATGTGGGAAGCTCGAGATGCTTAGGTAGATGTACACTTTTCTTCATTGTAGTCTTGAGCTAGATCCATCTCTTTTATATTTCTTTTGAACAACAAACGACCTTGACGTTTTTAGAGTATTTGAGGGCTTGAGATCTTTATTGAATCCTCTTTTATTCTTTTCTTTAAGGCGATGGTGATCGAGAGGTTTTTGCTTAGACTTTAGTTAGTTTTACAAGACTACGTTTCCACAACTAAGTCATCATCTTCAGTTCCATAAAAGTTTCCACGTGCAATTTCAGTATTTCGTTAATAAATGGAGTTGAGGGTATATTGTTACTGCTCTAACTTGTAAAGAAACAAAGATTGCATTCGTCTCTAAATTTTGAGTGGTGCCCAGTCTTATTTAAACTTTACTCATTGATTTATAATTCTTTTACATTTGTAAATATTGATGATTGAGATAGCTCTAGTGAGTATTATAAATTATATTTTTAAGTCAAATTTTTACAGATTAATAATTTATAAGGGGGGGGGGAGGTAAATATTTAATTTTCCTAATCGTACAAAAATTGCCTCCACTCGATGCAGCTTGGGCAACGAATTGGTGAGGCTGAACATGAATTTAGGACGCAGCATCAATGCTACAGAAGTGTAATGCTACTTGTCTACTTTAAAAAATTATCCAAAATCTTTTTTATTTTGAAAATTAGTAATTTTAAACAGTATTATTCTAATTCATACTACCAAATTTTTTTAACGCTGATTTCGAGTTAGTTGTCCGTTTTTTCTACCATGGAGCGTTTTAAAGTTATGGAACAAAACCTTTATTCTAGTTAAACTTTTTATTGAAATTAATAATATTCTTTGCATTTTAAGATTTTAATAAAATCTTATATTGGTTTGTCGTTAGCTTTTTATTGGCGTCTTGGGTAATACAAAATTACCCACAAAATATTAAGTATAGAGTGTAGGGGTATTAATAATTTTAATAAGTTGTGTCAATAAGTAACAGGTTACACAACATTTTCGTAACTGCTAACAAAATTGTATTCAGCTTTATAATTACAAGGTGGTTAGCAGGGAAAATTTTTTAAATGAATTCTTATCAACTTCATTTTTGGGAGTTAACCAAGATAACTTCGAACAGATATTTAACGTGACGCTTGTTATGTTATGTATATTATTATGAAAAATGATAGTGACTCTGCAGCTAAAAATGGATAAGATTTATAATGTAGGCGTTTTTGACCATATCTAGAGATACTTATTTCAATTTCAATTACTTAATATTTGAGAGTAGTTGCAATTAAAAAAATATATATATACATATATATATATAAATTTTTCAAAATCAGCTGTAACAATTTTGATCAAATTTGGTCAAGTGTACAGCTTCTAAGGACCCAAAAAAAAACGAATTGGTTGCCAAATTAAAAAAATAAATGTTTGTGAGTTATCGTTAAAGAACAAAAAAATAGAAATCGGGTAGTTACAAAAGACTTAATTTTAATTAAATCGTTTTTATTTTTAGTTAAATGTAAATTTAATGACCTAAACCATTGGGCAAAATCACAAAAAAATATAATTCAAGAATAATTGGCAAAAATAAAATTGAACTTTGACCGCCGTCACTAAAAGCTCGTATTTAATCAAATACTATTTAAACTGAAAATGCATTTACGGCACAAACGAAGTTAGTTTGTCTGTTTTAAATATATCAATATTTAAACTACCGAATAGACATTTTTGGCGTCAAATTTTTTGTCAGTTTTTCGGTTGCGAATGGGTTTGTGATAAAGTTGAGACAATGTTTTGCTTCGTTTTAAATTTTTTTTTTTTTTTTTTACGTAATCACAGATACAGTTCAGTGGATAAATTATCTTCATTACAAACAAGATTGCAAAGAACAGATCACGGAACAGTAAACTTGATTATAAAAACAGTTTACTTTGTATAATTGCAACAAAGTAATACTAAAATATGTTGATTTTATTATAAGACAATCGTGGGAACTAAATCAGAGAAGAAAATAAAATGGAATATACAAGAAGAAGAAGAAGCAAGTGTAAGCAATAGAAAAGAGAGAGAGACAGAGTCGTCAACAAGTAGTCCAGGAACAGGTGGATGACCTTCTCGGCCGAGCTCGAAGCTGACCCCAAGTCATTAGTACCTACTTTCACAAGTCGGTTAAATTCGCGACCGATTTATATTTAAATAACTAAAGAAATCCAGCCCGTCACAACTCGACACCTGTCGATTTATTTTTAAGATAAATTCACAGATTGAATTAAAAATATTACGAAATCTATTCATAACGTTGCCTTCTCTCTCTTTCTGGATTTCACATGACTGGGCAGAATTTCACCATGTCAAATGAAACTCTACTAATTGCTTCCTAATATTTTTTTCTTTTTCATCAAGCCATTCTTCTTCAAAACAAGAAATGTACATTTCGATTCATTTCTTATCTTTGTTTAAATTCAATCCACAAACACTGCAACAACTTTCGCACATACAAAGGGAATAAATTTTCTTTCGTGGAAAAAAATGTCTGTTTGTAAGATATACGTTAAAAAGTGAACATTGATAAATTTTTTATTTGCTGGAGGTATCTCCAAATGTAATTTATTCTTTTTCCTCAAATTATCCTTATCGATTTGATCTCTTCATAAATGCCCACAGAATAAAAAAAAATGAATAAAAGTTTGCTCAAATAGTAGCCATTAACGACCTAAACAGTATGATATGTTTTATTGATTGGATATTTGTAATTTGTATAGTCAACTATATATTTTATAAGCGTAGTATTTGACTAATTCTAACTATGAGTATGGTCTCTTAATATTATAATTAAACATATTTTTGTGATTACTGTTTAATTGTGCTCTTTATTACTATAGTATCGTGTATTTTTGTAATTATAGTTTTAGTGCTTTTTAAGGAATTGTTTTTATGATGTATTTGTAAACTGTTATTTTGTAAAATATGACACAAGGTATGCAATTTAATTTATTCAAAAGTAACGGAAATAAATAAAATAAAACAAAACCTATTTCTCCTTATCTTCCAAAAAACGGTTTTGTAGTTATAGGTTAAACAATAAAATGTAATCATTTGAGGCCTTATGGAAACTATACTTCATGACGCACCAGTTCGTGAAGGACCTAGGACTGCTTTTCAGTCGAGTTACCACATCTAAACTCCCTCCGCCGTTGTTCTAGCGTTTTCAACCAGAGTTCGCTACTAATTGTATCTTCCCAACTTTCCTCATAAAGCTGTGTTAGTTCCGTAAAGTTTGAACCCCAACAGGGATGGAACTCGGAACCTCTCATTTGTGAAACCAAAATGCTACCACTAGAACAACTGGTAGCTTATAAGACACCTTATAAAAAATCATATATTGCAAAATCAACCTTAGCGTTGTAAAATATGAAGGTGTATGATCTATATCTCAACTCCTACTTAAAATAAAATCGAAGAAAAAACTAAAATGAAACTGTCAATGAGTAGGAGTTTGGTTTTTCTAGTATAACCAAAATGAGTAATTTTTGTTCACTTGAAAAATTGGACTGATTTTGAAGAATTTGATCTTTTTAGAAATAATCGTCCTCGATCCATTTTGTATTTTTCATCAATAACTTCCGAAGCAACGTATTTGTAGACAGGACAATCCATACACGTTGTTTCGGTCTTGAAGGGATATAGTTTAGAAAAATTTCATCAAAATTGTTAGAACCATTTACGAGAAACTAAACATTGTAAATATTTTACCTCCAAACTTTTTGTTGTAAAAACAAATTAAATAAATGTGCGAAGACATTACACAAACGTTTTTGCTCAACCATCTCCAAAACCAACGAAAACTATTAATAACCAAACTGTAATTTTGGTAGACATTAAGGCCTTTTTTATAATTATTTATTACGAGCTTTTAATCAATAAAGTATAGAATGTTTTTGAATTTTTTGTCTAATATTTGTTGACTAAATACATTTATGTTATGTATTATCCACTCAAAAGGTGAAAATGAATTTTGGGTACCGTGCTTAAAAAAACAATATATAAGGGTCTAAACTTGCTTAGGTGTGCTATAAATTCTTACTCACCGCAAATAGTATTTTATTACCATCCAGATTTTTTAAGGACGGTAGTTCAGGATAGTTTTGATTTGTTATAATTATTCATGAACCCTAATATTTTTCGCCTTATATTAGGCACATGTGTTTGATTCATTAATCTTACTAAAATTTGAATGAAATCGGTGGAGCCGAATTTGAAAAATTAGATCTTATATAACAACTCCATAGCTGATTTTATCAGTAACTGAGGAAACGGGATTTTTTGAAGAAATGGCAAAAGTTACGAATGTTAGAACCAATTTTGATAAAAGCTTCATTTTGTGTTTTTCCCTATGAAGCTACCCCATTCGTAAAAATTAGATGAAAATCGTAGAACAAATATGGGAAAAAGTTCACCTGTTTTTGAAAATATTTATTTGTGCATTATTAGGAGAAAAAGTAATAGAAAAGATTAATTAAAGTCGCTTTCAATTACGAACAAATATTATTTTCCCTGATAACAAACACAATCTCCTCGAATTTATTTTAGAAACATGATTTCAATTTTAATGTCCATTTTTTCTTTCTTGAATACAGATAGAAAAATATCTATATTTTAAGGGCCAATAGGTCTCTCCTCTTCATCTAACCATATACAATACACAAATAAAAATCAATGTAATGAAATACAAAATAAATTTAAAATGCAAATATATCGTAGTACAGAGAAAAAAATCGATGTCGAATTTTACGCGGATACATCCGCTTTTTGGTAACTTCATTTAAAAAAAAGTGGTTTTAGGAATTATTTCTATCAATCGTCTGTGCAATATTTTAGAGCTTAAACGCGTAGACCGATTGTAATCAAATTTTCTATATAGAAATACAGTATTTCGGAACATTTTTATGTAGTAAAGGAAAAATATAAAATTACTATTTTTCTCTAAATTAGTTGTAACTATTTAAATAAAATTTTGTTCAAATATAGATTTAAGTACACCAAATAATACGCATTAGCGTCATCTCTCCATAAATACCGATTCGTAAATTTAATAAAAATTCTTCTGTAAAAAAAAAAGAAGAAGAAGAAAAATAATACTGTTATAATACACAATTTTTCAAAATCGTGTCTAAAGATTTCGTTTGAATTTGAGGGAAGCTGTATAGAGCACTGCACAAACAAGAGACCCCATACAGACTTAATTCCAAAAACACCTTTTTTGGACTGAAATGCTCTCAAGTAAAATATATCCGCAGAAACCCGATATCTATTTTCTTGACCTTATAACATAATATTAGCTTTCCATAAACGTGATAAAGTAATAAATGTAAAAGAAACTTCATGCTTTATTTATTGGGTTTCGTTTCTTATTCGAATATAAATAAAAAATAACATTTTGGGAAGACGATGAAAACGTCGTTTTATGTTCTATCTAGAGTAAAATTGTGTGATCTTTGATCTAGTATCAGTTAAATAGTTTATACAATGTTTTTACCCGGTTAATTAAAATAATAATGATTATAAAATACAACCACAGAATTGTAACACAAGTAATAAGTTATTCAGTTCAGGCAGGCGACGTAGATATAGGAAGCATTGCCTATAAACATGAATATTGACTAGTTGTTAATTTACTCACAAGGTGCGGCGAATAAACAGAAGGCTGTGGCTCAACGCGCATGCTCAGGTGTGAACTAACAGCAAATTAACCGAGTGTAGTCCCTTTACTTAAATTTATAGTTAAAATTAATTTATAGAAACATTTGTATTTGTTTTATCGGAAGTCATAATTCCAATCGTTTGAATTCTTTATAAATGGAAATGAAAGAACGTTTAAGCGTATAGAAACAGCGTGGGGTTAATTCTTAAGTGTCTGTGCGACTTAACCTCACTTCTCACGGCCTTAGTTCAATGTACTTTATTTTGCTGTTCACTTATATTGTATTTTAGAGTAAGTTACATGGTTGGTAACCAAAATTTATTAATTTTTCTAAATATCAGATTTGTGGTCATCTGGGTATTTGAAATATAAAATATTGCAATCTGATTGAGAAATATTACAATCACGTTGATTTTAAATAAATATAGTCTCCTGAGTTTAAATAAATGAGTTTTGGATTTACTTCGAATAATTTGTTATGTTTTAATCACTATTTTATTTTCTAGAGTAGGTTCTGGGTATTTTGAAATATAAATTATTGCAATGTGATTGAGAAGTATTTACAACCACGTAAATTTTATATTGTTGACTTGCGGATTTAAAGCAGCATAGAATAAATAAATGAATGAATTAATTAATGTATATTAAGTATTACACAAAAAAAGAAATAAAATTAACATATACCGACAAAAATATTCAAAAACATACTCAAAATACACTGGTATAAACTAAAAGAATAGCAAAATTTATATATATTTTATTTTTTACAAAGATCATGTTACATTTTCTAAATCATATTAATGTCGTGAAAGAGGCAGTGACTGTTTTGTGGCGCCATCATTAAATAATATATATTTTATATTCTCACGAAGGAGGGGAGAGAGCAGATTTATCATACAATATATATATATATATATATATATATATATATATATATATATATACAAATTTTCGTGAAATGAGAAGTCTACTTACCAATTAATCACATATACAAATCGTACTACAGTAATACTATCTACAAAAAATTTCACGCACACCACAATTATAAAAACACCTAAAGTCTGTTTATTATTTATGTAACTAAACCTAACTTAAAACATTAAATACATCCTAACAGTCTACACTCATTAGTCATTGTCTTAATAAGTGCAGAAATCTGGTTTTAATTATACATGCTTTGAGCTTTGGAGGAAGTTCGTTGAATATTCTTTGTGCAATGTTTGAAAAAAAAGTTCATAAATATATCTTCTTTTTTGCCTTTTTAGTACTTTAATATTTAACCTTTTCCTGCGATCTCTGATCTTAGGCCAACTTTAGAACCACGTTGCACATAAACTATTTTCATTACTTTATAATCACCTTGAAGGTTAATTAATATTTGTTTAAAAAATTAGTATGGAGTGATGTAATTAATCTTAAAAATTGTTTTTGATTGTTTTGAATGAGTATAGTTTTGTTACAAAGGCCCCCCCATTAACAACAAATTCCATGTTCAAGTCGACTATGCACAACGGGAAAGTAGAATTTAAGCATGATATGCTTCGGACATAGTGGGTTTAGGAAATAAAAACTCTACGCGTTTTAAAATGTTTAGAATCTAGAACAATTAATTGTCGAATGAAAACTTACAGGAAGGCCTAAAATACATTTATTGGCGATTACACACTAATCATATAATAATAATCAGCTAAATTTACTAAACTTCTCAAATAAAGTCTTGCCTTTGAACTTGAATTCTTTTTACTTTTTCACCTATACGTGATCTAATGAGTCAAAAAATCAATTATATTTATAAATTTAGCATTTACATCCACTGATACTGGGTAAAGTCAATTTATATCTAAAAATAATGTGTTGACTAAACATCCCAAAAAGCACTCGACTACTGTCCGTTGGAAAAGAATGGATCCTTGAGTTGGAACGTTAATATAAAACTAACCAAGTGACCTAAAAACAAAGAAAAATATATCGTGATTTTTTATAAATCATTCTCGGTTGATTAATGTCAAAGTAGATTTTTATTTTAATGTTATATTATTTTTATTGCAGTTAGAACAAAAAGTATAGTTTTTAATTTTCCAAACAAATGTCCATAAAAAAATCGTAATGCGTAATCTTATTGTCGGATCACTACTCAATTTTAATATTATATTTATGTAAGTGGTTTATAGAGAATACTGAAATATTAGATTTTACGTTGAAAAAAGTTTAGATGAGTATTTTTTTATCATTGAGTTATCCTAAAAATTCGATTGTTAGTGCATTTTGTAGCACTTTGTTGTAGTAGTTATAATCCAAAGATGTCAAAAACATAATTTTTAGTCAGTATATTAAATAGATTTTTATTTAACAGTTTAAGACGAGTACAGCGAAATGTTAATCATTTAACGCATAGAGCTGGTTTCTATTGTCTCTGGTAGTGCAGTGTTGTCCTTCCCGCCCTATCGGATCAAAACAAAACATAGATGCAGTTTGGACTTTAATATAAAATTAACCAATTAAAAATACAGCAGATTACACCATAATTTTCCTTGTTTGATTCTGCGTTGATGGATGTAAAAGTCTATTTTTGTTTTAAATATTATATTATTTTTATTGTTGTTAAAACCAAAAAAGTACTTATATTTTAATTTCTATTCTTTTTTGTTAAACCGAAATAATAAAAAAATTGACTTTGACATAATCAACGCAGAATTAAACAAGGAGAATTATGGTATAATCGGATTTGTTTTAGGTCTTGGTTAATTTTTAACGTCCAAACTCTAGCACCCATAGTTTTGCAATCGAGAGTAGTCGAGTGCGAATTTTTAATGCGTACTGTTTTGAGTTGAGTCGAGGATGGAATACAACATCCTATCTAGAGTATGTATAGTCACTCTATAATTAATCTATACTAGCGCGACTAGTCTTATGCTCAATTCAGTGAGGATCCCTACGCAATAACATGCGGGGATCTTACTCAACAATACTCTTTAACCGTTGCATTCCTTCTCAATTACATGTTTATAGAAATTTACACATTTCCTTTGTATATTAAGTTATTTTATAAGTGTATTTTCCATTCTATATTGAAAAATTACCTCTGTTAACCAGAGAAACTATTTTATTAAAATAATTCTGTCTGGAACTAACTTGTAGCCGTCTTTAAATAAAAAAAAAGTTTTGATTAAATAAGAGTTATCTACGAGATGAATGAGTCGAGATATGATCAAATAGTTCAATTTTAAGATATTATTATGAAAAAGTTTTCAGTGTTCATTGGGCATACTACACGAACCACCCCCCATATTTAAAATGTTGGACTTATTACCCGTTAAACATTTATGTTAATTTATAAAGTATGGCGCTTTATATTTGAGAATTGGGAGACAACAGTAAGAAATTGTAATTTTAGACTGATTTGAGAAAACTACACATGGAATATCGCAATATTTAACTTATTTACCTTGTTTATTTACTCTTTGTGGGTTTAATAAGTAACACAATTTTGTTTGAGTAATTTGAATTGTTTGCCTTTATACCAGTAATTTTTTTTGTTAAAAAGTAAATTAGCTACACGCATATGCTATTCTGCTACTTAGACCAATATGGTAACTGCCGTACAGGTTTGTCACTGGTCTCTTAATTCCACTTTTTTTGTTAATTTTTTCCCTCTTCTTTCGAAACCAATAAGACTAATCTAGTCTGTATTTTTTATTCGTAGTTTGCAACGAAAGGCAAAATTTTGCTTATAGTTTTATGTAGTTTTAATTTAAATTATACAATTTTATTTTAAGTTTAGCATTCCATTAGGAATTAAGTTTTTGGAAAAATTTTATATTTATTATTTACATATATTGTTTTTTTTTAATTTTTAAAAAGATTTTAAAATTTATAATTATTAATATTATCTAATGTGACAATAAAGTGCTTCTAATAATCAGCCATAGATGATATGAAGCATTGCAGTAAGTATTTATCTTATTTACCTTATTTACTTACTTCGGGGGAGGGGGGGGTTCTTAAAAATCTGTACATAAATAAGATTGTCATAAGTTCCAAAGTTTTAAATAATAAATAAATGAAAGTCTCACCGTCCACAATATTCTGTTTGGTCGTTTTTATACGACGGCCGTTTCGGCTATTCAGACATTATCAAGTTTATTATTGGAGAAGCTTCTCCGTTGTCATGGAACACTCAAAAAACAACATAGTTACACATTAAAACAAACACAAACACTGATTTAAAACGAATATTTATTAAATTAAATTAAAACGCGACTCATGAGTCGACAGGATTGTTAGATGTCCCGGAACGTACTGCGTGCGGGTGTGCATGATTTAATCATCGGTACTGGATAATGTCTTATCTAATTGTGTCGTACAATGCATTAGAATCAAAGTTCAATTTTTCATTCAGCAATATGTTACTATCTGTTTTATATTTCTTGTATATTTCAAACTGTTCTAATGCATTCATGAACCTTCCTTTTTTACAACGATGTAATATAGTTAGGGTTTTATCTATGCAGGAGTAACTATGTGGTTATTTTGGATGATGTGTTCGGCAAATTTCGATTCGATTCTTGTGAAGTTCATACTTTGTTTAGCCGAAGGGATATGATATGACCTTTGAACATTTTCTTAAATGACCTTCCTGTTTGCCCTATATATATTATAATCGTTACAAGATAACTGGTATACTCCTGTGTCTTCAAATTTGTTCTTCAATTTTCGTTTATTGTTAAGGTAACCCCTAACGAATCTAAATGTGCTTTATAAAAAAAGTTTGGAAGAAAAAGATGGGATGCAAACATGTTGCTTAGGCCAAAATTAACAGGAAAATGTCTCTGAGGGACTCTTGTTGGTGAGACTAGAAAAACTTCTTCTTCTTCTTCTTCTTTTTTTTTTTTTTTAATGTAACCAAAAATTTAAATGCCAGGAAAGGTATAAGGGAAAACGTGAATCAAATACTTAAAGGAAGGTTAACCGTCTACTACCATTTCTAACCTATAATTGGGGGGGGGAGGGGTTGGCGTGTACTTAGGATAAGGCTGATATTGAAATTTACCCACAAGCCTACCCCAGCCCCACGTGGTTTATCCCACACTCATAAAGGTCTCAATCCCCTTATCTCTTCTGACCAATCTCGATATGGTTTCAATTTGAAAATTTCGAATTGTAGCCTACTCCAAACTTGCAAACATTTCCTTAATTTAAAATGTACTTTACATGATTCAAAACTCTGCTGAAATCATTAAGGTGACACAAAACATTTCAGGACATTCTGAATATGAAACCACGAGAATGTTGTACTTTTTTCATTACTGAAAGATAAACATGAAAACATAAATGATACGTTGACTTGACATTAATTTGTTATAGTGTAATTTGTAGGTTGCTAAAATCTCTGCTCTTTACTCTCGTCTAAATGAGATCTTTTAGGCTGTAATGCACTGCACAGACATTGTTCCAAAACAAATTTTTCGACTCAAGAGACCTCAAAACGCATATGTCAGGAAAAACTCGACAGCAATTTTTTTAACTCATCACATAACAACTAAGTATAATCTATTTGAAAAACTAAAATTCAAAACTTTGAATTCAGAATAGAAAACAAATAGTTGCTAATTAAAATTTGACAGAAGACAATGAAATAGTTCGGAAATGGTTCGACAAGTAGGCGCGCCAGACATCTGCAATGTTTCCTCAATGATCACATTTTTTCCCCCTTCAAAGAACACGTATTTGAGTGTGCATAAATAAATAATATTTAAATGAGAATGTGAAAAGTTTTGTAAAGTGCAACAAGTGTCCGTATCATTGGACATTTTCCAAGAGCTTTCAAACAGTCTAATCCCGGTTTTAATCCTTGAAAACGAGTGTGTGAGTGAGAGAGGGAATAAACAAATCAAGTGCATGGCATGCCATGATATTAGAAGAATGGCCGAGGAGCGACACAATAAAAAGAAAAAACTAAAACTGGTTCTATCTTACTTGTTATTCGCATGTTTTCACTCGTGACAATAAAAATTATTATAAGTCAAAGAGAGAGAGCGGAGCGAGCGAGAGGGGAAGAGTCGTGATTTGCATTCATTAGGAGACACGCAAAGACTCCAAGTCCAATTATATACTCTTAGGATTGGGCGCCCAATCCTCATAACTCGGAACCGTTATGTATGCGCTGTAAACTGTTTTATTAGTCTACTATGTGCTAAAACCCTTTACTGAAGAGTATTCATTCTTTTTGTTCGGTCAAAGAATTCCTATTATACTTTTGTAACCGGATACTCTTTTTACAGCTGATCGAAATCATCAACCAATCAGAAACGAGCGAAACTCTAAAACTTTCAACTATGTAATGTTTTCTTTATTTATGTTGATTTTTTTAGGTTATGTTACGTTTTTAATTTGGCAAAGCATTCATGTAATATAGTTACGGAAAATAAAAATGTTATTAATAAACTAATCTTTCTAGCACATCGATTCACAAACCTTAAAATACTAATTCGCTGTTTAACAGTCAAGAATGGAAATGAAGAAAAAGCTACGCCAAAATGTCATCTTAAATTAAATACGGTCTCCAAATTATTCTGATAATTTTTTTATCAAGTATAAAGATTTATGATTAAAAAATAAATCAAACTAAAATAATAAAAGAGAGTTACTTTCGCTAGTAATACAATTAAACAATAAGACTCCTATATGGTTTATTTCATATTTTCTAATTTACTCTAAAATCGTATTTTACATGGAGATTGGTATTATTTTGAACATAACCCAGTTTAGTTCACTTTGAATAATCTACGTCACGCTAAATGTAGACTAATTAATGTTTTTTTTAACTACTAATACTTTAGCCTATATATTTATTATTAATCGAGTCTTTCTTATGAATGTGAGCATTCTAGTGATTGTGGTTAGGGGCAAATTCGAATTATTATTGTGAATTTCACCACAGTGCTCAACAAGATTGTATCTTTCTCACCCATTCATTCGAAACTTAAATTTAAACTCAGTGGTTTAACATTTGAAAAATGAAAATAAACAATAAATTTCGTATTGTTTTGTATTTTTTTTTTTTTTTTTTTTTTTTTTTTTTTTTTCAAATTTGAAATAATATACCAAACCACCTAAAAAATAATTTCGCTAGTATTGAATAAAACAAAATGAATCCTACAGCACTAACAATTCGTTTGGTATTTTCTTATTCACTCGAAAATAGGAATTTTTATTTATATGCAGTTTGTTGTAATTTTGATTTATTCGTTTACGATTAATGACAATTTTAGGTCGTTTGAGATATTATTTCTTTAGAACGGCGTCCGTAATTGACTTTCTTAACGAAGGTACACAAAATCCTATTTCATGTTGGAACTCAGAAATTTTCTAAAATATTATAAGTTTCAATTATATCCAGATAATCTATGTTTTCAAAGTTAGGAAATATAACTAAAGTGTAAGAATCCAACTACTAAAGCGTTGTAAATTGTTCTGGTGGCCATACGATTTAAGTCGTCATTTTTCTGATCAAAAGCGGCACTATGATTGTGGAATCGAATCCAATCTTACACATATTTTTAAGTGTAATTTAGTTTTTTCAACTTTTGGTAAGTCGGGAGGACCCGCTTCAATAAACGGTTTTCGGCATGATTGGAGATCGTAGAGTTGTTATTTGTATTCATTAAGAGACACGCCAAGACACCAACTTCAATTTATTTGGAATAGACGAGTAATTTTTACAAATCGAACCGTTATGCGCTCTAAACTATTTAAAATTTGTAACTGTTCTTTTTTACCATTTTAATGAAATTTATTTTTATGTTATTTTATTTAAAATTGACAGGCATTCGTTTATCTAATAATTTTTTATACATTTATGGGATATAAATATGTTATTAAATGTGAATATTACACGAACTTTACCATTCTTCTGTTTTCAAAGAAACCTTCTCTCGAGAAGTTACAACTCATGAAAAAATTTGAATGCATATACTAAAATGCCGAATATTTCCAAATCGGAGCGAGATATTTGTATAAAAGTTTAAGTTTGTAACCTACGTCAATATTCCAAACAGCAAATAAAAGAAAATTACAGTTCAAAAGTAATTGGATAAAAGGAAGAGAAGAACATAAAATTTAAAAAAAAACTCTCAGCACTCGAATACGTCACTAGCGTTAGGTTCGGATAATAGCCTTGAATATTAGAACCTAACAGAGTCAGGTTCGGTAAAGAACAAGAGTTGATCAAGAGAGATCTGAAAAAAAGAAAATGAAAGAGTGGGATCTAATCCAAAACTACAAAAGAAAGTTGTAGATTACTGTAGGTTCCTCGGGGTTTCCACAATCGCGTCCTCTCCAAGAATTGGAAGCCTGAGATGGAGTAATTTGGAAATACACTTTACTGCAACAGGATGAATTTGGGTACTTTATGCTTAATTGTTGAAACTCAGTGTGCAGGCATCATAGTAAAAATGTTGTGTTCATTCATGTTTACCTGAAGCTATGAAACTTGAAGGTAAGTCGAAAAGCGGAGGCAGTAATTTTTTGCAATTACTAAACTTTATACTTAGTATAATGAGTAAGTAAAAAGATGAAAAGAGCATAAAATAGAGACCCTTCAGAAGTGGTCATCAATACATTTTTTTGTGGGGGTCTTTAGAGGTTAGAGTGAATAAAAATTTTATCAAAATCATTAGAGCTAATTTTGAGTAAATTGTAAATGGCCAAAATATAGCCAAAACCATATTTGAGTGAAATTGGTCCTCGCATTTGGACTGAAGATCATTGCTTATAAAACAGACAACAGATAGACAGACAGATGTAATTCCAAAAGCAACTTTTGTGAACAAAATGGATATATCTGGAAAAAAATTCACCATCATTTTTTATAATCATTCACATAACTTTCTCTAAATATACATGACAAAAAACTGGGTTTACTTAAAGCGTTGATGACATCTTACTATTTTTCACCCCTCACATCTGACTTTACAACGAACAGTTTGATGTACAACACTTGTATCCAAAATATATTATTTTGTGTTTTAACTGATAACGTCATTTAAAATGGCAGTTTAAACTTTGAGACTGGTAAAACACCGTGGAAAAAACTTTTAATAGAAAATTCAATTTTCCTTAATATTGCAAAGAAAACTGTGACTGTCTGTTACAAGACCAACATATATAATTAATATTTTTTACAGAATATTTCTGAAGCTTTTATTTTAATTTTATGAGGAGAATATCTTTAAATGGTCTAAAGTAATTTCAACCAAACTTCGATATTAAGGGTTATGGAAAAACATATATGTTTCAAAGTGAATGGGTTGAAAAGTTACGGTTCTTAATTTAATTTTAAAAACCAAAATTAAACGTGATATGTTTTAGTTATTGTTGATTTTATTAATTTTAATTTAAGCAGGAACAGTAAAGTTTTTTGCTTGCTACGTGTTTGTACTTCGCAACAAGTTTATACAGAAAAAAACGATAAGTCCTATATATTTCAAACTTTGCATTTATGTTCTTTTTATTGGCCTACTTATATGAAAAATATAGCGGTAACAAAAAAAACGACCTTGGGCTAATCCAAATTTAAAGTGTCAGCTATCGTACCCCTCCCCCCCTCCATCCAACTCGAACACGGCGTGATCTGTAAATCTGAGAAAAATTGCAGTGTAAATCTGATATGGATTTTAATTAAATTACAGTGCGATTGTTTCTTTTTTTTTGTTGTAATTTTTGAATGACGGATTCAACTTAAGCACACGACGAGAAATACGTAGGGCGTAAAGTTTTAAAAACAGTTTTTGTCAGACGTGCGACAAACAATTCAATTGTTATTAAAAGATGGATGGGGTATTCATTGATTTCTCTTTATTAGGTTCCGTAGGTAAAACCAAGGACTCTTATAATTTCATGCACGTATCTTTCTGTACAATTTAAACTGCCGCTTAAAAGACTTCGACTGTACACCAAGTCGTGTGGTTTTAGGACACGCTTGGCTCTTTTATTCTCACCTTCACCTTTGTATTATATAGTTAGACCGCCTAATTGCACTACATGAATTGTCTCATGTAGCACCGGCAGCAATTTAGTATTTTAATATCACTTTACTGTTATCACATATACGTAGTATGGAGATAAATTATATGAAAGGTTAAGAAAATCAAAATAAAGGATCCTAAAACGTATTGGTTGCTAACTCTCTAAAAATGCCGGTTCATGAGTTATTTTTGAAGAAACTAAAAAAATCTGCCAAAAGGTAAATTGAATAAAAAAATTAACTTTGGTTTCTTTCTTCAAAAAATCGAGTTTAATCTAATACAAGAATTCGTTTATGATACTAGTTAAGTAAGTTCAGCCTTATTTATATATTATATTTTTACAAGAATGGCTTTATTTTCACGCTGATTGCTACTGAATTGATATTGTTTTGGTTTATTTTTAGAATGAGGAAGTGAAAAGGCTTATGCAATTTTCTTTATTGTGTTGTTACACCATTTATTATAAAAGCTTTTTACATACAATATTTGAGATGTCCAGACTTATATTGGTATGTTTTTAATATTCAGAAAAGAAACATTTAAAACTGTCATGATATATTTTGAGTCAACTAAATAATATTTTAAATAAAAGTAAATTTTTTGACACTTTTGGAGGAAACTACCATGAGGTTAAATTCTAAAATTTCAAACAGTAGCGAGTGACACTGCATTGAAAAGGTTTTATTTCCGATGATAGTTAAAGAGCAGAGAAAGATACAGAGTTCCTCATTAATCTACAACTCAAATTAAAAGAAATTTACGTAATATTAAAGAACACAATTTTTCATATGGGGGGGGGGGGTACAATTAAAAACTTTCAAATTGTAACTCTATCGAGTGACACCTCTTATATAGACAAGGTAAAGAGAGAAAAAAAGATTTCGTCATTATATCATACATCACATTCTTTTTATGCGTAATCCATAAAACTTACCCTAGCGTGTCAACTTCGTTTTTGAAATTTCTTTCCTAATAAGTTTCTAGAAGTCTTTTTCCAAAAAACGTCGTAGCTGACACACTTTCATTTTTAAACTGACAACTACTGAACTGACATTTTTGGAGACGATTACTTTTTGTTCGTTTTGGGGATGAGTGAGTGAGAAAGTTTGTGCACCATTTATTACAATCGTATTGAACGATAACAAAACTTACAACATTGTCTAAACTAATCGAAAATTTAGTTAACCTAACCTAACCTATTATTGATTTTTTAAAAATTTTTAGGTTATATTTCAAATAATTTTGTTTTTTAAGTAATAAACAAATGAGCTGTTTACGATAAATTATTTTATAATATATTTTTAAGTTGAAAAAATTCTTTTCATCACCGCCTTAAAAAAAGTAAGAAGAAAAGAACGTAAATTAAAGACATTTACATCATCATAGATTAAAGACAAGCTATCAGCTAATATTATAATATCGTCAGGGTTGAAAGAGAGCAAAGTGATCAAGAGAGATGTTAAAGGACGGTTGGACGGTACATCTAATGCAATCCACTGTAATGGACTACACTTGTGGAAACTTCAAAATCCACCAAATGAATAAAAAAAATTGTCCACAAGTAACCACTTTATTTGTTCAATAGAAATACAAGGTGACGTTTAAATGACTAAGAATTCATCCTCAGTTGTTACATGGATACAAACCCTACTGAGAGTGGACTGTAACTGGCATTACAAACACGAGGAAATGTTCCATACCCCTAGATTGAATATTATACCTCGTTGTGCATTATATTTAAGAGGGCAATTCTCACATTGTATTGATTAGATTCCAGACTCTTTGGAAGTTGGTCCTTCGGATTACCCAAATATCAGACAAATTGTTATTGGAAACCATAGTTCAAACTCCTAAAAATACTCTGCCATCAGTGCATATGTTACTTTAATCCACATTGTACTCTTTTAATCTCTTCTCATAGTACTTCTCGATAATCTATCTCTAAGCTTTCTTCAGGATATCATCCACCATCTTTGTTGAGTGCCATTGAAAACTGGACCCTCATAAATATATGATATTTCCTTATTGAAATTATCCTGCTATAATGGCATACTCAGGAGACGATGTATCAATATAAAAATCAGCTCTTTTTCCCGTCGGTATCTGATATGAATCACTCTTAATGTAATGGGGCAGTTGTGGGTTTCCTGTCAACATCAGACTCAGGAAGACCATCTATCAAAAAAGAAAGACCATCTTGACAAGCGTTCAAGAAAAGGCAAACAATTGTTCTCAATCTCCATGGCGAAGTTAATTGTAGTATTGAATGAATTTAAATAGCAAATAAAATACTGGCAGTATTGTTCCTGACTAACCAAAGCAAGAAACACTCGCACCGTAGCCTAATCTCAAAGTGATTCATAAAAGTATTTGGCACAAAACACGACAAAGATTTCCCAAAGGAGTTACAGTCCACTGTCAGTAGGGTTTGTGTAGTAGCAACTACTTACTCATTGAAATGTCGTCTTGTATTTGTTTTGGACAAATAAAGTGTTTTTCTTTTGTGGAATATTGTGTTACTTGAAAAAAGATAGGGTCACTTGGGATTGCCGCGACTGTATTCACTATACAGCTTCTTAGTGTTTACGATGATGTAGGTCTTAGTTAAGGGGAAATTTTGTATTTTGTCTACATTTCTTACACCATATTTAGAAAATAATAAAATCAATCATCAGTGATAGATTAGTCTGAAATTCAACTAAAATTCTCTCTTTATAAGCTATTTTTCTTCGATTTAATTTCTACTTTTGAGGTTATATTTTTAACTAGTTTTTTTTTTTTTTTTTTTTTTTTTTTTTTTTTTTTTTTTTTTAACTTTATGATTCCAAAATAAATATTTTTGTTTAGGTGGGAAACAGGACTTGACAGTCTTAATATCACCCTCTAAAAAATAAAACCCATTCATTTTTCATTGTTACATCATCGCGGGTGCAGAATATAAAGTTGCACAAATTTACCTATTTTAGAATTTTGTTCAATCTGTAAATAAAAAGTTATCTTTGAAAAAAATGTTTTGTGCTATTTCTTAAAAATCGGTCGCCATTTAAAATCAACTTTTTATCGAATAAATCCAATATATAAAGTCTAGTTTATAGTCTAATATCGTAAATTAAGTTTACATTCAAAAATTAGAGGAAAATTGACGTGAAAAACAACACGTTTAATACAAGGAGGTTTGTATCCACCAGAGCCGTGTATTCATTGTTCAGCCTGAGGACGGATAGATAAGTGTGTAAATAAATTGCACGACAAAGTGATGCATCTCTGGTGAGAGTACAATGTATGCGACGATGCCATCTGTGAGGTCAACAGCAGGCGAAACAATTAATTTCTATGTCCTGATTTAGATTGGAGGTTAGAATTAGTGCAAGCGTGTGTTGGTTTAATATCCTTTGTAAACGTGTATTGTGATAGGGAAATTATTAAAGATGATAATTTCTTGAATACATATATTTAGCCAAAAGTTTTCCTTTTACGAAAGGAGTCTGTTTCATAAACCTACTAGCATAAGTTAATAAATTTTTATTTTATAAATGCAAACATTTTGTTTTATAAAGGAAAACAATCAACTTATACAATGGTATCACTAGAATTATAAATTTTAAATCAGCTGGTATTTCTTTATTATGTGATCGACATAATCTAAATGTATACTGTCGTATCAAAATAGTGAAAGCTCTAAATAAGTGGAAAACATGGTTTTAATTTGAGCATTGTTTTGTAATCATTGGTAAACCATTGTGACCATTGGACTGTTTACCAACTGTAAAGCAAAACACTATCCGTTTGTTCCATCAATAGCTCATTACACTATTTTGACGCACCCCCTTTTGTGTCGTTAATATTAAAATTTCACTAAAATTTTGGATAAAATATTTTTTTTATCAACAGCTTTTGGTCTTTTTTTTTTTTTTTTTTTTTTACCGATAATTTTCAAACCTGGATTTTTAGAAATATTGCGACCAACCGTGTTGTTTGGGTGCGTAGCGACTACACTTAAACAAAATTTTTAAAAAAACCTAAGAGCTGATTTTGAGGAAATAGTAATTTTTGTGTGTCTGTTTTTTATGTCAGCTATTCTTCGAAAATTTAAGTTATCGGAAACTGGAAAAACTGGACCAATCCGATATATGGTCAAAATATATCTACATTCCAAATTAGATTAAAAGCCACGCGTTTGAACACTTTCACAGACGACAGCAGACATCATTCCAAAAACAAATTTTTTGTTCACTTCATAACAACATTGATTTTTGAACCATCACGTAACTTTCTATATTTTACATACGTATAAGAAAGTAAGAACTGTGAGATTTTCGTGGACAATTTCGCACAATATTAACAAGATTTCTGTAACATTTTACATCATCCAAATTGACCGATTTCTATTTTTATACCGATAACTTACGAAGAGAGATTTTGGAGAGATACATTTTGTTTGGGTCCTTTGAAAATAAACTTGAGAGAAAATTGACAAAAATCCTTAAATTTACAATTTGTATATAGAGTTTTTTTTCTAGTAAAATTTACGTAAAATCCTTCCAATATAATTTTTGTAAATAAATATCCAATATTTAAATTTGCAATATTACCTTACCTAAGGATGAATGGAAAATTAATGATACAACTTTTTATGTGTATTAAATCCTTTATTTTTATTTAGTAATATTTTTTAAAAAACCTATTCTTTTTTCTAATAATTCTATATCAAAATAATATTAATTTTTAAAATAAATTGTTGAAACCGATCCCTAGAGTTTTCTTTGCATTCCACTGGTGTCTTCTTGAGGTATATTTTCCCAAAGTCTTACAATTTAGCATGGTTTTTAGGAATTTGATATAGTTTCTTGACTGTGTTCTGTTGGTTCATGTGCGAGCTTTTAGACTTGTTTTTAGAGTTGTGAAGATCAGTCTAGTTCCTGAGATATCCCGTCACAGCTGCAGCAGTGTGCATTAGTTCGAAGTCCAAGCCAATGAAGCTGTTCTACGACGTTTTGAATTGAAGGTATCGTTTGGCATTCAGAGGTGGCCTCGGTACTTGGTATTTGCCAGCTTTGTACATAATCACTCCACAAAAGATAAAAGGTTCTTTGAGTGAGATGAAGGTCTCTGGAAATCTTTCTCCATAACCGCTGGCGACCATCTAGAGATCAAAGACCATTTAAAATTTCGTAAGAAAAGAAAATTCGTTTTCAATTATGGAAAATATAATTAAATCCTAATAATCTGAATTTGGCTATCCGGTGTCGCCTGGAGAAGAGGGGACCTGTAACATGCCGTCACCTGATCAGGTAAGACATCTTGGTATTGTTCGGCCAAAACAAACATGTAGAACCTTCTGTTCAAACCCTGGGATTGCAGCCCTCCTTTGTATTAACTTTGGTAAAAAAAAACCCTGCCAACAAAGTCGACACTTTCCTTGTCATCTACTACCAGTACAATATTCTCCGATTATTCTGAACCCTGTTCCACCTAAAACCTAAGTTTTTTAAAAATTATTCTAACACTCTCTCTTGAACCTTTGTAGTCTATTTTGTCCTTAAGTGTTTCCTGCAAAAGTTTAATGGTTGGCAGTTATGTAGAAGTCATAAACTACGAACAACACTTTCGTCAAAACTCTCTATACCTGTTACAGGTTTAGTTCTATTTCGAATTTTCTTTGAGCTTGATAAATAGCTAGCTTCCTATTTGTCCATACTTAGCTTACTCAATTCGGCATTTATTCGGGACACACCAGTCGCTACAGCAGTCCGCTCACACGCCAATTTCAGGGGAATTTCGATCTTGTCAATGTTACTCTATTTTTTCATAAATGTGTAAATATTATTCACTATTTCTTTACTCTTGGCTGCTTAACGCCTTCCCAGGAACCCCAACCTTCCACTTTTTTCCCGACATTTTCACAACGATCCCAATTTGTAACACACACTCAATACGTATACAACACTTATCCAACGATGTGAACAGTCACAACTTTCATCTTAAACCAACAGCGGCCCGAGTCAATGTTTTGAGATTAGGAATAGTAAGCGTTTTCCGCCCCTTTCCCTCTCAGACTCGCCAGTTCCAAGTGCCAGGTTACAGCTGTTTATCAAAAATATTTGTATCTAGAAATCGCCTATTTCTCTTCCAGTGGTCTTGTGATGTAGGAAAGTAAACGGGAAGAAAATCGGATCAGCGTTCTCTAATTATTAGGTATAAACGTTGAGTTTTGTATAAGTAGTGATGTTCAGTTTAAGCGAAATCGGCCACTCTATAGCTCGATGTACAAACCGACAAATGTACATGACAAATTTTAAATATAATTTTTTTTCTTTTATGACCATGTAGTAGGTGAGAAATATTAGATGAATGTAGGTAAGCTATAAAAATAAGTGTAGCAATATTTTATCTAGTTCTAGTACACAGCATTTCATATTCACCTAAACAGATGCATGTAGATTTTTCATCCTTTGCTTTTGTATTCAAAATAAACTAGTCTAGAATCGTCGCTAAGCAATAATTGTTTTCAATGAATACACTCCGAGCCGGATGTAAAGCAGATTCAGTCATTATCGGAGATAAATGCGTAAAAAGAGACAACCGATCGTAATAAAATAGATCCTAAGAACAGGGTTTAGGATTAGCGTATGCATGAAGCGATATGTAAAGAAACTGGAATCGTGATGGCCATTGCAATGAAAACATAGGATAGTTTAGTTTCTATTGAATCTGTTATTAATTTGCATACCCCAGTAACCAGTGGTGCAAAGAGTTACCATAATGAGGTTTCCTCGAGGCCAATTATTATAAATATGACAACGCATACGTACAAATTATAAATGGTACTTTAACAATTTTCTACAGCGTGTGGTTTTATACCACAGTATAGTCGAAGCGTCATCGAATTCGGGATGAGAATTATAAAGTCGTGTTAAAGAATTTTATCGTGTCTTCTCTATAAAAGTTAGTGTCTGATAAAGCAATGCACGTTATACGCTTTATGGTTTTAAAATAGTACCTGGAAAACCAAGAATTACTTAGTAAAAGGGGGATTAGGACAGACGCTATTCTATATATTGCTATACTAGATTATAATATTTAGAATCTTTTCACATATCCACGGTTTCATGTTTTTAACTACCGGTTCTTTCTGGTATCCAAATTCTATATTTTCAATAACTTTACTCACTATCTCACAAATGTATTATTATTTTATTTTTTATTAGTAATTTCGTTTTGGTTCTACGGCAGAAAACTCTATATTTTCAAAACCACTATTCAATTAACGGTTATCACATATATATTATTAGTAGTTTTGTTTTGGTTTAGGGCGGAAAATTCTGTATTTTTTGTACCTTTAACCACTATCTCATGAACAGTTTCATTCTTTTTATTAGTAACTTAGTTTTGGTTGTAGGGAAGAAACTTCTACGTTTCCAATAACTTTTACCACTATTCAATTAACGGTTTTGTATATTTTTATTAGTAGCTTCGTTTTTATTCTACGGCGGAAAATTCTATATTTTCAATAACTTTAACCACTATAACATAAACTGTTTCATACGTTTTACTAGTAATTTGGTTTTGGTTCTAGGGAAGAAAATTCTATATTTTCAATAACTTTAACCACTATAACATAAACTGTTTCATACGTTTTACTAGTAATTTGGTTTTGGTTCTAGGGAAGAAAATTCTATATTTTCAATAACTTTAACCACTATAACATAAACTGTTTCATACGTTTTACTAGTAATTTGGTTTTGGTTCTAGGGAAGAAAATTCTATATTTTCAATAACTTTAACCACTATAACATATACTGTTTCATACGTTTTACTAGTAATTTGGTTTTGGTTCTAGGGAAGAAAATTCTATATTTTCAATAACTTTAACCACTATAACATATACTGTTTCATACGTTTTACTAGTAATTTGGTTTTGGTTCTAGGGAAGAAAATTCTATATTTTCAATAACTTTAACCACTATAACATAAACTGTTTCATACGTTTTACTAGTAATTTGGTTTTGGTTCGAGGGAAGAAAATTCTATATTATCAATAACTTTCACGAATATCACATGGACGATTTCATAATATTTGATTAATAGCTTCGTTGAGGCCTATATATTCTATAGCGGAAAACTCTATAATTTCAATACCTTTAACCATTATTCAACTAACTGTTTTGTATATTTTTATTAGTAGCTTCGTTTTGATTCTATGGCAGAAAATTCTGAAATATTAATCAATTTAACCACCATCTTATGAACGGTTTCATACATTTTATTAGTAATTTCATTTTGTTTGCAAAACTTTAATTTCCATTTTCCAATGAGTTTCTAAAAAAAAACACATATCGATGATGTTAATCAAGGTATAGTAGACAAACCGAAGTGTTTCTCTCGCCACTAATCCAATAGTCTCGCCAATAACAGCTGAGGCTACATCTCATGTAACGTACTCCTAACGAGTCGCTTCCCAGAGAGACCTTTAATTAAAACTACCTCTAACTTTGAATCATGTGAAATGAATTAACTAATTCTTTAATTCTCAATAATTTCTTAATTATGCACCAATCAATGTAATTATGTACGTTGCATTGATAAAATATAAATTGTGCTGAAATGTCAAAAAATTTCTTCCTTTTATCAGTAGAAGAAATGTTTGTAAACTATTGAACTATTTTTAAATAAGTTATATCTTACACCAACTCATTCACTTTGTTGCTGAAAATATTAAGAAGAAAAAATGATTATAACTCGGAAACTACTGCGCCGATATCAAACAAATATTTAGTTCCAATTAATTTTTTAATGAACCACTTAGTCACTTATTAAAGATATGCTGTTATTTGAAATTAAGAAAATACGTAAAATATATAGAACATTGTCGTTTTCATATTACCTTTGCAGACAAATTTAAATCAAGTTTGAAACAATTAAAAACTAATACCCGACCAGATAATCTAACTACATAGAAAAACAAACTCATAAAAATCGGAAGAGCTGTTCTTGAAAGTTTTTAGAAACAGAAATACAGAGAAACGTTGAATTTTATTTATTTAGAGATTTGATACTTTATTACGACATGGGCGAGTGATAAGAATGTCAGCATAACCGTAGATTTAGACAGTTGGTAGCTTGGAAGAATGGAAAGGTGTTTGACAACAACGCTCCATGCTAGTCGTCAGTACATCAATCAAACAGCTTAAAATCGATATAACGTCTAATTTAAATGCCGTATAATTATTGAGAATATTATTTAAGTCGAGGTAAAACTTCAAGATTAAATTCTAACCCAGTTGATGCAAGAAAAACAAATTCCAAATTTTCAAGTGAAGTGGAAACATAATGAAGCATCACGTGAATAAAATATAGGAAGAGAATTCTCATCAACTCGAGAAAGTTTGTGTAATGTAACATAACGGATCATGAATATGATCATAAGTCAAACACATCTTCAAATGGACTTCATAAACGATACGAAAAGATGATAAAAAAATGGCAGCGTAATAAAATAGATAAGTTAGTTGAGAAAGAAGTAGGGCAGTTGGAACATAAAACAACAAACTAGAAATGGCTGGTTTGAGTTCTTCACACGTTGCTTTTAAAAAGGTTTCTTATGCTTAATGACTTTTTTTATTTTATTTATTAAGTATAGACTGCAATAAATGCAGTTAAGATTCTTTCACGCTGTCTCTTCTTTGCTCAGAGTCCTTTGGTATTCCAAGCATTAACAAGTTGTTCATTTTATTTTGATGTTATATAGCTGTTAACTTTCCTACACGTTTATGGTAAAGTTACACTGTGATCCAGAGGAAATTTCTTTGATAAATATTGATTTAAATAAATGATTTTACTGTGGTATTTATAAGTGGATTAGCGTTAACTCGATAGGTTTGGCTAAAATATATGATTTAGATTTACGTGTAGTACAAAAATTTTAACTGTCAATAGTTAAAAAAAATAAGACAAAAATTTCATGGACCATGTATGACAATATTCTGGTTCGAAAGAAATAAGCTCAGCTCTTATGTGTAATAACAATTTAGTTTTAACATTTATTTTCACATAAATGGGTAGTATAGAGAAAGTTATGTGATGGGTAGAAAAATCATGTCAAGATGTTAGCGGTAGTTTTGAGGTTTAAAAAATTGCTTTTTGCAATTATGTCTGTCTGTCGTATGTCCAAAGGCGTAAACAGATTTTAATAAAATTTGTTATGTGAGCTCGTGGAGTTAGAAGGAGGAAGACATTTCCAACATTAATTTACATTAGTTATTTAACATTCCTAATGCTTCACTGTAAATTTATATTATTTCTTAGTTATATAAATGTTTACTTTGTAATGATACAATTTTTTTTAAACCCACTTTTCTAACAAAAAGAAATAAAGATAAAAAAAACACACTTAGTACAAAGTACTAATTCAAATGTATTTTAGAAAGTAAAGTGTAGGCGCTCTTAAATTCATAATTATATTTTAAAATTCTAAAACCTAACACTTTACTTTGTAATTTACGTTTGAATTAGTACTTTGTACTAAGTTTCTATTTTTTATTTTTATCTTTATTTATTTGTTGTTTTTTTTTAGAATAGTGGGTTTAATAATTTTTTTGTTTTCTACTTTTTAGTTATAAACAATTTTTTTAGGTAATTGCGTTTAAAAATTTTTTAACATTTAATTTTTTACTTATTAGTAAAGTTATAAACTAATTTTTTATTTTTCAATTCGTCGGGCAAATAGGACGGTTTTGTTCCGGCAAATGTCAACGTTGCAACTTGGCTGTGATAGCATCGCTTCGTACAAATTTCAGAGATTTTGTCACAAAATTTGTTGATCACTTTTGAACGCTACCAGACTAGCATTTCACTCTTGCCGCTGTTGTCATCACGTTCTAAGCGAACTTGAAGTTCTTCAAGGGTTTCCACAGCACCGCATTGCGATTTGTGTTGAGGATCAGATTGTAAACGCGCTTCGCGTTCTTCTTCGTTCTCATTTGAAAGATGATAACGCACTGCGCATGTGTACTTCTCACTACCTGCTGCATATGTATACTACACATTAAGTATCTACTGCGCAACTCTGCCTACTGCGCATGCATTTCCCCCACCATTATCATCGGAGATCAACATCTATAAAAAGTTTCAATATTTTTTATCAACAAGAAGTGTCTCAAATAGAGCTTTCCAGAAAAGTGTGTAAAAAAGACAAAATACGAAGATAAATAAATAACAAATATCACCATAATAACTGCAAAAACATCTATTGACAGCTGTTTTGAATCTCTCTCAGTTTTATTTAGATGACACAGTTTTATGTAATTTGTATGCTTAATAAATTATTATTGTTAAATAAAAATGGTAAATTTATTCCTTGATCACCCTATATTACCTAATATAAACTATTCTTACCGAATAAGGTTGTTCACATATAAATCAGTGCATTGCAGTGGTTATTAGTTTTACACAGATGGCAGCATTGAATCCTGCTTCCGTTGGGTACTAATTTACAGAGAAATATAGTTTTATAAAGTAAGGTTGGCAGGTCTAGCTTTATACATAGCTTCTTAAATGTTGCAAGATACACAATACTAAGGTAAACATAATTTTGAACGACACAAATATCCAAGTGTTGGTGTTATGTGATGTAAACCGGATCATAATTCCAAAGCCTGAAGATGGTGAGTGGGTCGTACAAGAAGTACAATACATAAAGTGTGTATTTATGAAGCAAGAAAATTATTACAGGCAAACTTTATCTGATTTCCGATAGAAATATAATAATAAGCAATGCCCATACTTTCTTACTTACCCGTCACAAAATCCAACAAAACTATTGGTCACCAAAAATATAAGTTAGTAATTTTTAGTCAAAAAGTGAGAGTGTGCCTCAAAATGAATATATCTGATAAAACTCGACATTAGGTTATTAACCCATCATTTAACTTTCTCAATACTCCTTGTAAATAAACATCGACTTGTGAGATGGCATAAAATAAAAATAAATTTTAACTCAGTTCTCACAAATAATACGTTTATTAACGCGTTTCAACAACAATGTCGCCATCTTCAGTTATTCATAAGGTCCAGTATCAAACTATAATTTTTATTCAGTTATAGTTTCATTACTGTAGGCCATGTATCATTGAAGATGGCGATATTTGAGCTGAATCAATATTATAGTTTGATTATTGTAGCTTATGTATTAACGAAGATGTTGACAATTGAGCTGAATCAATATTATAGTTTGATTATTGTAGGTCTTGTATCATTGAAGATGTTGACAATTGAGCTGAATCAATATTATAGTTTGATTATTGTAGGTCTTGTATCATTGAAGATGTTGACAATTGAGCTGAATCAATATTATAGTTTGATTATTGTAGGTCTTGTATCATTGAAGATGTTGACAATTGAGCTGAATCAATATTATAGTTTGATTATTGTAGGCCATGTATCATTGAAGATGTTGACAATTGAGCTGAATCAATATTGTAGTTTAATTATTGTAGGTCTTGTATCATTGAAGATGTTGACAATTGAGCTGAATCAATATTATAGTTTGATTATTGTAGGCCATGTATCATTGACGATGTTGACAATTGAGCTGAATCAATATTATAGTTTGATTATTGTAGGCCATGTATCATTGAAGATGTTGACAATTGAGCTGAATCAATATTATAGTTTGATTATTGTAGGTCTTGTATCATTGAAGATGTTGACAATTGAGCTGAATCAATATTATAGTTTGATTATTGTAGGTCTTGTATCATTGAAGATGTTGACAATTGAGCTGAATCAATATTTTGTGAAACGATATTGTAAAAGGCCATCATGCATCACTTCAATAATAAAGTGTTTCGTCATACTGCTTCAAAAACAGCTGCTTTTAATACATGCATTGAGAAGTTACAGTTGTTCTTTTTAGTCCTAGGACCTAAAAACATCAGTTGAGGTCGAGTTCATCAGCTGTTACTTCGTTTATACGAATTAATTAATGATTGTAAAGCTTCTATAAAAACAACCGATACTCTCGATTATAAATAACCGATAAAACAGTTGTCATCATCGTTTAAAGGTAAATAGATTATAACATTTTAGTTTTTTGGAATTTTTTTTTTATATTGTTTGCAGTGTAACGAAAAATATAGTTCATCACTTGGACCAAAAGAAACTTTTCGATCCTCCGTCATTTTCCGGTCTCGGCCCCGCCTCGGCCGTTAAACTTGAGCTTGTATTGAAAAGTTTCATTTTTGGTCCTAGTGACGAAATATACTATTTTCTCAAGATTTTTTAAACTTCAAACCTCACTGCAAAAAATAAAAATAATATTTTCACAGTAAAAAATTAAAATTAAAAAACCAAATGTACACATTAACTGTGTAAAGTCATTAACGTTTATAAAATGGCTTTCAATCAAGTAATTACAGCTTACGAGCTTTTAGATATAGAAAAATAAAGTCAGTATCGATTAATAATAAAACTAACTAGCCTACTCATGCGTAATACAAATTTATTTAAAAATTTTTTAGTTATTGAAATTTTTCAATTATACCTTCGAATTGCTAAATATATTTATATATGTGTATATACTTTATGTCCGTCTTTGCAACTCTTTCGGTGTGATTCTCACTACAATAGTTTCGCCGAGTAATGCGTCATCATCAGGTGAAACTTATAAAATTTATTAATTAATTGTACTTTTTCGTAAGATAAAAATATTATGATAGGTAATTTGAGATGTGACATATTTAATACGAAATAAATTAACCTTACCTAACTTAACCTTATCTAACGTGACCTTTTTGTTAAAGACACGTTAGGTTAGGTTATCCAATTCAACATTTACAATAAGTATGGTTTATGTACGATATTACAGCTATCAAAATCGTCATATTTTAGTACAAACTAAAACTTTACCTCTGACGTTCATTGTGAATCTTGGCATTTGATCTTACGATGGTTAAAATGTAGTTGGGTTTATTTTCACAATTTCGAAATTTTATGTCTAAATTTAACGGTTTATAATTAGATCCTTTCGTAGTATTTACGTCGTAATTGCTTGGTTATAAATGAGATTTCTCGGAAATGTTTTGTTTTTATTATCTAATATATACGTGGTATGGAGCAAATTATGTGATGAGTCAAAAAATTGATGTCGAGTTTTTAAAGTGAAAACTTTTATAGGCGCGCTTGTTCTCACCCAAAAAATTCTCACGTCCTATGTAATCGAGTCAAAATAGACGTAAAAAATCAAAATCTGCTGCGTTTTGTCCAGTTCGACAAATCAGGCTATTTTTTTCAAAGTGCATTGTAAAGCTAATAGATCAAAAGAAAATAAAAATCAAAGCTCGGAATTAGTTTAATATTGTTAAATAATTATTACTTATTTAAGAAATAGACATTTTTTTAAAAACCTTTATAAACCATTAAACCGATCTCAGGAAATAATTGACTAAAAATTGGTACTTGAATGTTTTTGGAGTCGCTGAACATGATTCTAATGTCAAAATTAAAAATAGCGGATATTAAAATGGCCGCTCTACAATTTAAAAATACCTTTTAATGGTACTTCACTAACTTTAACTATAAAATTTTAATTGAAAAAGTCATTTTGACAATAAATAATTTACAAAATATGTTCTGACATAGTCCTAATTTTATTGATTACATATTATTTGTCTGTATGTTTTTATCAAAAATTCACAATATTCAGGAAACAACAGAAGAAAAAAAAATACCATATGTGCATTATGTCTATAAAGACGTACAGTGAAATAAAAGCTTAGACTATAGTTTTGACGGAAAACACACCAAATAATCAACAACTCGGTTTAAGGTGAATTTTGTTTACCTTGAAACTTGTAATTTCTTGTTTAAAGGTGAACAACCACTAGGTCAATATTACCTTTCGCGAAAGAAGAAGAGAACAATATAAAATAAAGACCCCTAGCGCTCGAATATTCTAATAGCGTCAGAGTCGGAAGAGATCAAAAGTTGGTCAAGAGACACCTGATTGGAAAGATAAAAGAGAGGAGTCTATTCCATGAAGTGTATATCCAGCTATGCTTCCTCGGATTTGCCACACCAGTATAATCCCTAAGTCTGGAATAGATTCATTTCACACAGATATGGAACTGTTTGTTTTGACATGTTGACAGAAACAGATCGAAGAAGGGATGGGTCGGGCGCCATTGTGGCTAATTTTACGAATTATCAATTCTTATGGAGATCGCAACCAATACGTTTTGTTTGAATCTATGTTAGTTTTGAGCAAAAAATTGATAATACTTTTGAGAAAATTGGACTACATTTTTCTTCTTAAGACAGCTTAAAACAGCTAAATTTTGAGGTGTAGAAAAATGAAAAACAAAACGTCCCGAGATCAAAATCGACTCACGTATTTGGAGTGTGTAACATTGCGTAGACTCTAGAAGCTTAGTTGTACTTTTTTTACACTCGACCTTAAAACGCTAATTTCCGCGAAAAAATCGACTCCGTCGTGTCGACCCATCACATAACTTTAACTATATCTCGCTTATGTGAGAAAATGAAACGCACAAAATAAATTCGCGTATCATCCGCACACAGCGTATTAATCTTACATTTTATTCCTGTCCTAAACATACCTCATTCAGATTTACCATGAATAAATCGTCTTTCCAAACTGTCAGAATAAATTCAACGGTTTAAAATTTCTCTATTACCAGTGTTTTATGTTCTCCTAGCGACAAAAGACAACCAAATATCCGAATCAAATAAACAAATAGCTTAGTTAAATAATTAACCCCGTGAGTTATGGAGGATTATGTCTCCAGCTTTGGTCTCTCCTGGATGGAAGCCAAAAGATGACACCAGACATAAATCTCTCCCTGAGGACCATTGTTTCACATCATACACACACACTTTATGTATTGTCCTTCTCGTACGACCCACTGGGTATCATCGGAACCTCGAATTATGATCCGGTTTGTATTAACCTAACACCAAGACTTGAGATATTAGCGTTGTTCGTTGATCTCGCAATTGTCAAGAGGCTATATAAAGTTAAACGTGTCAAATATACTTTTATAAAAATATATTTCTCAGCTATATTTGTATCCACAACTGGTTTTAGTGATGCAACTAGTGACCCTCGCAACTTTCTGTTTGCTTGCTTGTCGTTTGTTTACGATCTGTGTAACTTTATTTGATGGGTACAGTTTTATTTTATGTAATATTTATCAATTATATATAAACATTGCAAATATTTTTATTGCTGTGTATATTTTATATTTTATTCGAAAGGATAGTAATAGCGTTACAAATTTATTAAACACATAATACAACCGGTGAATGTGTTGCTCGTTCACTTGCTCCGCTCTTGTCGTAGACTCAATAGTATTTTATATTTATAATAGTCATTATGAAAAATTATCTTCACACTGCTTTATATTGTTGCTTGCTAATGTTGTTTAATTTTTTTTCAGGGTATTTCCTCATGTCAGAGTACTTCAGTGTAACATTTCCTCATGGTTAGACCAGATCTGGAACACAAAGAGTCTTTTTGACTGAGGTGTCTGGGGGGAGGGATAAAACCTCTCGGAATCATTCATAATTCTGTGCACTAAGTTAGGTAAAATATTCATACTATTTACCCACTATACGAAGTAGTCTATAAGGGTAAGTTTGTTTTCTCATAAAAAGGTTTCACCTCCTGATAAATCCTTTCACTCTTTATGGGGTAAAAACGTTTTTAAGTGGGGAACTAATTTTTTTTCAAATTGCAACTCCCATCGTGTGACACGGTGTTTCGAAGGGTATAAAAATAATTTTCTTCCTTGGAAAAGTCTCGATATTTTTAGCCGGAATTATGGGGGCTACAAATTGAATTTTGAGTTTTATATTTGTCATTGACATTCACATAAAAAACAAAAACAAAACGAACAAAGTACAGATTAAATTTTTTAACAGTGGAATTATTTAATTAAATAAACACACTTTTATGTATTTTTCCCTATTTTAACAAACCGCCCCAACTGTCAATAGAGGGAGCTAATAGGGCAATTTTTCCCAAATCACGTGACATAGCATTTTAAATGGAATTATGAAAGGAACTGATGGTGTAGATTAACTATATACCATTTCTTTAAATGAATTAGTTTTTATTTTGGTCTTACTTATGTCTTATTTTTTGTTGATTAATTCATTATTTCAACCAATGTAGTCGTGGGTCATGATTCTACACGTCGTCAGTTCCTCTTGCAATTCCCTTTAATAAATAAATATTGAGCATGGCTTCTGAGATAATATTAAATAGACTAAAACTCGAACACAAAATCTCAGAAAAATTACGTTTATTTAATCAAACGCGTTTCAACGACATAGTCACCATCATAAGTGATACATGAACTACAATAACTAAACTATAACTCATTATACAGGTATATAGTTATAGGTTAGTTATTCTAGATCATGTTTTACTGAGGATGGCGACTTTGTCGTTGAAACGCATTTGATTAAGTAAACGTAATTTTTGTGAGATTTTGTGTTCAAGTTTTAGTCTCTATCTAATTCCCTTTAAAATGAAATGTCATTTGATAGGTAAAAAAAGCCTTTTGTTTTCCCTTATAATGACATGTCACATGATTGGGAAAAAATTCCCTATTTGGTGCTTCCTTCAAATTTAAAGCCTGTTAGCTGAAAAGGGAAACATACAAAAAGTGTGTTCATTTAGTATAAGTTAATCATTTAACTAGTTAATAATAAGTTAGTCATTTAGTTAAAAAATTTAATCGGTATTTTTTTGTTTTTCCATTAATATTCATGACAGATAGAAAACTCTCAAAATTTGATTTCTATCCCCCATAAATCTTGTTAGTAATAACGTAGAGCCTTTTCAATGCACTAAAATTTTTCTTTTCTTATGCCCTTCAAAACGACATGTCACACGATGGGGGTTGCTATTTGACAAAATTAAAGTCCCCATTTAACCCCCTTAAAAATGGAGCAAAACGTGTTTACCCCATAAAAAGAGAAAGAACACACCCTATGAGGTTGACAAAGGTTAGAAGTTTTCATTTTTACTCACTCAGAAATTATCTAGGGATTGAAAGACTTTTTTCCAGTCTCATTATGAAAATGTAGAAAATGTAGATGTGATATAGTGTATAATAAGCATTTAAACACTGTTATTTGGAATTAAAAATCTTTCAATATAATATATTAATGTTAGTAATTTATTGTATTCTATACGAATTAGTATTTATTCAGCCCAATCATACATTTTAATACCAGCTCTAAATGTAATAGTTGGTTTCTTGGGCCTTGTAGGAAATGTTAGATTGCATTAATAGATCAATGAGTCTTATCTAGGTTAAGTTTGTTTAAAACAGTTTTCTGAACTTCGTAATTGTGTATATCACTACATTATTGAGATTGGTTAAGCTCTAACAGGCCTCATAGATGTGTATTTATTTAAAAAATCTACACTCCCTTTGCTCATGTCAGTTTGTCGGCCTTGAAGATGTAGCTTACATATGTGAAAGACCTCCACTCGCTACGCTAGGGTCGGATATTCGACACTGCCGAAATTTTACACTATTTTTTCATTTGATTGCTTGAATAAAAAAATAAAGCCACTAGTCACTAGTCGATGAAACAAATGTTTCCCCCCAAATTGGCGCTTGCCATTTTACTTTAATTTTTCAAAAACGTAGTCTCTAAAACCCCCAAAACTTTATTTATTAGATGCCATCCCAATAAAATTGCTGTTTAAAAATTATCGACCCAAAATTGAATCATTTCTTGAATCATCCTTGTAAGATTTCACTATTTTATAAACAGCCTCCACAACGGAATTTTTAGAGGGAAGACAAGGAGATTTCTTGTTCACTTTACAAAGTTTAAATATCTCAATAAAAAACCAAACGAACTAATACAATTAAATGGATAAAATGTCAACTATAGTAGTTTTGAAAAGTACAAAATGACCTATTGTGGTCAAGGTTTATTTTTTTATTTTAAAATTTACTCATTATCGGAATTGTTCTTTAACATGCAGGTTAGCACATGAACACTTAGATCTTACCTAATTTAATATTCTGAAATTTTTCATCATATTGTGCATATAAAAACACGACCTTCGGAAAGTAAGAATCAACTCTCGTTGTCAAGTGAAAAACCTAGAACATGACATAATAAACAACTAACACAGCCTAGGACTAGGTTGGAAATTAAAATGAATAACCAAAGAATGAAACCCAGTGAGAAAATAAAGCGTGAAGAGTTAAAAACACGAAGAACGTAATCAGCAACAAACAGCAACAAAATCATGCACTGGTCAACTAAATAAATAAGGAGTTCAGTGCTAACAGACTAGTTACCTAACGGTTTTATCTGAATGAACAGTATTTTGTTCCTCTTGAGATAGTTTAACGTGGAACCTTGAAGTCACGCTTGCGGCGAGTTAACCGGAATGATTTTTTTAATTCAACAATAACTCTCGAATTAGCAATTTTGAGGTACTTCAAAATCCTCTCGTTTCATCATCGCCTTATATTAAAAACAAGAAGAACGGGACATAAAATAAAGCTAGATCTGTAATATTCTAATAGAGTTGGTCCAGATAGATAAGATAAATTGAAGACTACAAGAAAAAGGTGTAGATACAGCTAGGTTCTTCGGGATTGCGACGTCCGTACACAATATTATGAGCCCCTGAGGGTTATAACTATTTTAGTTACCGCATATTTGTGTTATATATGTAAAATTTAAAAAAACTTTTGGAGTTATGACAAAAAAGTTCTGTTAAATAGTAAATTTTATTATAATCGTCACATCCGATTTTGAGAAAATAATTTTTTTGTATTTTATATCGGGAATTTAAAATTTGTGAATTATAGCTATATATTTTACGCGCATGATGAACATACGGGGAAAGATACCCTTATATTTAACTTAGAGTGACTCAAATCAATATAATACTTTCTCCTGAACAAGTGTTGCCGTTTTCACCCGGGATGATGGATAAAGTAACAAAGTCCAAGACTGTTGCGTGTTTTACCTCAGTTACCCTCGGGTCTGGTATCTACCTCGATATTTATCTGTTATTTTATAGAAAGCGTTTACTTTATTAATTTTATTGTACTTTATCCCCAGGCATTCCGTAATGTTTTTGAATAACGGCCGAACGTTTATATATATTATATTGTTAAATCAGTATATTGATATTTATTGAAAGCAAAAGTATATTGTAGTTGTTATTGATTTCATATTAGTATAGACATTTCATCTCTCCCCCCTCCCCCAAACTCAAGGGAGTCTATGTGTAGAATTGTTTTCCTAAGATAGAGCGTTTCCCATAGTTTCGGGTTTTTCAGTTTCTATGAGGAAAATCACAAATATTGTGAAAATAATTACCAATATCTTAAAACAATTATAGGACACTGTTCTTAACGCGTATAATCTAATCAAACCTAACCAAACCTAACCTAACCTAACATAACATAACCTAACCTAACATAAACTTAATTTGTAAATGAGTTTTTTCTTCTAACTGTTATTCCCAATATTAATTTTCCCTAAGCCATTTTTTGCAATATTCTTTATTTGATGTAGGCCTATATATGAATTATTGAATTTTATGAAACCACGATAACTAAATTCAGATTGTAAATAGCATAAAACATATACGTTAAAAAAAAATTTTACATTGTTAAAAACTTCTCTGTGGTAAATTTAATAAATTGTGCAAATAGAGTGCACATATCCATCTACAAAATCAATAAGTTGATGGGTGTCGTCATGGTGGTAACCCAGCCACATCATGTAATGTAATACAAGGAGATCCTCAAAATATAATTTCAAAAAATTGGTTTCTTGGGCCTTGTTGGAAATGTTAAATATTATTGGTATATCAAGGAGCTATACCCATTGTTTTATGAACCTCGTAATTATGAATAACTACCACACTTCTGACGTCTGATAGGCTCTAACGAACCTCGTCGATGTGAATATATTTTAAAAAGTCAAAATTGCATGGTCGTATTCCTAATTTTGTTGCAGCTTTAATGTTTATGTACACACAACAAAAATGAGGACGGACGAACGGCATGTGAACAATAACTTAGTCGGTTCCCTGAGGCCATAAAACGCGAAGATCAATGAGTAAACAGAGGTAGACATTTTACCCTACACTTCTTACTTTGTGGTTAGCAAAAATGATATTCGCCCATATCTCCCCAAAACACCAAGTGTATCGCAGAATCTGTAAGGGTGACGCCGCGATTTTGCGATACATTGGGGTAAATAGAGCAACGCATATTTTGTTTCATTTAAGACTATGTTAACACCAATTGGATCTCCTACGATGAAGGTCTTCCTTGCCTCTTGATGTATCTCATAGAAAATTTATTAACAACCTTTTATACGAGACTACACTGCACGGTCCGTCCCTCAAACCGTTACGTTCTTAACCCGGTTGATAAACTGCGTTCACATTCATAATAAAATTGAATAATTGCGGTGCGTGATGCTGGAATAAAACAAAATCAATTAACTAATTGCAAATTACTACAAGTTTTCCATTTACTAGAATTGTTTGAAATTAGTCGTCAATGAGAAAATAATTCGTTGCTATGACGACAAATAAATGCCGATAAATAAACAGCTGATGGTTTAATAAATTCCAATTATATCTGCATACAATAAAGAGTTTTTCTCGGGGATTGGACAACAAATAACGAAACCACAACAATTAATTTTTTTTTTAATTATTTAAAAGACTTGGCATTTCTTCACATGTTATAAAAGTGTAAAACTTATTTGTATCTTCAAGCAAACAAAATTAATAAATATATAATTAATAAATTAATAAAACACTAAATTCTCTTACTAAAAGAAAAAAAATCACTATCATTATGTAAAACTTAAATCTCCGAAAATGCCGATTTTTGAGTTATCGGTATAAAATCGGCCGGAACTGTTCTAAATCGTCTGTACAGAATTCGTTCATTTTTTTAAATGAAATATGATGATTAAAACCCAAACTTGTGAATTATTTTTAATAAAATATGATGATAAAAACTCAAACATGTGAATACAATTTTTAGAATATGACGATTAAAACCCAAACTTTTGAATACATTTTTTAGAATATGACGATTAAAACCCAAACTTTTGATTACATTTTTTAGAATATGACGATTAAAATCCAAACTTTTGAATAATTTTTTTAGAATATGACGATTAAAACCCAAACTTTTGATTACATTTTTTAGAATATGACGATTAAAATCCAAACTTTTGAATAATTTTTTTAGAATATGACGATTAAAACCCTAACTTTTGAATACATTTTTTTTAGAATATAACGATTAAAACTCTAACTTTTGAATACATTTTTTAGAATATAACGATTAAAACTCAACTTTTAAATACATTTTTTTAATGAAATTATGAGTAAATTTTTTTATCATGATTAAAACCTAAATATGTGAACAAAAACGCATGTTAGAGACATTTACAATTTAGAAATAATTTTCAAAAATAGAAAACAAAATTGACTTCCGTCATTAAAAATTGTATTTCAATCAAATGAGTCATAAAATGTATGGCTAGTTTAAGGCAGAAGCAAACCAAGGCTCTATTTATATTTTAAAATATTCACTGTGAAATTTCTGCCTAACGTTCCATTATAATTTAATAAATAGACAAAAAAAATATAAAAAAATACGCTTTTAGAGGGTTTTGAGTGAAACTTTTATTATTTTTTGTGTGCCCACTATAGCTGTTTCGAGACAAGACGAGACATTGTCAGGTCCCCGTCAAGATTAAAAATTAAATTATAACACACATCACTTATACATAACATTATTACCATGCATTTAAGCTTTGGAAGCGACATTATTTGTCCTGTAATAATTCCTTGTTGCGGTTGAATGTCAACCCGGGGGGGGGGGGTTCCTGCCTGGAGATGTTGGTCATGTCATCTGTTATTTGTTTAGTTGATTACAATCTTAATATTGAGTCATATGTTATGATTAATGTTTATTCCATTCAAAATTAAAAATGTTCCAAATATAAACAATTTAATACGGACCCTTTGAATGAAAAATTCAGACGGAGCTAGGCAAGTACCGCCAGTTGACATTCAACAGAAAAAAACAGCTGTAGTACAATAAAACAATGTATGTTCCACTGAAGAATTGTTAAAAAGCATAAGTTTTCTCCGTTCATTTAAATATTATGTAAACTGTTTGTCAAGGAGACCTTTCTACGCTGTTTTATCTTCCACAAGAAATACATTGGTAAAAAAACAATAGGCTAATTAAAAAACTATCGTAAGTAGAATAGAAACTTTTTGGAGACAATTCTATTTGATTTGTACAAGTTAGTGCATTATTTTTGCACAGTTTATTGGAATAACTTGTGTGAGTTGTCTACCATTTAAAAATAAACTTGATCAATTTTCATCTTGTACAAGACATAACACAATGATTTTATTTGATTTGTACAAGTTAGTGCATTGTTTTTGCACAGTTTATTGGAATAACTTGTGTGAGTTGTCTACCATTTAAAAATAAACTTGATCAATTTTCATCTTGTACAAGACATAACACAATGATTTTATTTGATTTGTACAAGTTAGTGCATTGTTTTTTCACAGTTTATTGGAATAACTTGTGTGAGTTGTCTACCATTTAAAAATAAACTTGATCAATTTTCATCTTGTACAAGACATAACACAATGATTTTATTTGATTTGTACAAGTTAGTGCATTGTTTTTGCACAGTTTATTGCAATAACTTGTGTGAGTTGTCTAACATTTAAAAATAAACTTGATCAATTTTCATCTTGTACAAGACATAACACAATGATTTTATTTGATTTGTACAAGTTAGTGCATTGTTTTTGCACAGTTTATTGGAATAACTTGTGTGAGTTGTCTACCATTTAAAAATAAACTTGATCAATTTTCATCTTGTACAAGACATAACACAATGATTTTATTTGATTTGTACAAGTTAGTGCATTGTTTTTGCACAGTTTATTGGAATAACTTGTGTGAGTTGTCTACCATTTTGAAATAAACTTAATCAATTTTCATCTTGTACAAGGCATAACATAATGATTTTATTTGATTTGTACAAGTTAGTGCATTGTTTTTGCACAGTTTATTGGAATAACTTGTGTGAGTTGTCTACCATTTAAAAATAAACTTGATCAATTTTCATCTTGTACAAGACATAACACAATGATTTTATTTGATTTGTACAAGTTAGTGCATTGTTTTTGCACAGTTTATTGGAATAACTTGTGTGAGTTGTCTACCATTTAAAAATAAACTTGATCAATTTTCATCTTGTACAAGACATAACACAATGATTTTATTTGATTTGTACAAGTTAGTGCATTGTTTTTGCACAGTTTATTGGAATAACTTGTGTGAGTTGTCTACCATTTTGAAATAAACTTGATCAATTTTCATCTTGTACAAGGCATAACATAATGATTTTATTTGATTTGTACAAGTTAGTGCATTGTTTTTGCACAGTTTATTGGAATAACTTGTGTGAGTTGTCTACCATTTAAAAATAAACTTGATCAATTTTCATCTTGTACAAGACATAACACAATGATTTTATTTGATTTGTACAAGTTAGTGCATTGTTTTTGCACAGTTTATTGGAATAACTTGTGTGAGTTGTCTACCATTTTGAAATAAACTTAATCAATTTTCATCTTGTACAAGGCATAACATAATGATTTTATTTGATTTGTACAAGTTAGTGCATTGTTTTTGCACAGTTTATTGGAATAACTTGTGTGAGTTGTCTACCATTTAAAAATAAACTTGATCAATTTTCATCTTGTACAAGACATAACACAATGATTTTATTTGATTTGTACAAGTTAGTGCATTGTTTTTGCACAGTTTATTGGAATAACTTGTGTGAGTTGTCTACCATTTAAAAATAAACTTGATCAATTTTCATCTTGTACAAGACATAACACAATGATTTTATTTGATTTGTACAAGTTAGTGCATTGTTTTTGCACAGTTTATTGGAATAACTTGTGTGAGTTGTCTACCATTTTGAAATAAACTTGATCAATTTTCATCTTGTACAAGACATAACACAATGATTTTATTTGATTTGTACAAGTTAGTGCATTGTTTTTGCACAGTTTATTGGAATAACTTGTGTGAGTTGTCTACCATTTTGAAATAAACTTGATCAATTTTCATCTTGTACAAGACATAACACAATGATTTTATTTGATAACTAGACAATTTTATTTGATTTGTACAAGTTAGTGCATTGTTTTTTCACAGTTTATTGGAATAACTTGTGTGAGTTGTCTACCATTTTGAAATAAACTTGATCAATTTCCATCTTGTACAAGACATAACACAATAGCGTGAGGCGTCTAAACGTCAGTACGTATGATTTACATACTTCGTCCTATTAAACCCAGTATGTCTCCTCATTAGCTTACGCACAGTAGGGTTCTTACTAAAATTGACGTAATACACTGACAGTTCAAGATGGCGACCACCGATAACTTTACCTCTTTTAATTTTAATTTATCCGACAATTTTCAAATCGTCTAATGTAAATCTGTGTTTTTATTTTTTTGTATGATTTATACGCAATGTTGTACAAGCTGTTGAAAAATTTATGTTATCACGAATATGTTTTTTTTAAAGTGCAGACGTTTTGTCCGTCCCGTCTGGATGCGAACAAATGTTTTATAGAAAATAAACGGTTTTGAAATAAATTACGCTCGCTAATGTTAATTTTTTCTGTCGTTTACAGTGTTTCATCTGCCATTTTAATATATAAAAAAACTTTCAAGATAATCTTACGCTGACTTGTACTAATGTTGGTATCGAAGTTAATATATTGCGTTGGTTCTTAGCCAATGAAAATGGTTCGTCTTCTTATTATAAATATTTCTGCAGTTAGATTTTCGATTTTTTTATTTCAGTGATTTATGAAAGATAAGGTTATGTGATATTTTTAATTGACTTGTATATAGTAAATAAGTATTGCAGTTTTCTTAGTGGTAAGACATATCAAAATGAGTACTGATCATATTTCTCGAACTCGTTTTGGGAAGGGGGTTAAATCCTTACATAGTTGCTCTAGTCGCAATTGTTGACTGTCAGAAAATTTTGGTAGACTTGTTGGTTGTTGAAAAACAAGTGATGGGTGATATCATGGTACTTATCTAACCCGATCATATGATAAAATATAAGCAGATATCTTAAATGTAATTATCTAAAGTTGGTTTCTTGAGCCTTGAAGGAAATTTTAAATTGTATTGGGTCCCACTCAGCAAGGTAAGTTTGTTTAAAACAGTTGTTGTTATACAAGTTTTATGAAACTCGTAATGTGTAGATATTAAGAAGTCTCCATCGCTTCGCTCGTGTCAGTCTTTCTCGGCTATGACGGGCCTCAAAGATGAACAAATATGAAGAAACCTTCACTCCTTATGTCGGTGACGAGGCTCTTCGAACATTTTCAGGGTTCCAAATTACATTTCGGACAATAACTAAACTATTTGTTATTGTAGTGACTGACCTAGGGTTGGTACCATTACATGCAGAATTAAAATCAGCACATTTTTAACCGACTTAGTGTGTTGAATAAAAAACAAGATAAGAACAAAAAACTATTCGAAATGGTCGCTATTTTCAATTCGATATTTCTAAATCTGGTAAATTAATTAAATCAAGTAATTAAGACTTCGTCTAACCTGTATTTTTTGAAATGTCTTAATCTCAACAATTGCACAATTACCATAATTTAATAACAACTGATAACTTATAAATGTAAAGAAATATCCACCTGTCTTCCGGCGCAACACTTGATTTAATTTTATGATATACATGTCTCGCTCTAATATCACAGTTAAGATTTATTCCCCTTTACCAAATTTCATGTTTCTATCTTAATTTTTGTGACCGCTATCGTGCTTACATGACAACGACGACGTGTCGAAAATCACTTTTTCGGTTTCTTGAGGACAAGAAAAATCCAGATCAGTCACAAAACTATTTTCGGGGATTACCAATCCATAAGTATGTTGCAATTAGACAACATCATTAGTCAGAAATAAATAGTTGTTATTTCAGTCAATTTTTACTGATGTTCAGAGCTTCCGTTGGTCGAGTGTATAGTGTTGTCGCTTTGTTTGCATAATGTTACAGGTGCTCAAACATTTAAGGTGTTCGTGCAGCACCGTGAGGAACATTTGGAAGCTGCAAAATTAGTAGAGAATTTTTAGGATAGAGTTACGGCGACCCCTCATATCATCCGAAGAAAAGCAGTCAACCTGACTTAGGCCCACAAGGAGCCGTGGCGTCAAGAATACATTTATTTATATTGTTGATTTTTAACCTAACTGTAACAAATGTTCTTCGATTTTTGTAAAAACAATGGATTTTGAATACGAATTTTACCAAGAAATATACTTGGAAGGAATTTAGTTTTGTGTTGTTTAAAGGCGGCAAACATTTGACTTATCACCGCTTTGGTAAAACATTGCATAAAATGTGTCTTTAGATAAAAATAACAAATATATATTTTTTAAATCAAACAACCAAATAAATTTTCAATTTCACCGACAGGTAGCGCAGTCAAATTAACACTTTCTTCACTATATTATATAGGTACAAATTGTGAATACAAGTTGTGAGAATAGAAACCACCAGACCTCGAATACTTCAATACTGTTAGGGTCGAAGGAGATAAGAGTTGGTTAAGGACAGGAAAGAGAGTGATCTAACCCTAGACTAGACAAAGAAGGCTGATATCCAGTTGCACCGACGGTCGAAGGAATTTGCAAGGGTCGAAACATTCCTCCGTACGAAAAGTGTCTAGTTGCACCGGTGGTTAAAATCTACCAGGAAATACCTTTCTTTACTCACACTTACGGAACTTTGACATAACTATTAAACAGTTCTATACCTTTAACGGTATACCGTAAAACATTAAAGCGTATGTACACACATAATAATAATAATAATAATAATAATAGGGATGATAAGAAAAAATAGTAAATTACTATTATATATATATATATATATATATATATATACTATATATAACCTAACCTAACCTAACCTGACCGCCGGTGCAACTGGAACACCCCCCAAAAGGGGCTCCGGTGCAACTGGACACATCAGTTTGGGGCTGATCCCTGACCACCGGTGCAATTGGACATCTCCCGACGAAGAAAGGTATCCAGCTAGGATTGTCACACCCGTCCTATGAGTGGCTGAGGACCAAAAATAATAGTAATTAGTAACAGAAGATTTGTCGAGTTATGAATGTAAAATTTGATTTTTTAGCTTTCAATGAAAACTATATAGGTAAGCAGTTTATAATTTATAGATGGATAGTATTAAAACTAATGCCACTTTACGATAGAATCGTCGAATGTTTTTGGAAATATAGGAAGATACTGTAGGACTTGTCTAGAACACGAGACTATAAATAAATACTATCTGACACCTGAAAATGTATCATATTCATATTATACTTGTGTTTCTAGGGTGAAGCGTGAGGTGCAATTTAAAATTTCAAGGAGTAATACCTATGGATTGAATTATGAATACATAATTTTGGAGAATATTTTACTATCAATAGTTTTCTGAGTATCAAAAAATCTTTATACTTTTTAATTAAACGGTTTCAAAATGGCATTTATCAAATATTTTTGATATGGTCCTAATTGTCTATTTCCAAAAAACTGTCTTATAGGCCGTGGGGAATCTCTAGCTTGTAATAAATCACCACAAATTAGATTTATTTTTTTTTACCGATATCTCGGTTTCTTACTAAGCATTAAAATGCGGAATATTTTGTACCTTGTAAACGTTTTGTAAAATTTACTGTTTTTGATATATTAGTATCAATAATTTTTAATAAATGCCACTTAAGACGATTAAATACAAAATTATAAGTTTTTAGTAGAATGTGAAATACTCGTATAAAACATTCTGAAAATTTTGCTATCGATATTTCAATCTGTTCTGGAGTTCCGAATCTGACAGTCCCAAGGACACATAGCTGGATATAAACGTTTTTCATGTAATCTTAGGTTAATCACTCTCTTTCGTTATTTTTAACATGTCTCTCTTGATCGACCAACATTTGTTACCTTACGGCCTTGACATTGTTAAAGTATTCGAGGGCTAGAAGTCTATATTTTATGTTCTTTTCTTCCTTTATAAGGCTATAATGACCAAGAGGCTTTCCCCTTTAATGATAGTCTAACACCAACCAATTTTTGAATTATGTTTATTTGTATCCATGGAAACCAAGAAAATATACTATTATTATTTAATAAACAAATTGACAAGTTTACTTTTTATTTTAGCATTAATAATAATGGAAATATGACAAATAACGCACGCTTTGACACAAATCACAATTGGGGTCTGAAGCACAGCTAAACTGCACGTAACAATTATAAAATAAAGAAAAATACTACTAATTCAGGAAATTTGTTTATTAAATAATAATACTATATTTTCTTAGTTTCCATGGATATAAATGAACATAATTCAAAATTGTGTTGGGGTTAGACTAGATTTAATTGTTGTAGACAATCGCCAAAAAAATGTATTTTTAGTTTTTTGGCGATAACTTGGTTATCCTTTGACCTACAGAAAAGTAAAAAAAAAATTTTTAAATTGTTTATCTTTAGGAACGAAAAATATGTTTTCTTTTGTACGTTTTTTGTAAAGTTAATGTTTTTTTTAGATATCTTTCGTTAAGATTTTAAATGGCCGCCATTTTAAAAATTATTAAAATAAAGTCTTGGTATTTGGTACACTTGTAAAACGTAACATTCAAAATACTTACAATAAATTTGAACTCAATAACTTTACTATATCTGCAGTTATAATGTTTTTTTTTTTTTTTTTTTTTTTTGAAAAAACAAAACAAAATGGCTAATAGGCGGGAAATGAAGAGGAATTCTACAAATAATATTTGACATTTTGTATTGGTTTTGATCTATATAATTCGAAAAATAATAGGCAGTCTACTTTTTAGCATTAATAATAATGGAAATATGACAACGCACACTGTGACACCAATCACAATTGGGTGCACAGCTACTTAAATTGCACATAATAATTATTTTTAAAAAAAATGTACTACTAATTCAGCAAATAATCATTGTTACGACATTTAATTTACATTTCTTAGTTTCCATGGATACAAATGCACATAATTCAAAATGTGTTGGTGTTAGACAAGTTTAGATTGTTGTATACAGTCGCCAAGAAATTGTATTTATTTAGTTTTTTGTCGATAACTTGGTTATCCTTTGACCTAAAGAAAAAGTAAAAAAAAATAAATAATAATTTGTTTGTCGTTAGGAAAGAAAAATACTTTGTCTCTTCTAAGTGTTTTGTAAAGTTAGCGGTTTTTGAGATATCTTTCGTTAAAATTTTTAAATGGCTGCCATTTTAAAAATTATTAAAATAAAGTCTTGGTATTTGGTAAACTTGTAAAACGTAACATACAAAACAGATATACTAAATTTGAACTCAATATCTTTACTATTTCTGCAGTTGTAATGTTTTTTTGAAAAAGAAAAAAGAAAAAAAGGGAAAAAAATGGCGGATAGATGGAAAATGAATTCGACTATATGTTATTTGACTTTTTTATTGGTTTTGATGTATATAATCCGAAAATAAATAGCCAGTCCACCTTTTACACCCTGTATATATCTTGTTTTTTGAAAAGAAAAAAAAAAAAAAAACACTGACAGAAAACTACGCATTTCGGGATATGTGTTTATAGGAACATTTTTCTTTATGTTATTGTACTGAATCATTTCACAACGTTTAACTCATTACTTACAGGTCACTCTGTATGTAGATATTCCATATTAGAAATAAATTAAAACTAAGGCGCTACGACTTCACCACGTAGCATTAACTGCGGCAACACACGTCCTAAGAACTTATCTTTGCATTTTCTTCTTAGCATAAAATAAAGGATGGACATAACGGTATGCTGATCTTTATTATTTTATTAATTTATGTTTTTATTGTACAATCAGACGGCGTAGTCATAAGCAACACTCCTTGAGTTGTAAATTCATGAACTATATAATATATATTGTGTACGTGGGTGGAATGTCTATGTAACTATTCCATACTGTTTCAAGTACCAGGTTGCGAATGTGAATTATGTATTTGAGAACTAACTTTCCGATAACGCTCTGGAATGGGGTTTTAAGTAATTGTTAGCAAATTTTGTGTAGAAATAAATATGGCTAAAGCAAAATTAGGTCTCCGAGGGAAATCAAATTAGAACATTTTCTTCATTTTCTGTGTGTGTTTAAACTTGATAAATCATCGAAGTCATCATCATCCTATCGAAAACGAAGCATACAATTCTTACTAACATTAACCAACAATCAAACAAAAGTAACATAAAAATTAGAACAACGATTACCGGAGATCTAATTCCGGTAGTTAAAAGAACCTACCGTAGTTACATAGCATTCATTGACTAAATGCACTCTAGTTAAATGAACCATCTATTCACTATTCAAAATTTACATTTAAAATTAGAATATAAGGTTTAAAACTAGTTGTTGGGTTCATCATGGTACTTACCCAGTCCCATCATACAATGTTATACCAGCAGATCCTATAACTGTCATACCCAAGAGTTGATATTTCGGACCTTGTAGGAAATGTTATTTGTAAATCAAGGGTCTTACCCCGTAGTGTTTCCTGAACCTCGTAATTCTGTATATCAGTAATTTCCTGACATCGGACAACCACTAAAAGGCCAAGTAAGATGTGTATGTATTATAAAGTCTTCTTTCGCTTTGCTCGTGTCAGTATCTCAGCACTGGAGTTGACTGGGAACTATACATACTGTATGTGACTGAACCTCCACCCCCTACATTCAGGACGGTAACTTTACGTAGATCACTTTTTTGAGAAGTCGGGGTTCGAAATTAAATTTATAACAATAACTTCGTTATTTCTTATCGTAGAGTGGTGTGTTCTGTGCTATTATCTATGTCTATTGGCAGTATTGATGTGGGGAAATTGTTATCTAATTTACTGTGTTGTAATTTGTATAACACATTAGATATGAACAAAACCATCTTTCAAATTTCGTATACTGGGAAGTAAAAGAGACCCATAGCCCGGCGTGTGTGTCGAAAGAGAACAAAAGTTGGTCAAGGAAGACCTGATACTGAATATGAAAGATATATAACTTGAGACTAAATTAAAAAAAGGTGTAGATCTTCGGGATTACCATATCTATACTCATCATAATTGTTCTGAGGGACAAATGAGAATATTGAGGATGTAGACAGATGATAATTTCAATAGGCTACAAACTCTAAGCTTTGAGAATCATAATAAAGGCTAGTCTTTAACTTTGTTTACTCCCTCCTCTCTGGAGTAATCTGTGAAGGGAACTACTCAAATGTAGGAAATGGTAAAGAGAGTTGTACGTTTCATCCTTTTAGGGTCTTCATGAGTGAAGAAAAATTACAAAAAGTATATGTAGTTTCGCTACATTTACATTTAGAAGTCAATCGTAAATGGTACAAGTAACTGGTCGAATTTTAAAACACATCTCTGCAATTGTATTTTTACTTCTTTTAGTATAGTGAAGGTTTGTTATGGATGAAAAAACCGATGTTGCCCTTTATGGGGATATATCCGCTTTGATTTCCGTCAAGACTAAAAAGGTGATTTTAGAAGGGTGTCTGTCTGTTGTTTGTTTACAGTTAAAACACGTCAACCGATTTAAATCAAATTTGATATATGACTTTATTTATGTAAAAACTAATGCACAACGTTTCGAGAATGTGAATCAACTCCATAGCAATTTGAAATTCCTCTACATAAAATATATATTTTCCGGTTAATTCGTCGTAAGGCTTGACTACAAGATCGCGCTGTACATTTCACCATATCTCGGGACTTTTTTTTTCATTTTTCAATAACCTAAAAAAGGGGTTTCTCAAATTTCGTGCACATGTGAAGATTAATGACGCAAGCCCGTGTGTTTAATTTCAAGTAAAATAGTATAATGTTACAAGGCCGGTAAGTAATGTTTTCCCGCGCAAGGGAGAGACAAGTGCGGGATTTTCATGCGAGCACGTAAAACAGTTAGTGGGCGAGTTACGTGCGATAATTTCCATCATACTTCACAGAGAAGATAAAATACATTTAACTCATTAGTTAAATCAGACTCAGACTTTATTACATTTTAAAATTTATTATAATAGTTTGGATTCTTAAGTACCTCCAATCGAGTTTAATGTAATTTTTCGAAAAAACATAATATTTATTTACGTAGCAAGCGAACGCAAAGGGGATTTTTATTTTATTACCGCTGAAACTCATTGTTTTCCCTTTCCTTCAATTCAGTATATAAAAAGCTATTACCTATTACAAGTTTGGGAGTTGGGAGGTTTTTCGGAGTAAAAGGGGTGGTTTTGGGTTTTGTACAAATGTTTTTTAAGCACCTTCTATAGCTAAACTGGTTCATAGTAAACATTATTTGAATATCTTTTTCGACTAAAAAAATAATTAGGTTGGACAGTTTTGAAAAAATCACCCGTTATATATATAAAAGCACATAACCTAACCTATTTGTGATGATTCTTGCTAAACTTAGTACGTTAACCACGCGTCATCTAAATTTTTCGTTTACGAATTTTTAATCTTAGGAATTGTCTTTTATTACCCTTTATGTACAACATATGTAGAAAAAAAAAATTAAATCTTGAATTCAATTTAATTAGACTACCTTTTATAAAGTAATAATTGCAATTAATAACCGTGTACCTAGTCTTCAATAACATTAACTTAAAAATTCCTAATGTCACAAACAACATTCTATAGAATAATACGTTTTAATAGTAACTACGACTCATGTAACACGTATATTGCGCATGCGTCATATGGTAGTGAATCTTGATATTAGGTCTTGTTTTAGTTTACATCGGTCCATAATCAAAGCCTATAGATTAACAGTTTTGTAAATATAAGATATTGTATTCTTTTAATTATTATAATGAAATTTCACGGTTAAATGGTTTCTTTTAAAATAGTCTTAGTCACTTATTTTGAAATGAATTTTGAACTTATCAAATGTGTACATAACCTAATATTTTAACTGAATTCCCAGTTAAAATATTATTTTACATTTTCGAAATAAAATTTGTAATAAAAGAATTTGACAATTTTTTTAAAACGATCATTATTTCTACTTACTAAATCTTTACCTGCAATGTTTATTCGATTAGAAATACAATTATGGTCAAACACTTAGATTGGTTTTCTTTTTAACATGGCGGAAAGAAATTAAAAATAATAAACTGTGTAAAAATATTTCTCAAACCACTCTAATTCCCATTCATCCAAATGCTACTCAAAGAAAACTATTTGTCGCCTAAATTGTGAGGAAGGCAGTTTTCTTTAAAAAAAAAAAAAAAAAAGAAAAGTATTTGAACCATAGACGTTATTTCAGATTTTGTAAATTATTTTAAACAGTATTTATATGACTTGTCATAAACTAATATTAATCGTAAATATTATAAAATTATATCAAGTTTAAATAAGAAACGTCGCATTTATATTGTTTGTGTATATTATTTGTAATAACGGTAATTTTATATTATTCGCAATGTTTCACTAAGTTTGGGTTACTAAGTGTCACATTTTACTAAATTTAGAATGAAATTTATATAGACATTTTGAGATATAACAGCACTTTGGAAATTTTGTATCGATATCTCACAAATAGTAATTTGTGAATTGAAGGTGGAAAACACGACTTTGTCGCCCAGAGAAAAAATGTTGATAATTTTCTTTAGGGCGTTAAAGGCTCTTTTCACCGGTAATACACACTAAATTTTCCCTACAGCTAAAATTTTAATAAAACTACTACACCAATATTGTAATAAACTACTTTATTTGAACAGGTTAACAGATTGTATTTATCAAGGAGTTATTTAAAGTAGGCCTATGCAAATAATCTTGAATAATTGTTTGGAGGAGTAACGAAATCACTGTTACAATTACTGTCAATAATATTTTTAAATAAGTAATTATCAATTATGACAACAACAAAATTAACTAAATCTCGCGATTTCACAATGAAAACAATGGTTACTTGTTGTCTGTTGCAATGGAAAAAACACATTGTTATTAGATTTAAGAAAAAATGTTGATTTATCAGGTCTACTGGTGAAAAGTAAAACCAATGCTTTTCATATGGATAGTTCCCACCCTAGGGCGGAAAAGTGACACATATCAGCTATGTATAGAAGGCAAACAATATGTGTAGCAACAATTATAATTGTTATGTGTTATGTGTAGCGACAATATTAAAATTATAAGTGAAGGTAAGAGTATAACGTTTTAGATAAGTTTATAATTGTATAAAAAAATCTATTTATGGTACTAATCAACTTAATATAATATAATATAGTTTCAGTTGTCATCTATTGTTGTTAATTATATTAGTTATAGGTTCGTTTCATTGTTTTATAAAAAATAACATAACCTGAATCCATGTCTTTCCGTTGATTTATCTCATCAGATAATATAACCATAATATGGTTTTTTCCTACTATTTAGACTATGGTAAAACGATAATTTATTAGCATAATAATAATTATTATTTTTAATAATTTTATAGCTAAACCCATAATTAAACATCAATATATCATTCAGATTAAAAAACTATTTATGTATAAAAAAGTTGTTTTCAAATAAAATAAATTCAACAATTATTTGATGGTTTATTAATCGTTCGCATACAAAGTTTTGAACAATTTAATTATTAAATTAAAATTTTTGTCTGTTAAAAAGAAGAATAATGAAAACTTCACTTACCTTCTCTTATAATTATTTTATTGGATACTTAAAGACTACAATTTAACTGATCAAAGTCATTAGAAATAATTTGAGAAAATCTAAATTTTGTGTGTTTGTATTACGAAAATTACCTCAAATTTTGAGAAATCGAAAAGATGAAAAAGTCCTAATATATGAGCAAAATAAACCCACATAAGAAATTTCATTCAAATCGGTCTACTAATTAGACTGTAAAACACTGCACAAACAGACGTCAGAAGTTTTTACAACGTAGAGGACCTCAAAACTCGTTTCCTGTTTTTTACTCACCTCATGACTTGCCCCACGTATATGTAAGGAAATCATTAAAAAGTACGAAACGTTCACAATATAAAGTATTTTGTATTCATAAAAGTTTTTAAGGTTGCGTTGAGTTACTGCCCTGTCATTACTTATAAATTTACCAATACTTATTACTTATGAACTATCAATCCTCTATAGGAGAAAAGATAACAGGCTAGGCAATTATCTAGTGAATTGAGAAATTACTTCTATATGTGTTTAGATTGTTATCAATAAAAATCAACACCTCCAGTCCGCTGTTTTGTCTGGTACCATCCCAAACACAAGATAATGATAGAGTTCTCTCCCAAATTGAGATGATGCTGATAATAATTACCTGTGGTTGCAATCCATAGCTTAGAGTTTTCACCCAGTACGGGTCAGGATTGTGTCCTGGTACAAACATGTTTGCAAGAAGACCGCGGAGGAATGTCGGCTCATAAAAGCTTCCGCATCATCAAATCCTGGTTGCTTTCTTGATGGAATTTAGTTTCAATCTATTCCCTGGTGGACTACAACTAAGGTAGTTTAATCGTAATCGTATATAATTAATTCACGTTTTTTTAAAGTTTGGGAGATTTTTTTTAGAGACACATTTTTACAAGTTATTTAGAAAATTTAAATGTAACTCATTTAAAATGTAACTATTACAGCAGCTTAATTGGAAAATTCAACGGACCATTAAATGAGCACCTTCATGATAACCCCCTCCCTTTAAAAAATGTAGCGTATTTTTCTTATTTAAATACTAAATGAAACCAAAATCATTTCACCCCGTATTACATTTAGTGTGTTGAAAAATAAATATTAACATTCTGGTTGCAAATTTATTATTTAAAATAAGAGCCTACAATTCATACATAATATAAGTGTAGTAGGCTACCTTAGTTCCTCTTAGAGGATGGGGTGGAAGTTAGTTAAAAAAACTTTCAAATTTAAATTATTAATATACATTTTTCTTCATGTGTATATAAAAACTAATGCACATCCTTTCGATATTACGAATCAATTCCATACCAAATTGAAAATAAAATTCCTCTAATTTAAAGATATCGTTTCCGGTTAATTCACCGCAAGGCTTGACTACAAGATCACAATTTCAATTATTGAATAATTATCTAAAGAAATTCTTTTAATTTATTTAATGTTTGTGGGAGGGTAGAGGATGATAGTAAGAAGAGTTGTTTGGTATATACCTCAGCTTTTTTGAAGAAATATGCTAGGGACGAGATAAAAATTTGTAAGGTAAACACCTATCTAAATGTTGTTTCATTAAAAAGTGCATAATAGTCTATTGATATCTTATTTAAAAGTCCTATTTTAAAAAAAACGTACTGGCGGTAGTTGAATTTTGAAGTTCCAAGATGTGACTTATTCTGGATTTAAACTATTGGATAATGATGGATACTTGATATTATTGATATAGTTTATTTAGTATCATTTGTATTTATTTAAATATACACAACGTTTCACAAGTACGGATCAACTATCGTTATCAAGTGTAAAACCTAGAACATGATACGAAAGAGCCAACATCGTTTATAACTACGTTGGAAAATAAAACTAAAACTAAACAAAATCCACGAATAAAAGTAAGTCTAAAGTGTAAAAATAACTAAGTTGTAAAATAAATATACAAACGTCACCAGAAAAACACACATCAGCAGAATTATACACAATAATAACAACCACCTAATTGAACTGAGGTCAACTAAACCAAAAAGGGTTTCAATTAGCGATGTTGATACTCGGGTGAAATGGATACTCGCATTACTCGGTTTCAAATTATTTCAATACTCGTATTATTATTTCGAAATCGAGTATATGCGCAGAATGATTTTGCGCATCGGATTCGAACTCAGCTTTACCAATCAGATCGTTTTAGATAAACCTACACTTTTGCGTTTTATCTGTTAGACTGATCCACCAAGTATTTTTTTTTTTAAAACAAAATGTGATTGACACTTCTAATACGTAATTAAATGTTATCCTGCCTCAACACAAATTCAGTAATTTAACGTTAGTACAATAATTATTACCAATTATTGGTAATTATTACCAATTAGTTGTTATTTAAAATAAGTTAATCTACTATATTGTTTATAAAGATAGTAACCTATTAATATTTATTTAAATATAAATAATAACAATTAAATAATAATTTAATTTACTTTTTGTTAATGTGGAAATAAATTAATATTATTATTTTAAATTGAACTTGTCATCCAATCTAAATCATTTTAACTCAAAATCGTAATGTTTAATTAATGTGTAGTGAATAATCAGCTTAGAAACTAATATAACCAAAGTAGAAACACCGAGCATTTTGCTTGGAATTGACACAATACTAACGAATATCGTTGTCCGAGGATTTTATTTCGAATTCATACTAGCACATTGCCTCCTCCTTGTTCCTAGTTACGAGGATTTCGTCCGAATATTTTAATACGAAACCGAGGATTTTAATACTCGGAATGCTCCGAGGATTTTGATACTCGGATTCACCGAGTATTTTAATTCGAACTCACACATCACTAGTTTCAATGCAAACAGGGTATTTTCGTAACAGTTTTATCGGGGTGAATAACCTTTAATCTTCTCTCTCTCAAGAGTTTAGCGCGTGACCTTGTAGTCACGCCTTGGGGAGAATAACAGAAAAATTTAAGTTTTATTAAAATAGTTTGTTTTTATTCTTTTTTCCCTTAAATGATAGCTATAACGGCTTTTTAAATTACACTGCTTCAATTATGTTTTATTTATATATTTTCCTCTCGGTTTATTGTCGTAATCTTTAAATTTATTTTGAACAAATATGTTCTGATATTTTCGATTTATATACTAGGCCTAATTACGTGTTATTTTTATGTCACTATTTTTATATTTAGAGTTTTCTGTCTTGCTGTTAAACTACTTGTTACATTCACTTTTAATACTTTAAATACAGTTACTATTGTCCTAAGTGACTATAAGGTTTGATGTTGACAAACAGTGTTTTCATCATTCAACGCGCTTCATATTTTATATTATCTAGCAATGCACCAATTTTTTCCCGATGATCTAGGCACATATCGTCATGAACGATCCGGGTTGGTTATTTTCTTTAGACGGTTCAATTTTATTATCAATGTATCATAATATTTCTAACTACGAATTGAGGATATATATATATATATATATATATATATATATATATATATATATAGTGACTAAGTAATCTCTAATGAGATTTACTTCTTCGTTAGACTCTATTTATTAGAACAATTTTAACTCCATCCTATAAAAAGAACTCTTCCTTCCTTGACAATAGTTAGAAATAAGGTTATGACGTCTTTCATGTTCTTGGTTTTTACTTGACAGTGAGAGTTGATTTGTATTCTCGAAACGTTGTCTATTTTTTTTATATGCACAAACGTCAAAATAAACTATGCCAATAATACTTGACTAATGTTGAAAAAAACAGCGTACAAAACTTTTATTATTAAAATTGAGAGTAAATCAAATTTTTAATCCGTATTATTTAACACTTTTTAAAAACAGTATTTATAAAATATAATCTCCAAGACGAGTTAAAGTAATGTACTGATGTGTAGTGTAAGACGTATTGATCGTTTAAAACCTTTTGGGGACCATCTAACGATATTTCGTCAATTTTAAAATATCTAATAAACCATCTGACGAAATATCGTCAAATTATTTCAATGCATAAAAGACAATTTGACGATATATCGTCAATTGCGAAAAAAAATAATTTCACTGTAATTAAATAAGTAAAATTAATGAAATTATTATTTTTCAAGAGTAATATTTTATAATAAATATAATAATTATTATTAAAACATAATGTGAATAATAATTTCATTTCAAATTACACTTATTGCCTAAGCTAGGTTACAAGTAAAAAGGTTAGGTCATATTTGTTGCTATATATATATTTTCAGTACAATATGAAATTTTCATGATAAATAGAAAACATAATAAAAATGATAACAATCTAATTTCCCACATTAAATTTTTATTTATTTTAAAAATAGGACAATTTTAATACACAATTTATATTTTATCCCAATTTTGCCTTTTTGAATTGAAAATAGAAATTATTTCATCTTATATGTTCACTCATTAAAAAGAACATTTATTTATCTTCAATTAAAAAATAAAATTTAAAAAAAAATTTATAAATAAACATTTTAACAAACGCTTACAAAATATGTCTATGTTACAGTGAGCAGTTTTTAAAACCTCTCGCCCAAAATAAGTTTTTTACACACCCCCGTAAAATATTTGGACCTAAAAGGTTTAAAGAACTTCAATATGTATATTTTAGTGGTTTTTATAAACTCCTGGGATTAAATTTTGGTCTGCTCTTTTCAACTATGAGAATTAATAAACAGTTAATAAAATACAGAAATCTTTTTTAAGCTAGAAAACACAATTATTTATTTAACTCGTTTTACATAGATGGGTTTTCTTTAATACTAGTTTCAACATTCACAAGGATAATAGGCTACACATTAAACTAATGAAATTTATAATTTCTCTTTAGTTTATAATTTAGTTTTTTAAATAAGTTTTGATCATTCAAAATTTGAAATTACCTTACATAAGCTTAAATCAGAAAGTTTTCTTAATATCGGCTTCGAAGAAGCTAATAATTATTAATAATAATTAGTTTTTACAGGACAAAGAGTGAAAATTAACTATGGATAATGTATTTTAAAATATCTAATTATAACGAAGTTGGACAGAACAAAAATGAAATATGATCGCCAACAGGACATTTTTGTGTTTTATTATTTTTAAAACTACTCGTGAACTGAAAATTGTAATTTTTTGTAATTTTTTCAGCATCATTTCTTGTATTGTAAGTCTCATGCCACACACGTTTTACAACAGATTATTATCTTGTGAACCACATTACCTCTATAAATAAACCGGTTTTTACAAATTGCTGCTTACGTTTTTACTGCAAAAACTATATTTAAAAACAAAACGAGCGTTTGTGACAAAAAAAAAGTAAAAAAAAACTGCTTGTTTTACACTCAAACAGCGGCGTTAACGTAATGAAGAGCAAAACATGGTCTCGGATCTTGTATATCAAATAATAGAATTAATTTATGCAAAGGAATAGACGTAACGATTCTCTCGCGTCAGATAAATTCCATAGATTATGGCGACCCGCGGGACTGTTCACTCTTTTATTTCCTTTTTATGACACACAGTAAAGTTATAAGCAAGACGGCGTTTGCAAACAATCAACCGGGCTTTGGGAAACAAGAATTTTAACAAGTCCCTTTATCAGATACAATACGCTGATACTAATTGTATCCTTTGAATAACTGATAACATCGGAGTGTTTAAGTGTCTTTAAATCATGGTAGAGGTTTTGTCACAGAGAGTTTTAGAATCTGCCAATTAAATTATTTCTCTGTATTGACGGAACGTTGTTGGAATAATAACAGGGTTTCAAGAGGTTTGAATATTATAATGGCGGTGAAAGAATGGATTAAATGTACAATAAATAGTATGCTGACAATGAGAATTGTTGAAATAGGTCATTTACTCACTTTCCAGAAATATGTTGATATAGTTGAATACTTTGTAAGTCTAACGTTCGCAACCAAAATTAGCTAAGAAATATATACGTAGACCTACATACTATGTGTAGAATAACAACCATCTTTATCAATGTAATTCAAATTCCTTTTTTTTTTAATATTCCTCTTTTAGTTCTTGTTACAAAAAAAATTAATAAAACTTTCTTGTTGTGTAATTAGTCAATATTTCTGATTTGTTAAATAAAGTATTTTAGACATGAATATTTCTATCAACTTTATATATTTTTGTTTAACTTTTATTTAAAAATTTTAAATTATTTATACTAAAATTATTTAACTTTTTTTAAAGTTCGTAGGTAAAAGTTTGATCCTTTATAATTTTACGCGCGTGTCTGTCTGTAAGTCGCAACCCGTCTACACAGACAAGATGACAAATCCTATATATTACAAACTTTGCATTTATATTCTTTGTATTGTCCCACATATAGGACAAATATAACAGTAACGAAAAATGACCTTGGTGTAGTTAAGGAAATAGTTGGAATAATTTTTGGAAATATTATCTAACAGTATCAAATAAAACTATACGAATATATATGTTTATTGGACGGATAAATAAAATTTCGATTCTAAGCCAAATATAAAGAGTAAGTTATAATGACTGAACACGGGATGATCTACAATCTGAAAATAAAATATGTAGATTTGAAATTAAATTGCAGTGCAAAATCATATGTTATAGTTTTTTTGTATAACGAATACAACTTAATTTAACTAAAAAATGAGAAATGTTTAAGGTATAAGTTTTAGAAGCCGTTTGTGTGAGATGCAAGACAAACAATTATTCAATAGACATTAAAAGATTGGATTGTATTTTAATTTATTTCTCTTTATTACTGTTCGTAAGTAAAACCAAAAACGCTTATAATTTCACGCGCGTGTCTGTAGAACTTAACTGTCACTTAAATAGACCTCAACTTTATAAAAAAATAACTCTGCCTAGACGTCTACAGACTCTAACTATTGTGGTTTTAAAACACGCTTGTCTTTAAAATTTTGCACAAATTACATCAAATTTGAAACTCTAATGTATTGGTCGCGACTTTTTAAAATTTCAACAAAAGAGTAAATGAAATACTTTTGTTATTATTACATTTGTTCCAACAAAACAACAAAATTAAACAGTGAAATGTACTTGTGCATTACATCATTGTTCGTTTAATGATTTATTCTGAGTAATTCCATGGGCTTTGTAATTCCACTGAGCTTTGTATAAAATTATTGTTCTCCTAACTTCATATCTCTCTCTTTCTCTCTCAAGAAAAACCATATATATGGTCAGAGAGAGAGAGAGAGAGAGAGAGAGAGAGAGAGAGAGAGAGAGAGAGAGTATCTATCCATAAATTGTAATTGAAACAAATGTTTAAAAAATATATCATAGGCTACGTTTTAAATTTGTGTAAAATATTATAAATAACTTTTTTTAAACACTGACTCCCTAAAAACCACAGTTTGGAGTTCAAACTTGTTATTTCGAGAAAAATAAATATGATTTTATTACCCATCACCTGCATTTCTCTATAGTATACTACAAATAAATAAATTAAACAACAAAGTACATTGAACTAAGTCCGTGAGAAGTGAGGTTAAGTCGCACAGACACTTAAGAATTAACCCCACGCTGTTTCTATACGCTTAAACGTTCTTTCATTTCCATTTATAAAGAATTCAAACGATTGGAATTATGACTTCCGATAAAACAAATACAAATGTTTCTATAAATTAATTTTAACTATAAATTTAAGTAAAGGGACTACACTCAGTTAATTTGCTGTTAGTTCACACCTGAGCATGCGCGTTGAGCCACAGCCTTCTGTTTATTCGCCGCACCTTGTGAGTAAATTAACAACTAGTCAATATTCATGTTTATAGGCAATGCTTCCTATATCTACGTCGCCTGCCTGAACTCAATAACTTATTACTTTGGTTGTAGTTTATACTTATTAGATGAATTTTTACATTAATTTCATAAGCTTTATTTTTGTTTCCAATTTATCAGATAATAGTTGATTTTAAAAGCATTAAAAAAATTCTATATCCTCCCAGGATTTTTTGAGTTAAAATAGAGTTTTTTTAAGGTGAAAACCATTGCAGTCATTATCGCCTTCACAATATGGAGCATGAAAGTTCTTCCCCTTCATACATATACATGACAAAACGATATAATAACAATCAATTTTAAAAAACAATAACAGGACTAATACAGATTAACAAACAAATTTAATCGACAACATAACTTGTTAGAAGGCTGTAAAATGGCCCTAGCACAAGTTAACAATTATAATATATGTAAAATACAATTAACAATAATAAAACTACATATTTACAGGGCTGTAAAAGGGCCTCGCCAACGAATTAAAAGAAAAACTAAACATAATATTACAGAGTTGTAGAATGACTGCAATAATTGACTAGATTTTATTTTGAATTTTCAGAAGGCGCAAGAAGGACAATACCCGATTAAGGATCTGAGCATTATCCTCCAACATCGCCTGAATGGAATTGGGAAGGGCAAATGTTTTATGCACATCTCTCAAAGCAATACAGTCAATGAGGATGTGTTTAAATTGACAACATACCTTGACAAAATGGGCATTGCGGAGGATTCCCGTGTTCCATCAGAAATCCACGAGTAATCATTGAATGACCGATATAAACACGTGTAAACACCACTTCCTCTCGACGACTGGCACGATGCACTTACGAACAGTATCTTTTATATCGCTCAGCTTATTGGAGTCTGTTTTGTCCACTCTTCTTCTTATTGCCTATGCAAAGTGATTTTCACAGACAATACTAAGTCAGATACCATAACACGATGTGTGATTGATATCTGACTTATAGCTTCCTTTGCCGCTTCCGTCAGCTTTTGCGTTTCCTGAAATTCCGCAATGCCCAGGTACCCAACAAAATGATACTCCGACATCTCGTAGCTGAAGTCTGTGTAAATAGTAGAGTTATTACCAAATTGTTTATATAATCCACCAATTTTTTCAATATAGTGGCCAGTTCGAAATGTTATAATACTGATTTTGAATATATGTCATTATTTTAAGTCTATTTTGATATGTTTTGATATTTTTCTATATCTTTAACCGTTTAGGAGCTACAGGCTTTTAAAAGTTTAAACAATTCGCAAATTCAAGCTATTCCAGAGACGATTTTTCTTATTTTTCAAAGCTAATTTTAAGTGAAAATTTCGCTAAAGCTAGGGTCAAAGATGTAATAATACTACTGTTAATTTTATAACAAATACTATTATTATTTGTAAAATTAAGACCTGGTCACTATATTGGAAACATGGAGGTTGTTATGTTTAATTTGGTAATGCTTCTAGTTTTAACTCAAAATATCCTAGAGGGTTACTATTTAAATTTTTTAAATACATTTTTTACTTATCGAAAAAACAGTGGTCACACCTGTTTCAATCACTCTTGAAGTTTTTGAAAGATAAAGATATTTTTTAGGTTTTCTGTAGGTGTGTAATAACTTTAATAAAATCATTTTGTACCATTTATTGACGCCTTTGGGGGTTATTTAGGAAAGATAGCAATATTTGTGTTATTCTTTGATTTTGCTATGGTTATATGTCAAAGTTTGTTCATTGTCAGCGTACTATTCATTTAATCCATTCTTTCACCGCCATTATAATATTCAAACCTCTTGAAACCCTGTTATTATTCCAACAACGTTCCGTCAATACAGAGAAATAATTTAATTGGCAGATTCTAAAACTCTCTATGACAAAACCTCTACCTACCATGATTTAAAGACACTTAAACACTCCGATGTTATCAGTTATTCAAAGGATACAATTAGTATCAGCGTATTGTATCTGATAAAGGGACTTGTTAAAATTCTTGTTTCCCAAAGCCCGGTTGATTGTTTGCAAACGCCGTCTTGCTTATAACTTTACTGTGTGTCATAAAAAGGAAATAAAAGAGTGAACAGTCCCGCGGGTCGCCATAATCTATGGAATTTATCTGACGCGAGAGAATCGTTACGTCTATTCCTTTGCATAAATTAATTCTATTATTTTATATACAAGATCCGAGACCATGTTTTGCTCTTCATTACGTTAACGCCGGTGTTTGAGTGTAAAACAAGCTTTTTTTTGTCACAAACGCTCGTTTTGTTTTTAAATATAGTTTTTGCAGTAAAAACGTAAGCAGCAATTTGTAAAAAATCGGTTTATTTATAGAGGTAATGTGGTTCACAAGATAATAATCTGTCGTAAGACGTGTGTGGCATGAGACTTTGATTTTTTACTAAATACAGTAAACGGTGATTGAAAAATTGTAAATTAATATTTTCAAATTCTTGTTTGAAATTAATATCAAAACAAATATTAAAAATAATCAACAATCGATGATAACCATTTGTGATAATTTTCTCATTTTCTACCCATAAAACCAAAGTCTTCCGAAAAAGTTATTCAAATCCCTCTTCCAAATATTAAATTTTTAAAAAATATACATAATTTTGTTTTTAATTTTACTGTATGAGAGAGTTGTAGTTTCCCTTAATCTCAATTTTTGAACTATCAAAACAATGTCTTGATTAATATTTTATATTTAATTATACCCAAAGCTTGGTTCGTTTGTGTCATAAATACGCCTTAAGTATAAATAGTGTTTGATTTTATAATGACGGAGATTGAGTTTCATTTTCTATTTTTCCCAATTATTTATTCCAGAACTGTAATATTTTTTTAGTTGTGTTTTAACACATTGGTATAGTTAAATTAGATTATATTTACATGAGAGTTTAAAAGGTTAAACAGCCCCTGGCACTGCGATCAGGGGACTATGAAACTGCCCCGATATTTTAGGTACGTTTGAAATGAACTGCCCCGCTCATTAAAAAGGATCAAGAAGGGTTGCCTTGCAAGACCAGAAATGCTGAAATTGCATCGAGCGCAATTTCGGTAGTATGCGTTTACATTTAACCTCAATCAAGCATATAAGTCTGTAAGGTTAGGTTAGGTTAGGTTTGGTCCCGTAGCGTAACATGTAAAATACAATTTTCAATATTATTTGGTCGCTCAGGGCAATTAAAGCATTTCTAGTCTTGCGAGGCGACCCTTCCTAATCCTCTATAATGAGCGGGGCAGTTTCATCGTTTCAAAAGTACCCAAAATGTCGGGGCAGTTTCAAAACGCTCCTGCGATCATTGGCCTATTGTGTAACTAATCTTCTTTATTATACTTCAGTAGATTAGAGTTTTAACTATCCACCCACTCGCTCGTCCGGCAAAGTTCACCAGGAGTTTGATAACCAAACATCCTATGTCTCTTCCTGGCAAGAAACTCATCATATATGGACTGGGTTTCCTCAACTAACCCTCATAGTCTACACACTGCAACCCGTGGTATATTTATATCCTACGCAAGTGCACGCTCAGATCACTGTATCTCGTACTAAGTCCTGTGTTTCGCCTGAGATACTCTCTGTCCAAGATCAATACTGTCCCTCCAAGTTCACCTGAAAGAACCGCTCTCCATAGTAATTTACTATGAGAATATTCTCCATCATTATTGATAGGGCAAATATTATTTGCTGGTGTTGTTATCTCTACTGCTTCTGAGTTTTATCGAAGCCCCTTTCTCACTGCTTTTCTCCATTTAGTTTGCGCACCTGAAAGACTCTTGCGCATATTTCTACTAATGTTGAGATGTTCGACTCAACTTTATCAGTCGCGAGTTGGATCAAGTTCTTCAAGAGTTCCTAGGTTTTGTTGCGATGATTAAGAAGTTGGTTCCACGGAGTTAAGTAAAACTCCAGATTTTTCCACTTCTATTTTGTTGTCACTCCTCGGGTTGTTTTTTTGCAAGTTCCAGTAGATTGGCTTTTGCTAGTTAAATAAAAGTTACAGTTATTCAGAGTCGCGCATGCAAAGGTAAGTTTAAATTAAAACTGGAGGTCGCCTGGTATCAAGAGTCCACATATTAAGGCTAAACATCCCTTAACCACGTAGCCCTCAAGATATGCTCTTCCGTCTTGATTTGGTATAAGTAGTGTCATACACTTCTACCGCATCCTATTTGTTCAGCCATACCAATACGTTGCACAATCTGCATCGCGAGGAGGCGTGTAAATCCGCACTTGATTCTGTAGACAGATCTCTCATCTCACCACACTCTCGAATTAATGAATTATTTCAGGAATCATTGTTGGTTGATAAAAAAGGAAGAAAGGGACGTAAAGTGGAGATTCCCAGGCCTCGAATAGTCTAATAACGTCAGGCTCAGAAATAAAAATAGTTGGTCAAGATAGAACTGATAAGAAAAACTAAAGAAAGGAACTTACCCCAAGACTTCATGAACAAAGGTGTAGATCCAGCCAGATTCCTTCAGGATAGAGACCATGATGGACCGTCTACCTATTAAGTTCTGAAAAAAAGCATAATAAAATTTCTTTCACACCCATAAAACAACTAATTATTAAGCGCTATATCTCGATTATGTTAAATGTTTAGGATACAATATTTGAAAAACATGGTGACATCAAAATAGAAATAAGCAAAAGGATGGCAGCTGCTAATCGATGTTATTTCGTGCTACAGTCTACACTTCGCTTGTCGTTGATATAGAAAACAATGATGAGACCTCTAATATTATAAGGATCTGAAATGTTATGTCTAACCAAAGAGAATGAAAGTCAGTTGGGATCTACGAGAGAAAAAAACTATAGAAAAGCTATACGAAGATATAGGAAAAATAGATGTAACTAACAAGATAATTTAAGAGATCTATAGGTCACCAGATTTGATGACCAATATTAAAAAAAGACAACCTCTTTAGAGTATAGATACGTCCACCATAATGCAGAGGGGAAAAGAGAAAAGGACGAGGAATGATGTCGTTGAAGATCTACCGGCTGGGTAAGAAATTGGACGAGTTTAAAGTTTAAAAAGACTGGACGGTTGTCGTGAGGTGACCAACGACCGTAGTTTCGTAAAGTAAGTAAGTAATATGCAAATAGTGCAATGAGGTATGTTTGAACGAACAGTAGATACAAGTTCGTATCTTAGACAGGACAGGAAACCACCGCCGGCTGCGGTCGCACATCTGTCTGTTGTTCCTATCTACAATTATCTGCAAACTTGTACCGGCATTACTACGCGGTAAAGGAAACCAAACCAAAACTATTTAATTACGATTCTTTTACTCTGAAAAGTTATTATTAGACATATTAAAAACTGAGAAACAAGAGAGTTCAACAAGAAAGATTGTGGCTTTTCGGCTAATAACGCGGTGTCTGTGCTGGCAATAGGGTGTGAGAGAAAAAAAGCGTCTGTCGATAATAACTTCGCTGTCAAAATTTGAAAATATCTATTCTTGGTGAGCGATATTTCTCTTTGCACTAAATATGAAATTCTGGTCAAATACTGATGAAATAGATTTGTGTGAATGAAAAAACAAGTGTTTTTTAATATTATTGTTCTTATTTTTAAAGTTATGTGGTAATGATGGATTGTTGATATTATTTATCGGGTTTAAGTGGACATTTATTATCATTGTTATATACAAAGCAATATAACTATTATTATCAACTGATAAAATATAGAAAAGCGAAACATAGCCTAGTAACCATGTTGGAATCTGTAGTAATCGATGAATCAGTCCAGGATTAAATAACTAAGACTAAACGTGTTGTAAAACAACAAGTCACAGAACTAGAAACACAAGTAAGAGTAAACACTCTGTTGACAAGGTGACTAAACGAACAGGAGTTGTATGTTAAGGAAATTGTGACCTAACGGTTTATAAGGGTGAAAACTCTGTTGTCCCATATTTAAAATTCGTGACCTATTCACCACTCCTTGTGTAGATTTAACTGTTTGTATTTAGTGATAGTTATTTTGAATGCTCTGGTCTAGCTGTAGGCCTGTGTTTCTTTCTTAGTTAACTAGCTTTAGTTTCTTTCGTTTTTCCTTGTTGTTTAAATAAGGAAAATCTCTTGGTTTTCATCACCTTAAGTGGTGACATGAGGACCTAGTTTTAGCTTCCAATATGGCGCAAGGCTACTATCATATGTTGGTGTTTTTTTAATTTTTTTATTCTAGGTTTATCACAAGATAGCGGAAGTTTATTTACATTTTCGAAACGTCGTTTATATTGAATACACAATTGATGGTAAATATCTGCTTAAACTTTTCGAATACAATTGATATTGCTTTCTTCAACATTTCTATCCCTAACCTCAAAATAAATTAATTTTATTCAATCTTTATATTTTACAGTTTCATTGTATAAACAACTATAATTAATTAAATGTCGGTTGATGGAATAATATTGAAATTGTTATTAAGGGGTTTGCATTAATAAGTTTTGTTGAGTACTTATTTTGATTAAACTATAAGTGGTTTTGAGTGTAATTTAATTATTTTCCTCTTCTACATTTTAGTATATAATTGGAACTCTTGTATTTTCAAAAAAAAATTATTATTATTATAATATTATTCTTGATCAATTGAGTTGAAATTGTAAAGTGATCCACTTCATAATAATATAATAGTAAGCTATCAATAAAAATGATTTGTTCACAAAAGTTGAAGACGAATATTTATGTAGAAGTTTGAGCGGAATCAAATATTAATTATTAATATATTATTTATTTTTCAACCGTTATTGACAATTAATTTTTAACTCTCACATATACGTACTATAGAGAAAGTTACGTGATGGGTCAAAATCGATATTTTTTTGAGGTTTCCTAAATCCAAAAAGTAGTTTCAGGTATGATGTCTTTTGTGCAGTGATCCACAGTTCAACACGAGGACCAAATTTAATCAAATTTCGCATGTACCATGTTTCAAAACTTTTTCTTCATTTTTTGATAACTCAAAATTTGGGAGTCATTGCCACAAGAAAACACAAAATTTCGATTATTTCAAAACCAGCTACAACATTTTTGATACAATTTTGCTTCTAAAGACTTAAACAAAGCGTAAATGCCGGTTTTTGAGTTATTAGTGAAATGTGTATAGGCTATTAATGAGCAACGGCCTTGTGCAAAATCACAAGTAAACAAATATTAGGGTTCAGTGAAAATTGGCAAAAAATCAAATCTAAACTTGATGAGCGACATTAAACGCTCGGTTTTAATCAAATAACAGATATTCGCAAACCTGAAAACACGTATTAGCAATGTTAGTGCACTTCCTATTTAAGTAGGGCATATTAGGTGTTCAAAACTCGATATTTTAGGAGATTGAAGTAAACACAGAACGAGTATTCATTTGTTTGAAAAAAGCTTAGTTTTTTGTAAGTCATTTTGTGTATTGTACAAAAACATTATAGCATTAGATATAAAGTCCTAATTTGATATACTTTTTAATTTTTTCAAAATGGCAGCCGTTTAAAATTTTTAACGTTGCATATCTTGAAAATTGGAAACTTTATAAAAATTTATAATAGACAAAAAGTTTCCTTTTTGAATGACAAACAAAATAGTTTTTGTATTTTTACTATAGTTCAAAGGATAACAGTTATTGTAAAAAAAAAAAAAGAAAAAAAGTAAAATATAATATATTCTTGGCAAAAATCTACAATACCAAAATTAGCGTAAAACCAATATATTTTAGAACACAGTAGTGATGTTTTTAATAGTAATAATCAAATACATTGTGTACCAACTTTGTAGTGTTTTCCGATGAGGCAACTTTTACCAGGGACTGACAAAATAGACACATATGGGCTCTGGATAATTCCTATGAAATCGAAATGCTTAACTAGGTAAGTAACATAACTAAATAACTGGGCCCTATATTGTTCCCAATCAGCTTACTACTTATCTTGTTTTCTTGAGAGACATTCGTTCGTAAATCTTATAACATATCCTTTTAGAAACCAAAGGTAACTTGTGGTTCCAGCATAATAGAGACCCGGCTCATTTCAGATTGTAAGGGGTCACTTGGATACGGTTTATGACTAACGATGGATCTAGCTAGGTAGGCCCGTTTATGGCCTCCTCGTTCTCCTGATCTCAAGCCTCTGGATTTTTTTGGGGTTGGGAGAAAGAGATAGTCTTTAACACGCCTGAAGAGGAAGAGGATGACCTGATTGCTAAAATTGCTACCGCGGCTGCGCCCATACAAGATGATGCTAATGTGTTTGCATGAAGGAGAGAGTCTATGATTAAAAGGTGTAGGTCATGTAGTTGGCTGGAGGGCGGAATTTTGAACAACTGTTGGAAGCAACCTATTTTTGTTATTTCTCTTGAAAGGTGTTTTAACTATGTGTTCTTATGTTATTATTATTGTCTTTTTAGTACTTCTATCTCAAATTAAAGCGGTTACTGGAGTTTATATAAAGAAACAGCTAATCGTAAAGTAGAATGGCGAATGGTACAATGCACGAATTTCACAATAAAATATTGTAAACTAAGCAATGGGTTTTATATCGCTAATAAACTCATAATTCCAAATTTTTTTTGTTTTTCAGCTAATTTTGAGTATTGTAGACTATTTCCAAGAACTTGTTTAGTTTTTGTCAATAACTCTGTTATCCTTTGAGCTACAGTAAAAAAAAAATTTTTTTTTGTCTCATAATTGTTTTATTAAGTTTTAAATTTTCGAGATAATCGACGTTAAAAACTTTAAATGGCCTCCATTTTGAAACAATGCAAAACAAGGTCTTGGTTTTTGGTACATCGATAATACGACACATACCAAATTTGGTCTTTATATATAATTTATTTCCAAAAATATAATTTTGTTTGTACAAAACACAAAATGGTGGACAGACAAACAACTAAACTTGTTCAAAACAAATAAATGCTCGTTCTGTGTTTACTTCAACTCCAGGAACAACCCCCTAAAATATCCGACAAGAGTTCTGAAACACCCTGTATATTTTTTCGAAGACTACGTCTATAGTTCATTTTCAGTTTTGACTGACATTTTTGTTGACGAATTATTTTGATTGATTTTTTCATTTGGTTTTGGTAATCGTTTGAATAACGTTTGTGCACAGTTTATTGTGATCCTTTGTACGAATGGACAAACTTTGTACAACCATTGTGAATCATTTGAATATAAAATATCTATGACTTAGAGTAAAAGTTCGATAACCTTCAAATCCACAGACAATCTATCGTGACTTTGTAAGATTGTATAAGTGCTAAATATTGACATTAGGAGGCGCACAATACGTACACCTGTCTACAAGTAGACGCTTGCTTAACTAAATAGACACAAAGTAAACATAGACACAATGCTGACAACACCTTTGTATACATACACTAACAATTCCCTACCAATGTTTACTTAACAACAATGAAATATTAAATGCAGGCTTACCAATTATTGTACAAAGCCAATGTCGATAGATAAAAATCTATGTTTACTGGAAGTGTTCACATAACATTATCGATTGTCTAAAATATCATCCTTAATTTGAACAAAATTAACTATACTTGAGATACTTTGCTTCCATAACCTCGAATAACCTCCATACTCTTCCATAACCTCGCTTCTGTTTAGAAAGGCTACCAATATGTTTTACAAAAATGTAGTCTGATTGTGGGACAATACAAAGAATATAAAAACCAGTTTGAAATATATAGGATTTATTTATTTATCTGTGTGTCTACTTTGGTTGCTTTGGTACTTTTGGTTGCGACTTATAAATAGACAGACAGACGGACATGTAATTGAAATTACAAGGGTGTTTAGTTTCACCTACGAACCATAAAAATACCACGTATTTTACAATACACACACTACAAAATTGAATTTTTAATTACCCATTACATACATACACACCAGGTAGAAAACAGGTTTAATTTGTGAAATAAACCTCAATGAGTATAGGCTACATATTTTATTAAATATTTTGATTTATTATCACAAAGTCTCTATAGATACAGATTCCGGGAAAGTGACAAATTGGTTTATGATAAGTAAAGTATGAAATTAACGTTTTCAATTGAAATTATTCAGGGTTGCTTTTTTAATTGTAAAATGAACTTACAACTTTGTAGATCCATATAAATTTATTCAGACTAATTATAGGAGCTAGTTAGTTTTTGTGTTATTTTGTAGCAAAATAGATCAAGTTATGATTCAAGTAGTGAACAGGAACGAATATTACCACCACAAGACCTTGCGACAATTGTAACATAGATAGCTGCCTACACGGTTCACAAGCGTGCACGCTTTGTGTTTTGGTTTAAAAAATCGAAGTTTGCGCAATTGTGCAACGGAAATTTCGTACAGAGATCCACACCATTTATGAGTGGTTTTGTTGAAACCGGATGTTCAGTAAGCCATAAGAAATCCTCAGCCCATCCCCTGTGTGTGACAATGTCGTAGAGCAAGAGAGTCTTTGTTAAAAGTCCTACAAAATCAACCCAGCGTGCTTCTAGCCAGCTGGGCGTTCCACGTGCGACTGTTTGACGTGTGTTGAGAAAACGTTTGCACCTCAAACCGTACAGATTAACAAAGGTGTAAGTACTAAAAGACACTGATATGGTTGCTTGTAAGGAATTTTGTTCGGAAATGTTACATCGATTGGATGAAGACCAAGATTTCCTTGAAAACTTAATTTTCAATGATGATTTGACTTTCTATGCAAGTGGTAAAGTGAATACACACAATTGTAGGATTTGGGGCAATGAAAATCCACGACAATCCTTGGAACATGTTCGTTATAACCTAAATTCAACGTTTTTTGCGTCTTAAACAGCAAGCCCTTTCATTTTTCAAGAGAAAATCATCAATGAAATAGTGTACCTAGATATGCTGGACAACTTTTTATACTCACAGATAGATAAGGACGATCAAGAACCTCCAGGAAGATGGTGAACCATCACATTACTTCAAAGAGGTCCGTGATTTCCTAAAAAAAAATCGTGTTTGAGTGTAAAACAAGCAGTTTTTTTTTTTTACTTTTTTTTTTTTACTAAAGCTCGTTTTGTTCTTAAATATAGTTTTTGCAGTAAAAACGTAAGCAGCAATTTGTAAAAACCGGTTTATTTATAGAGGTAATGTGGTTCACAAGATAATAATCTGTCGTAAGACGTGTGTGGCATGAGACTTTGATTTTTTACTAAATACAGTAAACGGTGATTGAAATATTGTTCAATTAATATTTTCAAATTCTTGTTTGAAATTAATATCAAAACAAATATTTAAAATAATCAACAATTGATGATAAACATTTGTGATAATTTTCTTATTTTCTACCCATAAAACCAAATCTTCCGAAAAAGTTATTCAAATCCCTCTTCCAAATATTAAATTTTAAAAAAACATACATTATTTTTTAAAATTTTACTGTATGAGAGAGTTGTAGTTTCCCTTAATCTCAATTTTTGAACTATCAAAACAATGTCTTGATTAATATTTTATATTTAATTACACCTTAAGCTTGGTTCGTTTGTGTCATAAATATGCCTTAAGTATAAATAGTGTTTGATTTTATAATGACGGAGATTGAGTTTCATTTTCGTTTTTTCCCAATTTATTATTTATTCCAGAACTGTAATATTCTTTTAGTTGTGTATTAACACATTGGTATAGTTAAATTAGATTAGATTTAAATTAGAGTTTAAAAGGTTAAACAGCCCCTGGCGCTGCGATCAGGGGACTATCAAACTGCCCCGATATTTTAGGTACGTTTGAAATTATGAAACTATCCCGCTCATTAAAGAGGATCAAGAAGGGTTGCCTAGCAAGACCAGAAATGCTGAAATTTCCCCGAGCGGAATTTCGGTAGTATGTGTTTAAATTTAACCTCAATCAAGCATATAAGCCTGTAAGGTTAGGTTAGGTTAGATTAGGTTAGTTTCCGTGGCGTAACATGTAAAATAATTTTTTAAATATTATTTGGGCGCTTGGGGCAATTTCAGCATTTCTAGTCTTGCGAGACGACCCTTCCCAATGCTCTTTAATGTGCGGGGCAGTTTCATCGTTTCAAAAGTACCTAAAATGTCGGGGCAGTTGCACTGTGCCCCTGCCATCATTGCCCTATTGTGTAACTAATCCTATTTATTATACTTCAGTACATTAGAGTTTTAACTATCCACTCACTCGCTTGTCCCGCAAAGTTTGGTAACCAAACATCCTTTGTTCATTCCTGGCAAGAAACTCATCATAGATTACGTAGCCTGGGATTCCTCAACTAACCCTCATAGTCTACACACTGCATCCCGTAGTATATTTAAATCGTACGCAAGTGCACGCTCAGACCACAGTATCTCGTACTTAGTCCCGTGTTTCCCCTGAGATACTCTCTGTCCAAGATCATTACTGTCCCTCCAATTTCGCCTGAAAGAACCGCTCTCCATAGTAATTTACTATGAGAATATTCTCCATCATTATTAAAAGGGCAAATATTATTTGCTGATGTTGTTATCCGTACTGCTTCTGAGTTTTATCGGATGCCCCTTTCTAACTGCTTTTCTCCATTCAGTTTGCGCACCTGAAAGACTCTTGCGCATATTTCTACTAATGTTGAGATGTTCAACTCCATTTCTTATTTTATCAGTCGCAGGTTGGATCGGTTCTTCAAGAGTTCCTAGGTTTTGTTGCGATGATTAAGAAGTTGGTTCCACGGAGTTAAGTAAAACTCCAGATTTTTCCACTTCTATTTTGTTGTTACTCCTCGGGTTGTTTTTTAGCAAGTTCCAGTAGATTGGCTTTTGCTAGTTAAATAAAAGTTACAGTTATTCAGAGTCGCGCATGCAAAGGTAAGTTTAAATTAAAACTGGAGGTCGCCTGGTATCAAGAGTCCACATATTAAGGCTAAACATCCCTTAACCACGTAGCCCTCAAGATATGCTCTTCCGTCTTAATTTGGTATAAGTGGTGTCATACACTTCTACCGCATCCCAAAATTTTCAGTCATACCAATACGTTGCACAACCTGTACCTTGAATCTGTACACAAATCTCCCATCTCACCACACTATCGAAAGAATGAATTATTCCAGGAATCATTGTTAGTTGATAAAAAAGGAAGAAAAGGACTTAAAGTGGAGACTCCCAGGCCTCGAATAGTCTAATAACGTCAGGCTCAGAAATAAATATAGTTGGTCAAGATAGAACTGATAAGAAAAACTGAAGAAAGGAACTTACCCCAAGACTAAATGAACAAAGGTGTAGATCCAGCCAGATTCCTTCAGGATAGAGACCATGATGGACCGTCTACCTATTAAGTTCTGAAAAAAAAAGCATAATAAAATTTCTTTCACACCCATAAAACAACTAATTATTAAGCGCTATATCTCGATTATGTTAAATGTTTAGGATACAATATTTGAAAAACATGGTGACATCAAAATAGAAATAAGCAAAAGGATGGCAGCTGCTAATCGATGTTATTTCGTGCTACAGTCTACACTTGGCTTGTCGTTAATATAGAAAACAATGATGAGACCTCTAATATTATAAGGATCTGAAATGTTATGTCTAACCAAAGAGAATGAAAGTCAGTTGGGATCTACGAGAGAAAAAAACTATAGAAAAGCTATACGAAGATATAGGAAAAATAGACGTAACTAACAAGAATAATTTAAGAGCTCTACAGGTCACCAGTTTTGATGACTAATATTAAAAAAAGACAACCTCTTTAGAGTATAGATACGTCCACCATAATGCAGAGGGGAAAAGAGAAAAGGACGAGGAATGATGTCGTTGAAGATCTACCGGCTGGGTAAGAAATTGGACGAGTTTAAAGTTTAAAAAGACTGGACGGTTGTCGTGAGGTGACCAACGACCGTAGTTTCGTAAAGTAAGTAAGTAATATGCAAATAGTGCAATGAGGTATGTTTGAACGAACAGTAGATACAAGTTCGTATCTTAGACAGGACAGGAAACCACCGCCGGCTGCGGTCGCACATCTGTCTACAATTATCTGCAAACTTGTACCGGCATTACTACGCGGTAAAGGAAACCAAACCAAAACTATTTAATTACGATTCTTTTACTCTGAAAAGTTATTATTAAACATATTAAAAACTGAGAAACAAGAGAGTTCAACAAGAAAGATTGTGGCTTTTCGGCTAATAACGCGGTGTCTGTGCTGGCAATAGGGTGTGAGAGAAAAAAAAGCGTCTGTGGATAATAACTTCGCTGTCAAAATTTGAAAATATCTATTCTTGGTGAGCGATATTTCTCTTTGCACTAAATATGAAATTCTGGTCAAATACTGATGAAATAAATTTGTGTGAATGAAAAAACAAGTGTTTTTTAATATTATTGTTCTTATTTTTAAAGTTATGTGGTAATGATGGATTGTTGATATTATTTATCGGGTTTAAGTGGACATTTATTATCATTGTTATATACAAAGCAATATAACTATTATTATCAACTGATAAAATATAGAAAAGCGAAACATAGCCTAGTAACCATGTTGGAATCTGTAGTAATCGATGAATCAGTCCAGGATTAAATAACTAAGACTAAACGTGTTGTAAAACAACAAGTCACAGAACTAGAAACACAAGTAAGAGTAAACACTATGTTGACACGGTGACTAAACGAACAGTAGTTGTATGTTAAGGAAATTGTGACCAAACGGTATATAAGGGTGAAAACTCTATTGTCCTCTATTTAAAATTCGTGACCTATTCATCACTCCTTGTGTAGATTTAACTGTTTGTATTTAGTGATAGTTATTTTGAATGCTCTGGTTTAGCTGTAGGCTTGTGTTTCTTTCTTAGTTAACTAGCTTTAGTTTCTTTCGTTTTTCCTTGTTGTTTAAAGAAGGAAAATCTCTTGGTTTTCATCACCTTATGTGGTGACATGAGGACCTAGTTTTAGCTTCCAATATGGCGCAAGGCTACTATCATATGTTGGTGTTTTTTAATTTTTTTTATTCTAGGTTTATCACAAGATAGCGGAAGTTCATTTACATTTTCGAAACGTCGTTTATATTGAATACACAATTGATGGTAAATATCTGCTTAAACTTTTCGAATACAATTGATATTGCTTTCTTCAACATTTCTGTCCCTAACCTCAAAATAAATTAATTTTATTCAATCTTTATATTTTACAGTTTCATTGTATTTCCATAAACAACTATAATTAATTAACTGTCGGTTGATGGAATAATATTGAAATTGTTAGTAAGGGGTTTGCATTAATAAGTTTTGTTGAGTACTTATTTTGATTAAACTATAAGTGGTTTTGAGTGTAATTTAATTATTTTCCTCTTCTACATTCTAGTATATAATAATTGGAACTCTTGTATTTTCAATAATAATAATAATAATATTCTTTGTCAGTTGAGTTGAAATTATAAAGTGATCCACTTCATAATAATATAATAGTAAGCTATCAATAAAAACGATTTGTTCACAAATTTGGAGACGAATATTTATGTAGAAGTTTGAGCGGAATCAAATATTAATTATTAATATATTATTTATTTTTCAACCAATATTGACAATTAATTTTTAACTCTCACATATACGTACTACATAGAAAGTTACGTGATGGGTCAATCGATATTTTTTTGAGGTTTCCTAAATCCAAAAAGTAGTTTCAGGGATGATGGCTTTTGTGCAGTGATCCACAGTTCAACACGAGGACCAAATTTAATCAAAATTCGCATGTACCATGTTTCAAAACTTTTTCTTCAATTTTTGATAACTCAAAATTTGGGAGTCATTGCCACAAGAAAACACAAAATTTCGATTATTTCAAAACCAGCTACAACATTTTTTGATACAATTTTGCTTCTAAAGACCTAAACAAAGCGTAAATGCCGGTTTTTGAGTTATTAGTGAAATGTGTATAGGCTATTAATGAGCAACGGCCTTGTGCAAAATCACAAGTAAACAAATATTACGGTTCAGTGAAAATTGGCAAAAAATCAAATCTAAACTTGATGAGCGACATTAAACGCTCGGTTTTAATCAAATAACATATATTCGCAAACCTGAGAACACGTATTAGCAATGTTAGTGCACTTCCTATTTAAGTAGGGTGTATAGGGTGTTCAAAACTCGATATTTTAGGAGATTGAAGTAAACACAGAACGAGTATTCATTTGTTTGAAAAAAGCTTAGTTTTTTGTAAGTCATTTTGTGTATTGTACAAAAACATTATAGCATTAGATATAAAGTCCTAATTTGATATACTTTTTAATTTTTTTCAAAATGGCAACCGTTTAAAATTTTTAACGTTGCATATCTTGAAAATTGGAAACTTTATAAAAATTTATAATAGACAAAAAGTTTCCTTTTTGAATGACAAACAAAATAGTTTTTGAATTTTTACTATAGTTCAAAGGATAACTGAGTTATTGTAAAAAAAGAAAAGTAAAATATAATATATTCTTGGCAAAAATCTACAATACCGAAATTAGCGTAAAACCAATATATTTTAGAATACAGTAGTGATGTTTTTAATAGTAATAATCAAATACATTGTGTACCCTAACTTTGTAGTGTTTTCTGATGAGGCAACTTTTACCAGGGACTGACAAAATAGACACATATGGGCTCTGGATAATTCCCATGAAATCGAAATGCTTAACTAGGTAAGTAACATAACTAAATAACTGGACCCTATATTCTTCCCAATCAGCTTAATACTTATCTTGTTTTCTTGAGAGACATTCGTTCGTAAATCTTATAACATATCCTTTTAGAAACCAAAGGTAACTTGTGGTTCCAGCATAATAGAGACCCGGCTCATTTCAGATTGTAAGGGGTCACTTGGATGCGGTTTATGACTAACGATGGATCCAGCTTGGATGCGGTTTATGGCCTCTTTGTTCTCCTGATCTCAACCCTCTGGATTTTTTTTGGGGTTGGATGAAAGAGATAGTCTTTAACACGCCTGAAGAGGAAGAGGATGACCTGATTGCTAAAATTGCTACCGCGGCTGCACCCATACAAGAGGAGGCTAATGTGTTTGCATGAAGGAGAGAGTCTATGATTAAAAGGTGTAGGTCATGTAGTTGGCTGGAGGGCGGAATTTTGAACAACTGTTGGAAGCAACCTATTTTTGTTATTTCTCTTGAAAGGTGTTTTAACTATGTGTTCTTATGTTATTATTATTGTCTTTTTAGTACTTCTATCTCAAATTAAAGCGGTTACTGGAGTTTATATAAAGAAACAGCTAATCGTAAAGTGTAATGGCGAATGATACAATGCACGAATTTCACAATAAAATATTGTAAACTAAGCAATGGGTTTTATATTGCTAATAAACTCATAATTCCAAAATATTCTGTTTTTCAGCTAATTTTGAGTATTGTAGACTATTTCCAAGAACTTGTTTAGTTTTTGTCAATAACTCTGTTATCCTTTGAGCTACAGTAAAAAAAAAAAATTTTTTGTCTCATAATTGTTTTATTAAGTTTTAAATTTTCGAGATAATCGACGTTAAAAACTTTAAATGGCCTCCATTTTGAAACAATGCAAAACAAGGTCTTGGTTTTTGGTACATCGATAATACGACACATACCAAATTTGGTCTTTATATATAATTTATTTCCAAAAATATAATTTTGTTTGTACAAAACACAAAATGGTGGACAGACAGACAACTAAACTTGTTCGAAACAAATAAATGCTCGTTCTGTGTTTACTTCAACTCCAGGAACAACCCCCTAAAATATCCGACAAGAGTTCTGAAACACCCTGTATATTTTTTCGAAGACTACGTCTATAGTTCATTTTCAGTTTTGACTGACATTTTTGTTGACGAATTATTTTGATTGATTTTTTCATTTGGTTTTGGTAATCGTTTGAATAACGTTTGTGCACAGTTTATTGTGATCCTTTGTACGAATGGACAAACTTTGTACAACCATTGTGAATCATTTGAATATAAAATATCTATGACTTAGAGTAAAAGTTCGATAACCTTCAAATCCACAGACAATCTATCGTGACTTTGTAAGATTGTATAAGTGCTAAATATTGACATTAGGAGGCGCACAATACGTACACCTGTCTACAAGTAGACGCTTGCTTAACTAAATAGACACAAAGTAAACATAGACACAATGCTGACAACACCTTTGTATACATACACTAACAATTCCCTACCAATGTTTACTTAACAACAATGAAATATTAAATGCAGGCTTACCAATTATTGTACAAAGCCAATGTCGATAGATAAAAATCTATGTTTACTGGAAGTGTTCACATAACATTATCGATTGTCTAAAATATCATCCTTAATTTGAACAAAATTAACTATACTTGAGATACTTTGCTTCCATAACCTCGAATAACCTCCATACTCTTCCATAACCTCGCTTCTGTTTAGAAAGGCTACCAATATGTTTTACAAAAATGTAGTCTGATTGTGGGACAATACAAAGAATATAAAAACCAGTTTGAAATATATAGGATTTATTTATTTATCTGTGTGTCTACTTTGGTTGCTTTGGTACTTTTGGTTGCGACTTATAAATAGACAGACAGACGGACATGTAATTGAAATTACAAGGGTGTTTAGTTTCACCTACGAACCATAAAAATACCACGTATTTTACAATACACACACTACAAAATTGAATTTTTAATTACCCATTACATACATACACACCAGGTAGAAAACAGGTTTAATTTGTGAAATAAACCTCAATGAGTATAGGCTACATATTTTATTAAATATTTTGATTTATTATCACAAAGTCTCTATAGATACAGATTCCGGGAAAGTGACAAATTGGTTTATGATAAGTAAAGTATGAAATTAACGTTTTCAATTGAAATTATTCAGGGTTGCTTTTTTAATTGTAAAATGAACTTACAACTTTGTAGATCCATATAAATTTATTCAGACTAATTATAGGAGCTAGTTAGTTTTTGTGTTATTTTGTAGCAAAATAGATCAAGTTATTATTCAAGTAGTGAACAGGAACGAATATTACCACCACAAGACCTTGCGACAATTGTAACATAGATACAGTAGCTGCCTACACGGTTCACAAGCGTGCACGCTTTGTGTTTTGGTTTAAAAAATCGAAGTTTGCGCAATTGTGCAACGGAAATTTCGTACAGAGATCCACACCATTTATGAGTGGTTTTGTTGAAACCGGATGTTCAGTAAGCTATAAAAAATCCTCAGCCCATCCCCTGTCTGTGACAATGTCGTAGAGCAAGAGAGTCTTTGTTAAAAGTCCTACCAAATCAACCCAGCGTGCTTCTAGCAAGCTGGGCGTTCCACGTGCGACTGTTTGACGTGTGTTAAGAAAACGTTTGCATCTCAAACCTTACAGATTAACAAAGGTGTAAGTACTAAAGGACACTGATAGGATTGCTCGTAAGGAATTTTGTGCGGAGATGTTACATCGATTGTATGAAGACCAGGATTTCCTTGAAAACATAATTTTCAATGATGATTTGACTTTCCATGCAAGTGATAAAGTGAATACACACAATTATCAGATTTTGGGCAATGATAATCCACGACAATCCTTGGAACATGTTCGTTATAGCCCAAATTTAACGTTTTTTGTGTCTTAAACAGCAGGACCTTTCATTTTTCAAGAGAAAATCATCAATGAAATAGTGTACCTAAATATGCTGGACAACTGTTTATACCCACAGATAGATCAGGACGATCAAGGACTTCCAGTAACATGGTGAACCATCACAATACTTCATAGAGGTCCGTGATTTCCTAAAATCGATTTCAAGTACATGACAAATCGAAGTGGATCGATTACATGGCCACATCGTTCACCGAATCTGACACCCCTCGATGTTTACTTTTGAAGATTTATCAAGAATAATGTTTATAAACCATTCTTACCGGGTTGTCTGTATGAACTAAGAAGGGTTAATCTAAGCTGGAATCGAAAAAGTTACGCCTGACAAGCAGCTGCAGATTTGACAGGAAGTTGACTTCAGATTGGAAGTCTGAAAAATGACACATGGAAGTCACATTGAATCTAATTAACTATAACGTAAATAACCTGATGTATTTTGCTACACAATAACACCAAAACCAGCTGTGTAAGTGCTCTGAATAAATTTATTTGAATTTACAAATTTATAAAGTCCTTTTTAAAACACCCTGTGATTCCGTTTTATTAGTGGATACGTTGGGACCATTATACATTTTAAAATTAAATTAACGATATAAACAATTAATCACAAATTGTGCTTCCTCTGAAGCTAAATGTACACTAAAATCGCCACTAAAATTGATATGCAATTGAGGGAACTCTTTTCCAATACATTCATTATCAGAAAAATCTTTACAGTGCAAGATTAAAGTTGGGTAAATTAACTGCAATATTTTAGGGACATCTTGATTAGGATATGCATGTGTAAATATATATTGTATTATTATTTAGGACACACTGAGCAACACAAATCTGATAATACGAGTTATTGTGAACTCGAATATATTACGTAAAGTATGTTCAAAATAAGTCTATTCAAATATAGAAAGTGAGGAATTCCTCACGTAAGGAATGATGATTTGTACAGAGATGTGAAGGTGGATTTTGTCAACGTAGTAATAAAACATAGCGCAGTAAAGCATGTTCAAAGGCTTTAGTAGCACGTCAATACAGAGATTAGAAGAATGTTGGACAATTTAACTGTAACAAGCAGATTATAGAGAACAAAGCCATTTGAGTGATTGTATCTGTCATGAGTGTAATGATTTATTGGGAGTAAAAAAAAAATACAGAAAGAAGTGTGTTAAAACGAACGTGGTGGGGATCTAGTCGTGTCGACTGTCAGAGGGGCAACGTTTCATTACACTATCACTTCAAAGTAAAGAAGTTTCACTTGAAATATGGCGGAACTAAATCATAGAAATACATTTGAATCTTGAACTACTCAATTATGTTCGATCCGCTAATTAAGAAAATTTGAATTTCTGACGCATAGAGCTGCACTTTCCTTCAGTGCTTCACTTATAGCGAGTAGAGGTGTTTGCAGTTCCGAAGTAGCCTAGCTGGATCTACACCTTTTTCATATAAGCTTTGTTTAGATTCCTCTCTTCATCTTTCCTATCAAATCTCCCTTGACCAACTCTTGTTCTGTTTCGACTCTTAGAATCGTCTCCACTTTATCTCTAAAACTGTCAGTCGCTTTTCTCTGTAATGGCAGGTTTTGTGATTTTAGCAGACATTATCCAAAAATTCATAGAAAACTATGTTTTAAACATCTACAACTTCTTATACATCTTTTTCTTTATAAATTTGTGTAAAATTGTAACAATGTGGAAAATGTTATAATTTTTTTAATTAATATTTTTCATATTATCTGAAATTTTTGATGACAAAATTTTATCTCATAATTTTTATCATTATAGTTCAGGGTAAGATTTGAAAAAAAAAAAAAAACAAAAGATTAAAAAAAAACTTTTTTATGTAAATTTCTAAACTGTAGATGTTTATAGTAAATATCTATAAGTACTTTACATAAAAAAACAAAAATAAGAAGAATAATATTAGACAGGTCTAAATTAATATACACAAAGTCACGATTATAAAATACTTACACAACTAAACTACATAACAAAACAATACACTCATAATAATTATATAAAATATAAAAACCTTAATTAACAGTTAAAAGAAAACACAAATGATAAAAACTTTACAAATAATAAATACAGAAGTCATTACACTCAAACCTGTATACACTATTAACAAAACACTGTGACTTACTCAAAAAATCAGCTGTTTTATTTCACATTGCAAGATTTATGAAGTCATCTGTTCTACAAGCATAGATGTATAAAATGAAGCACATATTGCCAGCTTTTCATTTGAACCACTTTCGATACAATCGAACAACAAATAGTAGTTGAATAATCTATTATATACGGGACTACGTAACTGTTGTTTCCGATACCTCCAGTTATGATAACTAACTAACTGCCTAACCGTCGAGAAACCGACCACTGTCAGTTCAAGGGTTAAGGCTTTGTGACCACTAGGTTTTCGCCTGTATAAAGAGCGGTATTTAAGGGAGTTAAAGTGATTGAAAACACGGGAACCATATCTTAAGAACATCTTTCAGAGTAAGTTTTACTGATTTCCAAATAAACTATAATGGTGCTTTTGAAAAATAAATATATGGATCAAATTTGTTAGAATTAAAAACAAATTAATGGACATGATAGTAAAAAAAAAAAAAAAAAAAAACACAAGTAAACTCTAAAATATAAAGAAAAGTTCTTCATGCATTCTCGAAGAATATTATTTTTGGTTTTATATATGGATGTGTGAGAAAGTTAGTTCAGATTGTAAAAAAAATACCAGAATTTCTCTAAACCGGTTTAAATTCTAATGTTTTAGTACAGTTTATTTGCTGGAAAAAATCTGTCGAACAAATTTTAATACTTGTTCGAACAAAGTTTGATTTTGTTAACAATTTCGACCTCTAAATGACCTACACTTACACTAAATATTAAAAAAAACATTAGAAATCTCCAAAAACAACTACAGGTCTGGGATCAATGCACTTTTCAATATCTCCGTCTTTGGTCTCATCATGAAGACGGATGGAATATTGACAAATAATAGAAATTTTCTAATATAAGTTAAGGATATGCAATCATTAAGGATTTCCATCCTTGCCGCAGGATTTACATTTATACGATATCGTTAAGTCTCTGTCTCTACCGATTAGTCTGATAAATGGAAGACTCGGTTTGACAGTTTTCAGATTCAATTAGATTTGAGAAATGATCGGGGCTTAAGCCTTCGTTGACAAACCAATGTCTTTCCCAAAACCCATTCCTTCATTGCAACTTTTTTAAGTACACTTAAGACTATAGATGAATTCTCTCGATTTTAAAAAAGTAGGCTTGTGTGTAACAAACGATTGGTGAGCAAATATTGCACTAAAGTCCAAGTACTTGTAATAAACACAACAATATTAGAACATTAAATTATATTGTTTTCTGTATGATATTGATTTTTCAGTACCGTCTGGTAAAGTTCATATTAATTGTTTTTCTCAACCAAAAGAAGTATAGGCCAAGTTTAGTAATCGTAAAAAAAAATCAACATCTGTTTTTCGACTGATCTTTACGTTTCATGGTCTCAGGACACCGAAAATTTTTGGTTTTCGACATTCCGTCCGATCGGCGTCGTTTTCTGTACGTAAGTACGAACCAGCCACAAAAATTAAGACAAGGACATAAAATTTTGTAAAGGAGACTATAGAACCCTCATATAGAACCCTATTGACAAAAACAAATGTATTGAATATTGCCGCTAACCGCTCTTTCGTCTTTTACAGATAAGAAAGTAATCCACAGAGAAGACTATGTCTGCTAACCATTGAGAAGTCACCTGTACTTCCTACCAGTTAACAGTTCGTAATCTTCTGTTTTTATAACTTTCCTTCTTTGTTTTATTCTAAGTTTAAAGTTGCATTTTGAATTTAATTATATCACCTTTTAGTCTATTTTAAAATTAATTGATTTTACTTTGTCTGCTAACTCTTTACTCAAGGTAAAGAATTTGTATTTATATTAAATTTAAATAATGAGCACAAATTATAGATCACCTGGAAAACATATATGACGATTAATTGAGTAAAATGTACAAAACAGCAAAAAGTTTAAATACTTTTTACTTAACTTCTTTTCAATGATCAGTTTGAAAATTGCATATAAATTTCGAATATTCATCATTAAAACATTTACAATTTACAAAAATTAAACTAATATGCACAAAGTATTAATAAAGAACATTAAATTTAACAATTAAAACAATCTAAAAATATTCTTTGTTTGATGACCAAAGCAGTTTTGAAATTTACAAAGAATGTAATGAATTTAAAATTTCCCCAAAATTAAATTTTTTAAAGTTTTAAAAATTTAAGATTTTAAATTTGATTATTAATAATTTGAATGAAAAAGTTTTTCTACATTTTCAATAATCCAATCATTTGAATTATTACATTTATCACTATGAAGATCTTATAGTTGTTGTAGTCCAGTGTCTCTGAAGTAGTTTAAAGTTGATAGTTGTAAGTCTGGATGGTTTTGTTCTGACTCCTCGTCCTGCGTTGGCGCAAGATTTGATGAGAGAGTGTTGATCTTTCGATCAACAATTTTGGAAGTCTTGTACCAACCTCATTATTTTTAATTAATTTTCCCTTTGGTTTTTCTTAATAACAATCAATAGGTTGGTTATTAAAGGATTATTTTTGTACGATTGTTTTCCGTCCTACTTTTCTCGATTTTCTATGACCCAATTAACATCTCCTGTTTATTATTATTATCTTTTAATCATATTTTATCTTGAAAGTTTTGTTTTGTAACGTTACTATGCCTTCTTCTCTCCAGCGGTCCTTTTTCTTATGGTCGAAAGTTCCTTGCTCTGAAAATGTCATGTCTCGTCTGGGAAATCTGGTTTTTAAAAATTTTCCCTTCAATCTGCCATAACTTTTGAACCCATGGTTCAATCTTGATTTTGATTGTAAATTCTTCTTCCTCTTGATTTTGTGCTTGTGTACGAACTCGATTTGTAGTCGTAGTCCGCCATTTCTAAAGTTATCGCACATTTTTTTAGTCTAAAATTTCCAAATTTACTTTTTTAATTCAATTGTTTTTGAAAGTCTATTGTTTTTAACTTGTAGTCTTGATCTAAATCGAATATTTCACTATTTTATTTTTTTGATATGTGTCTTAGTTCAAAGATATTCGCTTTTTAAGTTGACGTTTTATTGTACTTGATTTTACTAGTTTACTTGTATTGCTTGGTCATCTTACAATAAATATTACTTACTAATTCTATTTATTCATTTACCTTTCAATTTTTACACTTATTTTAATTTTTATTCATCTTGGTATGTTTATTCAATTTTAATTGCCGATAACTTTTTAATTATTTTTATTGCTTCAAGCTTACATTTTATCATTTTGTACTCCTTTATCCTAATTTATTATTACTTTTTCTGTTGTTTTTTGCTTTCGCTTTTTATTAATGATCCCCCCCCAGAATAACTATTAAAGCCCCTTTTAACTAACTTCTCCATTTAATTGTCATTATTTTCTTATTATTCTCCCTTCTTAACAACTTCTCCTTTTAATTATCTTATTTATCTAGATTTTTAGTTTTTCATACTGTTGCTTAAACCTGCATATTTTGTTTATTTTATGACAAGTTTAAATTTCCTTTTATTACTTTCCCCTTACTTCAACCATCCTTAACCAGATTTAATCAAAATATCTTCTTTTTTATATATATAAAATTAGTTTTTGTTAAGTACAGATTTTCATGACAGATCATGTCGGTTGAAGACCAAAATATTACTAACTCTTGTTGCAGCTTTACAATTTCCATAAGCTAGCCATATACAATTATGTTCTTATATTATTTCTAGGACTTTATTATTTTATAACATTTGACTTATACCAGACCGTTACAAGATGTAAATATTGTGGCCATTTTAAATAGTTTTTTCTGTGTTATTCAACTTATAACACACTAACCTAGATAAAAATATGCAAATTTCAATTCTGTATGTAAATGTATGCAACCCTATAAATAGCGACGTTATTGTAAAAAATGTATTGTCGAACATTGAGATCCTAAACAAAAAAGATATTCGTATAGTTATAAGATCCAGGGCTAAATCAACAACACTAGCGTAGCGAGTGAAGGATTCTACAGGTATATCCAGCTTCGAGTCCTACTAGAGCCGATACACTGATACGAGCCAAGTTACACTGTACCAATACAATTTAACATTTCCTACAAGGACCAAGAAAGCAAATTTTTTGTGTTATTAAGAGGATCTGATTGTATTACATTGATAGGGCTGTATCAGCTTGTTTCAGTTTGGTATATTGATTTGAATACGATCGTTACTTTCAACCTTATTGTGCTCGAGAAAACAAATAGGGGGTTTTTTATAATTGTATTGATTTAATAGGTGAAATGTTTTAATCTAAAAATACGACCAATATAATATTTTCATGAGAATTAAACATTATTAAAATGTAACCACTTGTTGTGCAATACTGCAATGCGTTCATTTTATTTTAAAAAGCAACAATTTTTTAAAAAATGGGTGTATCGGTTTAAAAATCACTGTCATTTTTTAAAATGGTTATGTTAATAAAATTTGTCAACAAACTACAGAGTACACAAGAATTGTCGTAATTATGAACGAGTTTCGGGATCAAAATATAAATGGGAATAATCGCTATAAAACTTGCTATTTCCAGATTAAGGACAGAATTCTTTTGAAAACATTTTATCCAAGGAGATTGAAACCTGCAGATATATAGCAAGAGAATGAAGAAGGAAATGAATATATATTTTTTAATCACTTCAATCAATAGTAGGCAACATGGTTAGAAAATTAAGTTTCTTGTTATGTCCAATCATTACTACAAATTAAGGCTTTTCGTTAAAATTTTAATTCACTGACTTTTTTCCTGATCAAGGTCAGTCACTCACTACAATATTCAACACGTTTTAATGTAGTACATGTTATAAAAGTGTTTTCTACAAAATTTATGGTGGAAGTTAAATTTGACTCCATAACAATATAACATATCTGAATGAAAAATATTCCATTCTAGTTCTAGCATAAAAAAATGGGATATGAAGATTGGAATTTTTAATATGACCTTGACTTGACCTTCACTGTGACCTCTCCTTCGGAAACATGGGTCACCATTGCGTGTTCAGTCAAACCCTATAACTTTTATATTTAAAGCTTTTACGAAATGTCTTACCGAGATATTCATCCTCCAGATCTTTTTGGTACACTCTTTATTTCAGCTGAATTTCTGTATAATTTAGTACGTAACCTAGGTTTTTATATCATTTAATTATATTAAAACTAAACTCCTTGGAGCAATAACATGTGAAGAGGTTTGCTAGACTGCTTTACAGTGGGTAATGTGTGTTTGTACATCGAAATTCACGTCCCCGTTGTTCAAATCTTTTTAACCAGAGTTCGCTACTAAATTGTAGCTTCTCCATTTCCCTCAAGAAACTCCAAAAAGTATGACCCTCAACGGGGAATGAACCAGGAACCCCTCAGTCGTGAAGGCACAGTGAGACCAGTCAGGGGCTCCCTTGATTATATTTGTAAATACAAATTTCAAAATAAAAGTGTTTTCAAAGTAGTTTACGAAAGTTTTATGTTACCTGTAGATTCTATAACAGTTAATAATGCGCAGCTTGGGTTTCTGCATATATCGTTACCAATGTCGAGTTCGTCAATTATCCACCAATTAAAAGAAATTCGCACCACCGTATCAACTCTAAACCGAGTATTTCTAATTGTAAACAAACAAATAAAAGCAATGAAAACACTTTATTATTTCCCTCACGTTCTACATACGAATTCTCTTTGATACAAATGTCATATTTCAAACATCGATTAGATTTACAATTAGCGTAGAGATTTTTATTCCTTTGAATGGCAAAATCACTTCTGGATTCCGAAAACTGGAAAAGTTATACAAAGAAGTCGAACCGTTTCCTCGATGTATAATAGAAAGCGCGAAATCTTAAGTGGTTTAAAGGGGGGTTGGGTTGTAGAAAGGAAAATTAATTACTGATTAGAACATGTTCCTTGCAAATACTGCTTATTGTTACAACCCTCGACTGAAGGGTGGTTTTGAGCACAATCAATCAATTCACCCCCAATCGGTAAGCACAACACACGTCTTTTATTCAAAAGAAATTCTACTTGACTTGCATTTTTCTGTTTTCTTCTTACGTTTTTCTCTGCTTCCTATTGTACTGTCGACGTAAATTGATCATATTATGGAGACAAAATGAAGTTAGGGGTCTTTTGTCGACAGATTTCCCTTCGCTCACGACATTTAAATGGGTTTCGGAAATATTTCTTTAAATTACCGAGGAATATTTATTACAAGACGGAAATATTATTCAAATCTGGTTAGATTAGGTTAGGAACGCGGCAGTGTTTTGCACAAACAAGTCACAATTTAACTACAATTTTTACTTTATCAGAAATTCGTAGTAGAAAACTTGTGGTAGGTAAAAAATCTATGTTGACTCTCCACGAAAATAATCGTTTAAAAGTCCACTAAGCTCTTATAAATAAAATGTTCAAAAATATTGCACAAACTTTTCCACTCGCCCCCTCCCCCCAAACAAAACAACCAAAACTATTAGTCACTAATCAGTTTGGCTAATCGAGGGTAAAATAAAACTATCATTCGATAGTAAAATTAGAAAAAACAAAATGTACATTTCCTGTAACAATTTAAAACTTGATTTCCAAGTGTGACTAGGTCTAGTTGGCGACACGAGCTGAGCAAGTTGAGTCTGTATTTAATTATAATTACCTATAATTAATTGGTTTATTACGATCGAGTTGCTGATATAAGAGTTCTGGGGTGGAGTTGCCGAACAAGAATATTTTGTGGTGATTGGGGACATTTTTGACGAACCCACCTCAGAGTATGACTTACTAGTGAGTACATGTCTGGAAATTCCAAGGTAACCTAACTGAATCTATTTTTTCTTTATTCTAGACTTAGGTTAGGTCCCTCTCTTTCATCTTTACTACAAGGTCTCTCTTGACCAATTTCTGTTTTCTTCCGACCCATATAGTATTAGAGGACTAGTGGTCTCTTCTTGTCTTATACGTCATGTTCTCAATTTATAAATCTATAGTTAAATGAAGATTAATCTGACTACGATGGCCAATTAATTAATTTTGGTCTCGGACGCCCATTCAGACGTCGGTGAAGTTAAAGTTAATGTTATTGTTGTTTGAATTTTGGCTGGATTTGTTGGTTTTATGTTAAGGAGTATTTCATCGATGATGTTTAGCTTGTATATAAAAAAAGAAGAAATAAATCTTTACCTTGGGGAAATTAAAAATTGTTGATGAAAATACATTTTCGTTGTAAAAAATATGAAAGAAAGGGAAATTTTCGTAGTTTTGTTTTTGCATTTATTTATTTAAATAATGATTTTGTGTAGTCTAATAATATATATTGTATAAAATAAAATTTTCCATTAAAAAAAATCACTGAACAACTTTTTATTACGAGTTATTAAGTCGTCATAACACTTAATCAACAAGATAATCTAGGTCTAGGAGTTCTGTCATGATATATAAATCAATTCTGTTTTAATTAAAAAATAACGTTAACTGGTATTTATTCTTTTCCACTAATGTAGCCTTTTAATTTTTAACATGACATGAAATTATTTATTGGTAATTTTTATAAATTTGCAAACTTATTTGAAATTTTTTTACATATTCCAAAACAATTTTATATTTACTTATCTAAGAAATTTCGGCGACAGTCGCGTATTTCTTTACTATTAGGCCGATTTTAATTATTGAGGTGTCAAATTAAACAGTGTTACCTGCAGATTTGTAAAATATTATTAATTTCCCTCGGAACCATTAATTTTGTAGAAAATTTATCATTTAAAACAACATTCCTGTTATAGGTAAATAGATATTCAACAGCTGTTATAAATAAGTTTTAATTTGTTTTGTTTTAGAATTTATAACAACTGTTTTAAATTATTTTTACGTTAAAAGCAATAAGTATGTAGTGTTTAGTTTATTTGTGGGATTCACTTTGTGTTGTGATTGATTGCTTACATTTGGCAAAACTAAACTTTATATGGCTTTTGGTTAATGTGTGATATTGGATCTGAACTTTTTATTTCACAAAAATTACCGGGCTTAACCGTACTTATTGTATAAACCATACTTTATTTCTGATTTATTGCTAAAATGTCACAAAAGTAAACGGTTTATATGGCTTTTTGTTAATGTGTGACAATTGCATGGGAGCTTATATATTCTAAGTTTTACACAGTATAACACAAAATGGTGGCCACAGGAAGACCTCGTGAAATCGTCGAACACTTCCTGGTCGGTGTAGTTATTCAAAACTGTTAAAATCCTTACTCAAAACGACTAATTTAGTTTTAAAGTAAAACAGGAGTCTGAAATCCGTAGTTACAGAAAAGTGATTACAATACAGCTTGATTATGGAATTAAATGTTTTATTTTGTTTTTTTTCCTATAATTTTTTTATTATAAATATTTTAAAGATAGATTATTAATAATTTTAAAAGAAGTACATTTCATTTGCGCTTCAAAAAGGCGTAAAAATATTCCAAAAATCTAGTATTATGACATTTCTTCTTTATAATACTCAATACAACTTCGCAATAAATATGAATAAGATTGGACCATGTGTGTAGGCACAGTTTAGTAAGCCTTGATTATTTTTTAAAACTTTGAAGTGCAGTTTTACTCGTCAAAAACGCCATCATAAATTCTTTTTTTGAAAAATTTCATGCTATACAAAATAGTGTACATTTTCTCATAAAATCAATATTTAATTATACAGGGTGTCTCTGAACTCTCAAGAACCGCTTTGTAGAATTAATTGTTCTTTAGGTAAAAATAAGATAAAAGTTCCAATAAACTTAGGTCCGAAATCGTTCTTTTCCCATTTATCCACTATTTTGTTTTTTTTACATAAAATCTTTATATTACTTGAAGTAGATAAAATGAGTTCAAATTTGGTTTACGAATTTGATATGTAGCCTTTTACCAGGGCACAAAATATCAGAACGATTTCTTGTATATTTTCAAAATGGTTGATGTTTAAAAGTTTAACTTTAAATATCTCTAAAACCGTTAACTTTAACAAAAATCTATAAGGGACAAAAAGTTTACTTTCTTATTGACAAATGAGTTGGTTTTTGTATTTTTTTATGGACGTTAAAGGACAACGGGATTATCGACAAAAAATAAAAATTTAACTTCTTAGTAGTTATTTAAAACATCAACCGAAATTGCTCTATATTTCTAATTTATAGCTGACGTAATTAATAACAAATTATATTATCAGAAGTATTTTGAAAATGAAAATTTTAATTTTAACCTTTTCAAAATAGCAGCTGTTTAAAAACTTTAAAGTAAAAATACTCAAAAACTGTTGGTTTCACAAAACACAGTGAAAGATAAAAAATGATCATTTTAATGATGAACTAGGTATAGGGCAATTAGTAATATATTAACATTTTAAATTAATATTGCAACTGTAATTAAATAGACTTGTTGCTAGGCGACTCATTATTTTATTTAAATAAATATATAAGAGTTGGTATATTAATAAATATTTATTACAGAAGAGCTAAGAGTGGCAACCATTTCATTCTATTTACAATAACTGCTCGAAATGACGACCTTCAACTCGGTTTAAATCCATGCAGCATCGACCGCCGAAACAACTGTTTCGAGTATTTTGAATTTTAAATTTTTAAACAGCTGGAATTTTGAAATGGTTAAAATCAACATTTTCATTTTCGAAACACTTCTGATAATATAATTTGTTAATTATTACTTTAGTTATAAATTAGAAATATTTTTTTACAGACCAATTAATTGTTGATGTTGTAGATAACTAGGCTACCAAGAAATTTAATTTAAATAGTTTTTTGCCGATAATACATATACTTTTTTTTTTTTAAATTCATTTGTCATTAAAAAAGTAAAAATATATTCTTTGTACATTTTTAGTAAAGATAACGGTTTTAGAGATTTTAACGAAAAACTTTAAATGGTTACCATTTTGAAAATATACAAGATAACGTTCTGGTTTTCAGTACCCTGATTAAAGACTACGTAACAAATTTATATACCAAATTTGAAGTCAATATAATATCTGCTCCAAAGATATAAAGATCTAAAAATAATTTAATGGCGGATAAATGAGCAAAGAAACGTTTTCGGACTATGTTTATTAGATTTTATCTTATTTTTACCTAAGGAACAATTAATTCTACAAAGCTGTTCCAGAGAGTTCCATGGTACGCTATATAACTTAAATATATGAATAAAGTAATAAATACCAAAGTTATTTAATAAAAACTTAGCTGTACGATTAAAAAACTTGTCACAAATAGTCTTTCTGGTGGTAAACCGCTCTTCTAAAGGGTTACAAGCCTAATCTATCCATCTGGAACATGTTCGCCAACCTCAGATAACCACAACAGTAGCAAGACGCGGTACTATTTGGGAACGCGGTAGAGTTCAGATATCAAAATACCAAAAATATATTATCTGTGTGTGTATGTTTGTGCAATGTTTATATACCATTCTAAGTTATGTCCACTGTCCAGATCCTTGCCTGCAGGTATTACATTGTTGAGTCAATGTCTTGTCGTACTTTCTAATACTTGTTTGTTACCTTCTATATCTTGTCCACAACTCCCTGTTCTCTCTACGTTACACAATTTCTTTATGCTTTTTGAAAGTCTCTTAAAGACGAGGTACGACAGCTCTTTGTCACGATTCAGATTTGCTGCGGTTGATAGTTTCATGTAATATAGAGAAAGGTTTTCGATAAGAGGATGAAAACAGATTTTGAGATTTTCATAAAAATGTATGCTTGAGGTTTTCTGAATCTAAAAAAGTGTTTTGGAATGATGTCTGCCTGTTATTTGTGCAGTGCTTTACACCCCAAAAGCAGGGCCAATTGTAGTCAAATTTGGGATGTGAGATTTTATAACTAGATTTTATCCCCATGATTTCGATAACTGGAAATTTGATTGTGGTGTCATAAAAAATAACACGAAATTATTAATTTTCTTAAAATTAATCTTTATCGGTTCTAAATATATTGATCAAATTTTGCAACAACAACAAAAAACTCGGCCTTATTGTAAAAAGACTCTACCTGTTTCAATTAAATTATAGTGAAATGTGAAAATTAGCGACACAAACCTACTGTAAAATTATAGGAATTGGAAAAAAAAAAACATTAAAAGTTAGATTTTATTAAAATACGCTGAGGCAAGTTTATGCTATAAACGAAGAAAGTTTAGGCCCTATTTCAATATATAAATATTTTGTCAAAGAAGTCGTTCATCTTCACTTTGACTGAGATCTACGGAAACGACATTTTGGTGATGAATAGTTTTTTGGTTGCTTATTATTTGCTTTTGAAGATGGATGAAAACGTGTGTGCAATGTATTTGCACAGTTAATTTTTTTACAACTAAGGTTACTCAACATAAGACCAAAACCCACAATTTTTATTTTCTCAATATCACCACTGACGATTTAAGTCAGAATTTATTTAAATGTTGCCCTAAAGAGTTCATGAAAACCTAGTGGAGACCTTGCTTCCTAAAATAATAATAAATAAGCAGTTTCGACAATTATTTCATTAAGTAAACATGAAACACAGATAAAACCTCAGAACGTTGAATTTCGCAATATCGTAGCAGGTATTTCGATCAAGTTTTGGTAAAATACCAAGGTTTATTTATTAAAACCACATAAAATTAAATTTTCGGAACCTGAAGCCGCCGTCGATCTAATTTTAATATAGACTACAAAAAGTGCTTCAAAAAGACTACAACTTTGCTATACATTTATTTAATCTACTTGCAGTGTCGTTTTGTAGCAAAATACATCAAGTTTTTAACCATAATTTTAGGTTCAATGTAACTTTCTTTGATCATTTTGCAGATATCTCATTTGAAGTCAATTTTCTTCCTCTGATCTCAGCGAGAGAAGCCGTAACAATGTTTAATAAATTTTATCCTTGATAAATCCCTAGAAATATAAGTCTAGTGGTGTCAGAACGAGGTGGTCATTCAATCGTACCTGGAACCTGGAAAGCAGTTATTGAGGAAAGCCTGGTCCTCGATGAGGCAGTGCGGTGGTGCGCCATTTTACTGTAAGTGTATGCGGCGTATTAGAAATTACTCGTGAAATGTAGTTTTTTCCATGCTGTTGGTAATAGGTTTGGGACAAAGTATTCCCATTTTAGAAAAAATCACTAAAAATAACTATTGTAAATTTTGCTATATTCGATCTTCTAAAAAAGAAGTTTCATTTTTACTTTTTGTTAGTTGTTTCTAAAAACTACAACATTCAGGGTCTCGTACGGTTTTGACAATCCCAAGGTAACCTAGTTGGATCTACAATTCTTTATCTAGTGTTGGGTTAAATCGCTCTCATTTATCTTTCCTATTAGGCCTCTCTTGACTAACTCAATATACTCAATAAACGTATAATATAAATAGTGAAAAGAAGATTAATTTGACTACGTTGCAGAGGATCGGGACCCCGCCTTGGCAGTGAACTTAGAATTTCTATGTTATTGTAGTTTTTTTATGATAAGGAGCATTTCACATTAAGCTGATAGTGACAGTGATAGTTTTAAAAGAACAACAACAAACGTAAAACCCCAATTTGTAACCTCAGATCGTAAAAAATTGAAAAAAGAGCATCAACAAAACATTAAACAACTGTCCATAATTAGTTTAAAATTTACCATGTAAGAATGTTTTATTATATCGAATATGGTTGAACAATGGCGCCTTTTTCAAAGCTTTTGCGATTATTTCGACATATCTAGTTCCTGTATACTTATAGCTTATTTTGTACAATCTACATGCATATAATGCAAAGGGATATGTCGGTTAAAGAGTAGATAAAAGAGTGCACACTATTATCACACATCAATCTACAAAACCAAAAAGAAACCATTTGTCGTTGTTTCTCAATAATGTCTCTATACTACAATTAGGTGAGAAAAAAATTATTATTTTTTTTTTAAATACTGAGGTTTCCTCCATGTAAACTCCTAAAGGAGATAATTTTATAGTCTTCTAATTTTAAAAATTGTGTTTATTATAAATTTTATTTTTTTAAATATTTAAATAGAGTTAAAGCTAATTTGCTTAAATCATATTAAATTAAGTCAAGTTTTAAATGTCGGGGACAATGTAAGCTTTCTTTCGATACTCCTGAAACTTAATTTTATATTTTGGACACTAGTTTGGTAATCAATCACACTGGTTTGACTTTCAAATCGTAACATTTGAAAGAAATATTGAATGAAATCTGATGAGCTGATTTTTTAAATTAAGCATTTATAACAGCTCTAGTGTCGATTACGAGGATGTCTCCTATACAGGATGTCTGTTTTAACCCGGACACCATTATGATCTCTCAAACTACAAGATACAACAAACTTCAAATAAGGGACTTCACTTACTTTTTAGTGACCTTTAAAATATTAAATTGGAGTTTCGAAATTCGCCTCCCTCATTTTCCAACTTTACAATTTCTTCAAAACTCCCATTATGTAGTGTTTGCGCATTTTACGCATTTTAAGACCTATTTATTCCTCACATAATTTTTGAAAACACAACCGATTAGAAGCTAAAGTCTTCAAATGATTAACAATTAAATGTTTTGCTTATGTTTAAACGCCATTTTATATTGATTTAAATTTTAATTTAACAATCAAATTGCATTTATTGTGAAGTCGACAAGTAAAACAATAAAATTATTTTGTCGTGGTATGTTTTATTGTGAATTTTGTATTTATTATAGTGTATAATCTTGCACATTAGAAATAAAATATATTATTATTATTATTATTTAACTCACTTGTGTATTTCACAAGACGCAAACCGCCTATTCGTCTAAAATACGTAAACGACGTTCACATTTTTATAAAAATCGCAACACATTTTCTGATAGGCTGTATCACCACCCTACAATCACCCCATTGTGTCACTGGGTATGTTAGATAATCGATAAGAAACCACCCTTCTGTTACTACCCCTATTCATTGTAAGAATCAAAGATTTATTACAAGATATCGCCCTGTAGTGAAATAATCAATTTTATAAAAACAATTCTATTTGAAAATATTTTAACTTTATTCAAAATTAGCTGAACTGGAATTAAATTGAAACAGCGTGTAAATTACTTCAAGTTTGGTATAGGTTTATTAAAGCAGAGTAGCTTTTATTTTTTTATTATGGTGGCCATCGTAAAAATAAAATGAATAAATAAATAGTTGTTTATGTAAATAGTTGTTTTGCACTGTCTTTTGTTTGCCAAACTAATGGTGCAATCTGTTTTGTAATCACAAAACATTTAGCCCTACGTCCCCCTCCCCCCTATTCACGTTTCATGATCTCAAGAAATCGAAAAAAGTCATTTTAGTCAAGTCGTCCGTCATTGTAGTAGTCATCTGTATGTAATTATGATAACAGCCCCAAAAATTAAGAAAAATACAAGAAATTTGCTATAGGGGATTATAGTTTTGTCGTATAGAACCGTATTGAAATTCAGAAAAATCAGTTGAAAATGTAACATTGGCGGCCATATTAAACAGTTTTGTTCATGTCTTGTGTGTTATTCAACACATTACATTGGGTAAAAAGTTGCAGGTTTTAATTATACAATGTATTGGTACTAACCTCATATTCATATGATGACAAATCGAAGTTATTGTCAAAAATGTTATTTAAACCCCTAACTTTCTAAGAAAAATATATTATTCGTATTCTTTAACTAATACAATTTAACATTTCCCACAAGGGCCAAGAAACAACTTACGACGATCTGTTTACATTACATTGTATGATGAGGCTGGATAAGTACCATAAGTGCGTAGGTTCATTGTACAAGTAGAAGCGAGAAAGTTTCTCCAATTTTAAGTACCATTTACTAACATACACTACTCACTGTAGAACAAATTCTGAATGCGTTACATGACATTGTAACAGACATAAAATGAGTAGCAAGAAAGATGGAAAGGCGAAGGACTACACAATAGACAAAGCCATCGAGCTAGGGAGGTCTGCGTCAACGAATCGAAACCAAGTTCTATTGACAACTATAAAATTAATTCCAAACATGTAAAAGTCATTCGATCCGATCGCTTCTTAATATCGATTGTGAATCAATTGACCAGAAAGTCACTATCGATTGCTTTGGTATTCGACTCTTGCATCGTGTGCGAATCGCAATTAAATAACTTAATTACACGTTGCTTAAGTTGCATTTATATGGATTTTTACCTGACAAAGTGTGTGTCTACACGGGCGAAACGTTTAATGTGGAGTTTACAAGAGTTGCTACGTCTGGAGGCCATGTTTGATTTAAACGTTATCAATTGTGCAAACCACAAGGAACAAATAGGAATATATCATTATGCTTCAATAGATTAGACAAAATGGGACTTCTTATATATAATTTAGCAGAGCCTAAATAAGAACTCCTCCGCAACCACTCAACCTACGGAGATGGGGATGGTCTCATTGGAATGCTTAGGTTCTTAGGTCCAATGATATATATATATATTAACTCACGGCTGCAAGGGTACTTTTGAAAGGTTTTGAAATGGTTTTTGGCATCGACCCTATTAATACCTATTACTGGAGTCCTACCGAGCCAATTTTCATTCATTTTGTTTTAAATGAAAGAACATTTTGACATTACTTGCAAAAAAACGTATAAAATATCAGTTTTATTTTTATATTTAAAAGACATTTTACAAATCACATATCCACTAATAATACATTTATTGATGCACTGGGTCTAATCAGCTGTTAAGTATGGATTGATATATTGGTTGCTCTGATAACCTAATTTCAATTTCATGATTTTAGCCTACGAATTGATGTAAAATTAATTAACTAGTAATTTTTTTCTTATTTCGTATGCCAGACTAATCCTTATTCTATCGAGAAATAATTTCCTTACGACAGCGGTTTCGTAAGTAATTTAGGTTTTATACTATAGTTATGAGTTTAGAAACGTTATTTTGTTTTGTTTGATATTTAATTACTTAATTTTGTTTGTTTAATTTTAATGTAACAGAAAATATTTCTTGTTGAAACTCCATATTCATGGATAAAATAAAGCAATAAAGCTTAAACTTCAAAATATTTTAATAATATAAATGAGCTACAATTGTTTCGCCATGCGGCATCATCGGGCAACAATTGACGATGATGCCGCAAGGCGAAACAATTGTAGCTCATTTATACTATTTAAATATTTTGAAACTTTAGCTTTATTACTTTATTTTATCCTTGAATTTTGTTTGTTATTACAGTCACTGAAAGAAAACCATCATATTTGAAAAGCTAGGATTGTAATATTAAGGAAGCATTAAATTTAATATTCTATTTGTATTACAACTTAAATAAAAATACAAAAATGAGGCACAGAAGGAGTCTATATTTGTTATCCAAGGACAATTATTTTATCCTAAACCTTCCGAAATAACTACCCTCAAGAGGCTGTTTTACCTTGTTTTTTCAGAAATGTGGTTAAATTAATATTTTTTTTCCTAAGTAGTTCGAAATACACAAATATTTGTTCTAAATAGGCCTGTTCACCTCCCCACTTTTAGAACAACACCATTTGAAAATAGAAAAATAAATTATTTTAAACTTGTTTAAGTCGATTTAATCCTAAAGTAAAATTATCGCTTGTGTGGCTTTACTATTGAACTAATAAGATATCTCAAAAATACAAATTTTATAATCACCAAATGTAATACATTTTTTGCCAGGTAAAGAAACTACTAAAAAATCGTTGTTGCTTGTTTTTCTTTAATAACTTTTCCAAGCTAAATTGAGAGAAACTATTTTGACTGTTTCGTTAAAAAAATATATTAGAATGTAAAGTCGGCGTTAGTTTTTTTTACACACAATCATGTTCACAATTGACTAAAAAAAAACTAAATTAACCTTAAACTGAACACAGTGGCTTAACATTCCAGACGCGCCTACAACTTCTAGACGGTTTTTCAATCTAGTAATTTGCGGCTAGTACATCGAGTTCCCGTCGATACTGTGCTAACACTAGAGTTCTCTACTTGTTACACACGATACCGGTCAATATCATATAACTTACTGTTTAGCCCCCAATGGGATTGAACTTGAAACCTTCTAATCATGAAGTGACTTAATGGCCAAACGTATGATCTCACATTTTTACACAACTATGAAAAATTTAACTTTTGCTCTCTGAATATTTTTTACTTCAGTAACCTTAAAATTTCGCTTCTAAACAGTATTTCAATGAAAAAATTATTTGTTTTTTTTTTATTTTGTTAAATAGGGACAAATAGTCAAATCCAAAATAAAACAACCAGGGAATTTTATAAGGGACAAGTTATCCATTTCCTTTATTAATCTACAAAAGCGAGAAAAAACTCAATTTCCAGTTTTTATATTTTATAATTATGTTGCCCCAAAAACTAGGAAACTATGTGATTGGAAGATAAAAACTACAATTAAAGTATATTTCTAAAAAAAAGAAGAAAAGAAAACCTACAAATGGTTTCAGTGGAAACATTGATTTGGAAACTAAGAATCGTCCTGCTTTTCAAGTATCGAAGACCCTTAAATTTTAAAATCCCATACAATGTTTTTTCAACATATATTTTTGTAAGAATTGTTTTAATAAAACAGCTGATCAGATAAAAATCTGTTTAGATTATAAATCGTTACATCACTAAATCGATTGTGTTATATTTGATTGTAGTACAGCGACTAACGGTTCATTTCCACTCCCTGATCAAATGGTAACTAATACGTTTTGTTTATATCCTTAGAGGCGTCGTTTTAACAAATTTTGTTGCGATTTACTTTTTTCTACAACTTTCAAAATGGGAAGAATCATTTTGTTTGGGGGAAAGGCGTCGTTAGTTTGTAGGGCGCGCTTTTATCTCATTGCCGTTCGGAAGTGATATTGTTGTGTCCAATTTTTATTGGAATTTGTGGATAATCCCAGTTTGGACACCCGAGTTGTGTCGAAAGTTAGTCCAAGGGTATGGCCGAGTTGTGTCGACAGTTAGTCCAAGGGTATGGAAGAGTTGCACCGACAGTCGGAGAATATGACCGAGTTGAGCCGACAGTCAGTTGAAGACTATAGCCGATTTACGCTGACAGTTAGTCCAAGGGTATGACCGAGTTGTGTCGACAGTTAGTCCAAGTGTATGGCCGAGTTGTGTCGACAGTCATTCTATGGGTATGGCCGAGTTGCGACAGTCAGTCCAAGGGTGTCGAATTTTAGTTCATAGAAGCATAATATGACAACTAATATTAATAATTTAATAAAACAATCTAATTGATTTATATACCTAATTCATTATCTGTGGTTGGAATACCAGAAGTTTTCGAGTGGATATGCTTCCTTTGTATATTATCCACTCATACATTAAACCAACATTTCAACCTGTACTATAATGTCAGGTGAGGTGGGTTGTTTAATTAGGAAGGAAATGAGTTTGAACCACGATTGGTCGGCATCTGTGGTGACTTACACAGAAGGTACTCTGGTAATATCTATGGGGATAATGACTCCACCTCTACTTGGCCGTTTTGACAGTCAGCGTAACTCGACCACTACCTTTCGAAGTCCTGTATGATCCGCATTAGACCATCGTCGCAACTCCAACGTAACCGACTTTCGGATTATTAAACCGTCAAAGATAAGGTTAGGTTAGGTTTTAATTAGGTTGATGGCGTTATGTTATTCCGTGTGTTACGTACTTCTCCGTCTTCATTAGTCCAACGCTCATAAAATAAAGACGATAAATACAGAAAGACTCTTGTGTGACCAAGCATTTAGTTTTTTATTTGAGTATATTAAAATGTAAATTTAACCCAACAAGAAATAAATGCCCTTCTAGGTTGTTATAAATTGTAATCGTTTTAATTTATGCAAAACTCGACATCAGCTGATGTGCTACATGTTTTATTACATGATATGGTGCGTATTACACAACTGATAGACTATTAATTAGTAGGTCTATTACTCACTGATAACCTATTAAATCACAGATTTACGTTTCACCTCCTACATATCGTTATCAAAATTATAAACACACCTCGTTTTAAATTTGACCAATTGTTCTAAATACAAAAATTTAATAAAATTACTTGGATAAATTTTTTAATAATATAAATACCGAAATGTTAGTTTATATTTATTTTAATTTTTAACATATTATACGTAACGTAAAGAAAAATTACTTTAAGAGTGACAAATGTTATGTTGAGTTTTTTTATTGAAATATTGTTTAAATATTCCATTAAGCACAAGGAAGTGGCGTTTGTCCATGCAGTACAATACAATTTAAACAAACTAATGACTTTAGTATGTTATAATATTTTCTGTACATTTTCGCATTATTTTCATAACTAAATATTTAATTTTACCTATTGAAACACAATATCGAAAGTTTACAAAGTGTTACACAAACATATCGTAAGATTGCGTAAGATCGTTAGTGAAAATGAAAGATGAACCGAATATCTCAAATACCTTCCAAACGATGTTGAACAAACTTCATAAAAAAGTTTTAAATATACTTTTAGTGAATAATTATAAACAAAAACTCTTAGTAACTTACTAATTATTGATAAAACAGAAATTTTTTAATTAAATGTTTTAGTTTTCAGGTTAAGGGGATGGACTAATCAGGCATATCCAGGAATTCTCAAAAACTATATTTCTTATCACTCTAATTTCTTCACTGTGATTCTTTATGTAAAGAGTAAAATTAAACGTTGTCTTTTAAATATCAGCCACGTGTGCCAAATACAGTGTTCCCGCAAAATGACCGAATATCTGATAGTTTCTAATCTTTAAATAAACCATTTCACTCCATTTTACTTTAGTAATAAAATTTATGTCACCAACGTTTACATTTAAAACAATCCTTGTGTCCTGAAAATTTCTTTATGTATTCAAATCAAATTTGGGATACATCAACACTCATTTGCAAAAATCAGCTTCAGCTTGATCTAAAATTCAGTAATATAAATGGCCATTGGCGATTGGGGTGGGGGGGGGGGTAAGAAGAGAGTATGTAATTTTGGGTTTAACCTAATCGGCTAACAGATAAAGTAAAACTTAATATAAACATCTCTAGAGCTGTTAATAAAACCCATTTTCTCAAAATTGGATACGCCTTCAAAAGTAAAAGATTTATAATATTTTTAATGCCCTAAAAGATGGTTTTATTAAATTTGAGAATGGACAAAAAAGTTGTATAAAAAATTACATTCTCTCTTCACAAAATCCCTCCCCCCCCCCCAGTGAGAAAAGTTGTACAATTAAAAATAATTTTATTATCCCTGTAAAATTACATTTGGGGGACGTAATTTGGAGTAAATGAACTGTCTTCGCCAAATAACCACATAAATATAAAAATAAAAACCAATACCAAAAATATGAATTAACCCCCCATTGTTTACTGTTTCACACATAGCCTATATAGTATAGAGAAAGTTATGTGAAGTATCAAAAAATCAGTGTAGAGTTTGTTCCTGTTATTTCAGTTTTGAAGCCACCTCAGTCCAAAAGAGTGGTTTTGGTTAGGTTAAGTTCGCACTGTCTTTATCTTATTTTCAGAGCTCTACAGCGCAAAACTCGTGGATAAATTTTAATCAACTTTTGTACGTGGACATATTAGGTCACTTCGTTTTCATTTTTAACTCAAAATTTTGGATAGCTGTCATAAGAAAAAACAACACAAAATTACGTTTATCTTAAAATGGTTCTAACTAATTTGTTCAAGTGTAGCCTCTAAGAATTCACCGGGTCTATCGATTTTGTGCCATTTGTAGTAAATGTGAACATTATGACTTAAATACGTTTTTAAAATCACAAATAAGACGCCTCCATTGAAGAAGTGAATCTAGCTTAGGTCCTTATTCAAATATAAATAAAACAAATTTTAACAACGCGTCATAGTTAAGTTTCGCGTTTTAAATAACAAATACTGAACTGAAATATTGGGTACAGATTAGTTTTGATTGGTTATATTTGGTTTAGAGGATGGGTAAATGAGAAAGTTTATGAAATGTTTGTTTAGTACATTCCCGGAACACTCTGTATAAGATTTAAATAAAGAAAATTAGTAGCTAAATATATTGTTTTGTTCATTTTCAATTCCCTCACTCTCTATTCACACATAGAAGGGTCGCGTGCGTGTCACCACATTATTAACTATTCTGTAGGGGTATATTGTGTTGGCAGCATTGTGTACATTGTGACTGTAATTATTGTACTTTTGGTACTATTGTTTGTAGAATTCCCTTACAATCACATCTTAGATTGCACTATTATGTGTTGGAGTTTATAGAATTTAAGCAACAAAGAATTTCCAATAAATTGAAAACATTAATCAAAGATTTGTGATCAAAATATTTATCCGCTGTGTTCGTATTTGTGAATAATCTTATATGGTCCAAGTAATTATGATTAGTAATTTATTTAGTTTAGATTGTATTATATTTTAGGAGTTGGGATCGAAGCCCTCGTATTTCCACCCATAAACCTAATAGGAAACCCAGCCTTTGAGCCTGCAACGAGGCTCACCAGCTATTTTCCAATGTCAGGATCCGCAACTTACCCTTGGTTGAAAGGCTTCAAAGAGGTCTCTTCTCTTAGAACCCAATCTCTCACAATCCAGATGGATCTGTTTGGGTATCATCATCGGACATAGCCTGCATAATCTTCCCTAATAATGCCCAATTGAAACATTTTTTGAAGTGGTCATTACTTGTCCTGCAATTACTTGTTTAAGACGTCTTAGACTCAAAGTCAACAGACAGCCAGTGTATCGAGGCACTTAGGCTCAAGTCTTTTGACCAGTGTTTTGTCCAGAGTAATTCTGCCATCGAGGACAGAGTTCTTCTCTGGACCATTTTGTAATGACTCTAAAGTTAGTTTATCTGCTAATACCGCAGGCAGTTTCTGGCCTCGTAAAACGTGGCGATGGACCCCCTCTGACCAGCTCTTTTCCCCGAAATACAGCCAAGGTCCATCATGTTAAGATAGGCAAATGTCAAAAATCTTTGAGAACATTCTCAAACAAGCCTGATTCAAATCTGATTGTGTCAAGGTCCTTGAAGGCGGTATGACTGACTGGTAGGATTAATATAGGCTTATTAAAGTATCGTTTACCAATCCTAGATTTACGCAAGCCAAGAATCTGGGTTCTGAGATTGGAAAAGAATATAGTGACTTCGAAAACTTGCATTCATCGCTGTCCTGGGAGACGAGCTGTATACACCAAAACCAGATTTCTGTCCTATTGATGAACCATCTGTGTACCATACCAGTTGTTTGTTAGTCACCTGTTCTTTTTTCACAAATTCTTTATTAGATTATTTGTGTCAGTTTACGATCAAAATGTAGATTTACATTGTTTTTAAGGTTAGTCGTGTTTTCTTATAATTATTATTATTTATTTGGATCATTTATGGCATACATAGTGCAGCAGTGCTGCGGTATACATTTGATTTGTCATACTATACAAAATTACTCACAACACACAATACAAATACACAATATACAATACAACAAATAAATAAGATAGAATTTTTATAAAATACAAACAAATTAAGACACAGTGAACCATGTATACATGTTATCTCATATTAATCAATTATTTCAGTCGTCATCCTGAATACAAAATGCATCCCAGGCACTCAGAGGCTATGAGCTGAGGTACTCCTCCAATGAGTAAAAAGCATTCCTCAGTAGGTATCATCTGAGTGATCCGCAAAAATTCTTGAAACAACTTTGTTTTTATCCATTATTGTGTTTGTAGCCATATCCGATTGCTATTGTATAATAATATAATCTTATTTATACTTGCCTTTGTAATTCGAATTGACAAATTGATATGTTAATAAGTGTAAATACGAGAAAAGTGTTTTTGAAATATTAGTTCGGATGATGCCTGAAATGAATAGGTGAAACAGCTGTAAACAGAGAAAACGTCTAAAAATGAATTGCTAAGGCAAGTATAAATAAGGTTATATTATTTGTTTTTATGTATGTTTTAATCGTTATTATGATCTAGATTACTTTTTAGGGAGGTTGTCCTGCTTATGATAAAAATTTGGATCTAAATTCATTGTGTGGTGAATTATGTAGGGTTGTAATAGAAATTTGGACATAGATATCTTTTTAGGTTAGTTTTGGTACTTATCATCGAAACTTGGATCATAATTTCGTTTTAGGTTGGTTATAATATAAATTTGGATCTAGATTACTTTTTAAGTTGGTTGTGATCGAAATTTGGATGTATATTTCATTTAAGGTTAGTTGTGTCTTGTGATAATTGAAATATAGGTCTAAATTCCGTTTTAGGTTGGTTGTGTTACGTTATAATTGGAATTTAGATCTAGATTCCGTTGGTCGTATCTAGTTATGATCGAAATTTGAATCTAGATTTCATTTTTTGTTTGTTGTGTAAATTAGAAATATGGATCTTAATTCCATATTAGGTACGTTGTGTCCGGGTCTTGATCAAAATTTCGATGTAACTTACGTTTTATGTTGATTGTGTGTGTCTATGACCAAAATGTAAAATATATTTCCCTACTTGGGATGGAAGGCCACAGGCAGCCTTTCTTCACTGCGACCCAAAATGATATTTATATATGTGTGTATTATATATAACTTGCTAGATTTATACTAGAACCTCCCTCGGGTCCTTACGAAACTCTTGAGGATCTTGTAATCAGGACCTCTGAAGACTTCTTCACTCCCTTTTAAATTACCAAGCAAACACATCACACTCTTATTAAAATTATTCTCCAGTTTCCGTTTCGTAAACGGAAAGACTTTTCGTTCTATTTATTCTCATTATTACTCTCTTCGTTCTACTTACGATTATTTGTATGATGTCTCTCACTGAATAGTATCTTGTTAGCAAACTTATCTCCTCCCACCTGTTTATTAAGAGATACTTTAATGCTTAAACTAGAACAATTATTCAAAACTAAATTAAAGCTGATGCGGCGAAATTCTGACTGCATCTACTAAAGCATGGTCAACTGATAAGTTATGTTTAGCCATCTCCTTTGGACTCTTCCGATGAAGAAACTACAATAATTTTGTACCACGACGAAATTCAAAAGTCCTATGTTATATTTAAGGAAATAAGCAACACAATCTGTCCCCAATGGATATCTCTTATGTTGGCTCTTTCCTATAATTATTTCGCAAGTCACACAGACTCATTGTATCCTCATTCAGATTAAAAAATACCAAATTTGAGACTAAACCTGTGAAACTAATTTATATTTATTAATATGATCCTCTCTATACTACAAATCTCTAAAAAATATAATTTCAATGTGGAATTCCTCCAATAGCGGTTCTGTTCGTCAAACTTTGATGTCAATCTTGCATTTTAGTTTTGTCCTCCTTTGCAATAATATGTACTTTATATGTAGTACTACAACCTGGGATGGGCCTTGCTCCACTCTTCTTTACATACTACTTTACTTCTCCAATTTATCACTCCGAGGGTCTTCAGGTCGCTCTTCACGTTCTGTAGCCAGGATCGTCTCGCTCGTCCTCTTTTTCTTGTATCAACGTTGTAACAATATCCTTGCTTTCACACATTTTAAGAAATGTTGATAGTGGAAGCACAAAGGGAGTATTCTCTTTGGAGAATAAGATGCAAAATGGTTTCAAAGTAATCGTTAGGGTGGACTAGTAGAGATTTTAAATTATTCATAGTTTTTAATGCAAGAGATCGCAATAACTAGAGCGACTAAATTATAAAGAGCTGTCAAAGCTATTTATGAAGCTAGCGTGGGGTTTACTAACACCTCTGAACAATATCTCTTTATTAGTAGGTGGGAGAAACACCACGTGAAAGCAAAACAGCGAAATATTCCGTCTTCATCACAGACTGGACTGGACTTGGCAGTAATTAGTTCAACCCCCAGATCCCAAGGACAATCAACTTAATTTGTTCACCCCCCAAGGGTTTGTTTCTGATAGAAGGAAAGTATTTCTTAAACTTTTATTTTCTCAAACATATTATCTATGATTTTATTTTTGTAACTATATTCGTTTACATTTACTAAATAGATTTATGTTCTAAATTAAATGTCTCTGTAATTTATATTTGCGTTCTTCTTAACAAATACAAGATATTTTAATTTTCATGAGTTTTACTAAATAAAATTTTGTTTATATAGGACATTAATTCACAGAACAATTGAAAATTTTGTCATATTTAAAATTTACACTACATTCCTTTTTACTCACATATTTTTGTAAGGCATGTTTTTGTCGTCTGTACAGCCCAAAATTGTGAATTTTGGGACTGTATTTTTCTGCTCATAACTAAAAATTTTGGCGAAATGAATAGCTGCCATAAAAAACACAAAATCCCGTTTTTCTCTAAATCGGTTCTATGTCGGTAAAATTTTAGTAAAATGTTCAAATTAATTAACCAAATCCGTTTTTAAAATCATGAGTAATAAATAATTCACCAGTAGATTAAGGAATAATTACCAAAACAAAAAATAATTTTTGACGGCCGAATACGTTTTACAAAATTGTTTCGTTTATGGCCTAGCTAAGAAAGTTGAGGGTATTATGTTTTCAACTACCAAACTAACATTTTTGGTGACGATTAGTCTTGGTTCATTTTTATTTGATTTTGGAGATGGATGATTGAGAAAGTTGGTGCAATTTTTGTGTACTATTTTTTAGATTGTTTATTTCTCATTATTATCAAAGTTTTAATAATTTCCCCCCTTTATGTTGAAAGATCATTGATACCCTTTCTCCCCTGCTGTAGAAAGTCGATTTCTTGTCAATTTTGACATGTATATAACCACTACAATTTCTCTCAGATCTTTCCTTGACTCCTTACAAAACAAATGATTACCACCCTGAGACCCTGCCCACATTAAACCAAACCAGTACATGTCAAGCATGCAAAATTTTCTTCGAAAAAATACCCCACATTCCCACAAAAGATCCTAAAATCTCCTTTCCGCGGTGATGACAGTTGAACTCATTCTATCAATATTACTTAACCAGTATACAAAGTATAGAGTAAGTTTGCTAATCATAAAATAATTTGACCTCCGTTTTTGACAGAGTTTTATGGCCTCTAAAAACCGAAAAGGAATTTCCTATATGCCGTAGTTGTTGTCTTCTGTAGGTAAGCAAAATAGTGACGTCAAAAATGAAGAGAGAATTTTGAAATTTAGTAAAGTCTGCTTATTTAGAATCCTTATGAACTTTCGAGTTGAAAATGTCAAATGCACAGCCACTTTTGAATTTCATATCTTATGAAACGCTAAATTAGATAAAATTCTGCATGTAATAGTACCAACCCGATCACAATAGTGAAGTTATTGTCAAAAATGTAATTTATAACTCTTGACTTCTGAAGAAAATGTGATATTGGTATGGTTACGAGATCAAGTTTTTTCACATTTGTATAACTTTTTCACCAGGGTCACAAGGGCCGACCATCTGATAACGAAGTGAATGGAGATCGTGTGATATACACATCATCAAAGTAGCGATATACACAATTACGATGTTTAGAGTACCTATGTAACATTTGTTTAAAACTTATTTACTCTATTGGGTAAGACCCCTAGATCTACCAAAAAGTTTAACACTTCCTACAAGGTCCAAGAAACCAACTTTTGAGCATTACATTTGAGGATCTCTTTGTATTAGATTGGGCTCGGTAAGTATCAACTTGTTATTGGGAGTTATCTTACCTAGTGGAGTCCAACTTGCAGACCAATTATACGTCTTTAGTCTCGTGTGTTTATTTTAACTGAAACTTTCCAATCCCGTTGTTTTTCTCTACTAATCCTTACTCAATACCTTCAGCTCTCACCACTTGTTGAAAGCCCCTCATTTTGAACCTTAACGAAATTCAAGAATCATTACATCAGAAACCTCCTCACAATTAGTGAAATAGACAACTTCAATTTGTACTCGACGGGTGTCTTTTACTTTATAACTCTCAGATTTGCTCTTTTTCAGATTTTTAGCGAGTCAATGAGACTACTAAACAGTCCCCTTATCAGCGCAGTTCCAGTTACAGAGCGAAGGTTTGAGACTAAATCAAAGAAATTTACGTTTTAAAATTACCATTAAACCTTTTTAAAGTTAATAAATTGTATCTTGTAGTCCGTAAAAGAAGTAAAACATTTTAGTATTACATTCTTGGTATACACCCTTGTTTAGTCGAAACATATTAACTCTATCTGTGACAAAATATTTACACAGTTTAGACGTTATAAGATGCTGATGCCCGCTAAGTTGAAACCTCTGCTTGTTGAGTCGCTGATATTGTCTTTGTTTGTTATGGTTGTACAGTTTACAGTAATTTGACAACAGTTCTAGAGCTAAGGCTACCGCGTGCCCAGACTGTATAGCTCATGATCAACAAGGGTTGCCTTTTTTACGATAAATATAAATGACTCAAGCTTGAATCTCGTAGACGTCAGTCAATGTTGAATCTTTTATTTCATATTTTAAACATTTTCCTATTTATCTCCGATGGATGGTCTGGAAGTACGTTCTTCTTTCTTCGGCAACCTTTTGAATTCCCCTTCACCGTACATCCATCATCAATAAACTCTTCACTATTTCTTGTTGCAGATTATGGAACTTACTACACATAATAGTGAGGTAAAATTCGAGTTTATTGATATTTAAACTGAGGAGAAGGTGCATTTTCTGAACAAACAACTGGAGGAGGTATAATTATATTTTGTTTGCGAATCTTTTTATGTTATGAAAGTTATTATAGAAACTAAATTCGTGTGTAATGTGCTATTCTGTTTTTCTTCTCACGTTTGTAATTGGTGTAAAGTTTCGTTGTTTTTAGGGTACTTGTCTTTGGTTTAGGTTTTAAATTATCCTCTAATTTTACAATTTCTTTACGTTTATAGTTGATAAATCTATCGATTTCTTTTCTTATAATGTATCACTTACTGTTTTTATATAATTATTTTTGAGAAATCTAATTCAAATATTTATTATACGATGGGGGCTCGAATGTGGCTAAAATATAGGCGTCAGTGCAAGTTCAAGAATTTTAGTCCAAATTGGGAATCCTATAGCGGCCGGTTCGTCAAACATATGAACTTTTCCGTGTCACCCATAAACATGTATTCGAAATTTGTGACGTACTTACCAAAAACAGTTCTAAATAAGAATAGGATCAGTGGACATTTTATAGTGGGATCTCTATAAAGTCCCAATAGCTAGAATTTATGTATTAAAAATGAGCTATCAAAGCTATATATATATATGAAGCGTAAGGGCAGAGTGGGGTTTACTAACACCATTGGTTTAACCTCAAAACAATACCCCTCTATTAGAAGGTGGGAGAAACACCACGTGAAGTATTCCGTCTTCATCAGAGTCTGGACTTGGCAGTAATTGGTTCAACCCCAACTACAATGAACTTAATTTGTTCGCCCTATCGCGCATTGTTTCTGAGGGGTTTGAGAAAGTATTGTGATTGGAATAAAAATTGATTTTGTATTTTAGTTAAATATATTAATTTTCCCTTCTCTTTAATTTATTTTTTTTATTTAAACTAAAAGCTATGACTTCTTAACATAAAAAAATAATTTAAAAAATACGTTTAAAGAATATTTTGTGATACATTATCTTCTAAGAATAAAAATAAGTAATAAATATACTGCTCCCAAGTATGTTAAAAATATCACCTTGCTAAATAAAAAAATCTATAGAGATATTGTATAGTAACTACCAGACAACTTTTGGTTTTAAACGCTTAAAGAGGTGTTTACTTAGTCGAGAAGCGGCAGTCATAAACGTTGATCATTACTGCAGCCTCCTGTCCATCGGGTTAAAGAAGAGATTGTTAAAATAGGTTTCCCCTATTTCCATAAAATGTTTTCGATAAATATAAATTTCTAACACTAACAATTGTGCAAAATCCTAAATGAAGGATAGTTATGTTGTGAGAGTAATACAACACAACTATCAACAACTTTGTTGTTTTAGTAAACAATAAAATTATCCTTGACCGCCATGATTAAAACTTGATTTCGTTCAATTATTGCTAATGTTAAGTCCAGTAATCATTGATAACCTGTAATTAGGAATAAGGAAAATCTGATAATTTGCTTATTTGTTTACAAGTAAACTACCCAAATTATCAGATTTGACTTAAGGGCACATTTGATAGAGTCGCGCTTTCGTTACAATATGTCAGCAAAAGTGTCACGTGACTAGATTTGTTTTAAATTCAGAAAACGATGGTTTAATTAGAATTTAAATATCTCACAATGTATTATTAAAACAGATTTTTGACGATATAAACTATATAAAAAACAAGTAGATTGTAGGGGAAAATTATTATTCATGACATTTGAGTTGAACTATATTTAAAGCAACTTTTAATAGTGGGGAAATAATAAATAAAACGTTTACTGATTAACTTTTCATTAAAAATTAAAATAACAGGGTCAAGCATGTGTAAGCCCACACGACTTAGGGTCTGGAGGGATATAAGGACAGTTATTTAAGTTGTACAGACAGATACGGGCGTGAAATTATAAGGGTCCTTGGTTTTACTAGGAAGCATAAAAAAAGAAATCAATAAAAATGCAATTCTTCTCTTAATGACTTGAATTTTTAATCTCAAATCTCACAAAAACTGCATCTCACGTAAACACATACGCTATGCATTTCTCATTGTGTGATTACATTAAGTTGTATTATTCATAGACAAAACTATAATATATGTAATACAATATTTACTTTATATAAATTTGTAGTCTTTGTTTTAATATACCTTAATTATACGTGGCTACATATTTCACTGCCACAAGCAGCATCATCAGGCCAGTCCTTTATGTTCACTTAAAAACTCATTTAATTTTAAACACAACACTTAATTTTACACTCTTTTCGTACCTTTGTTGTACACGTCATGTAGCCATGTATAATTAAGTTATAGTAAAACAAAGACTAAAATTTACATAAAGTAAATATTGTATTATATAATATGTAGATCTAAGGCTTACAATAATGAAATATAATATATGATTTCTCATTGCAATTAAATTTTAAATCCAAATAATTTTAACAGATTTGTAGATCACGCTGTGTTCAAGTTAGAAGGGGAGAGGGGGGGATGAAATATTTTTTCCGTCAAATGAACTTACATATTCCTAATCAGAATAACTTAGTTTCATTTTATACGCCACACTTAATATTTCAAACCAAAAAATTGTTTAACTATATAGTTTTTGTCTTTTAAATTAATTTCGTTAGGGTTATATATTTTTTATATTCAATACAAAGAATATAAATGCAAAATTTGAAATGTATAGGATTTATTATCTTGTCTGTGTAGACTGATTGCGACTTACAGACAGACGTGTGATACGACAAGGGTCCTTGGTTTTACCTACCAACTCTGAAAAGAAGAATGCAATCAAACATGGTAAAACCTAAACACGTTTTGTCATACACACTTTAGAACAAGAGACCTTTGTTAGTGCAGCACAATTTTGTAATTATTTCTAATAAATCACCAAAACCTAATTTTATCACGCGTACGTAATAGCCAATACAATAAGTTATACAGTGGGCTAAAAATCCATATGGAGTGTTTTAAAAGATGTGTCTATTTTGACGTCCCCTGAGTTCTGAAGCGTGATTTTTGAAATGAGTTCCGTGTCCTACAGCTCAAACATGTTGACAGATTTTAAATAAATTTGGTATGTCCTGGAATTATGATTTTAAGGGACTTTTTTCTCTTATTTTGTCGATAACTCATAATTTAGAGGTAGCTACCATTAGAAAAATCACAAAAATACTGTTCTAACCATTTTCATGAAATTTCCCCTCTAAGAACCCAAACAAAAGTTACTTGTCGCAATCTCCCTAAAATTGACGGATAATGAGTTATCGGTAAAAAAATCCAAACAATCGGCCGTTTGGTTTTTGTAATATTAGAGGGAAATTAGAATATAAAAGGGATGTAACTGGGAAGTTGATTTCTGTTTTGATTTTTTTTATACATGCAACTGAGCTGGAAATCGAAAAAGTGAGTAAAATCGGACTGGAGCTTCGGTAGAAAAGTGCATAAAAGTGATTTTTTTATGCATTTTGAGTGCATTGCTACACTATTTTTTAATATCTCCTACTCTATGGGTCGTAGATTAAATTTAAAATAAATTAAAATATTCGGAAATGAAGGGACTAGATATTCAAATTGGTAGGGTACAGTAACATTAATAGTACTTCCAAACCTCAAAAAATTCGAATTTCAGGATTTAAGATTTCCTTTCACTAATAATGGGGTAAAAATCATCAGATTTTAACGGAAATTTGGCAATATATGGATCTTTATACTAGAAATCGGTGGTCCAATTTGCACACACAAAAATTTCATTTATACGGCCACAGTTGGTCATTTTCGAAAAAAAATTGAAACATTGTAATTTAATGGGAAGTGGTCGTAGAGTAAACTTTTTTTCTGTTTCCCACTCAGTTGCATCTATAAAAAAACAATAAACAACTTCCCAGTTACATCACGTCTCATCAATTTCTTGGACTAATTTCCCTACTATAAAGACTACTGATTTAGTTCGAAATTTAGGTTCAATGTAAAGATTAATGACCGGGAGCTCGTGTGTAGAATACCAGGTAAAACAATATTACAGTTAAAAAATAATTGATAATAAACAAAAATGAATCTAAACAGCTTTCATTAAAGGTCGATAGAATTAAGATGCGATGGCCCCTATTTAATTTTGTTTTTTCGTAAACGGCTTCTATGGTTAATTTTCATTTTTTGAATAGCAAACAGCGAATTGACATTTTTAATGACGAATAGATTTGGTTAGTTCTTATTTTGTATTAAAGAGTGAGAAGAGTGGGTGAGAGAGAAAGTAAAAAATGCAATATTTTATTTTAGGTTAGATTATATTTATATAAATATTTATCAATTTAACAGGATGACATGATTTTTCCCATTTGAATCGTTAACCCAGTTTTTCAAAAATTCTAATAAAAGTAAGAATAATTAAATTATGATTACACCATCTTTTTCAAAATTAAGCCAGTTGATGGTCCATCATAGTACTTATTCAACCCAATTATACAATTTAATAAGACTATATCCTACAAATATAATGCTAAAAAACATAAAATTAAATTGGGCGATCAATTGCTTTGTAAGTCAGTTAGTTCTCCACCCTTGCAGACCTCCGAGTTGTACACATATCTAATAGCCTCTACTCGCTGAGCTCGTGTCGGTCACTATGCCCTGGATCTCCTAACTATATGAATTACATATATTCTTGTGAAGTCAATGTTAAAATTGAATTTTTGACAATACTTTGCTACATTCTAAAGATATAGGGTTGGTACCAATATATGCGGAATTGAAATCTGCAATTTTTTATCTAATTTAGTTCTGTTATAATTAAATACACACTGAATATGAAAAAAAAAAAAAAAAAAGTTTAAAATGGGCGCCATTTTAATACACATTTCTGAATTTCAATTGGGTTCAGTCTTCTATAATAAATTTAAAGTTCTTATCATTATTTTTGTGCTGCTATCGTGTTACCACAACAACAACAATACAGATAACAACTGCAAAGACGGATGGAAAAGAAGGTCGACGTATTTGACGGATTATCAAACATAACCTATATTTCGTATATTGGATAATTAAAACCCGTCTAAAACCACCTGACGACACTTTGGTGTTAACTAATTATAGTTTAACCAAAGATATTGGATTCAAAATATGCCTTAGTGTATGGATACAAATATCAGGTTTAAAATCATAATATATTTTCTTATAATTGATTCGGAATTTTGTTTCATCTGGTAGAGAATTAGGTAAATAACGTTTTTAAAATAATAATTAATAGCATATGGTTTTAACTATTGTATAGTGGTTGACATTAAACAAATTATTAGACAAGAATAATGTTAAATTGAAATTTACTGGCAGGAATGACTTGCTTATTCAGGATGAACTTCGCATTCAAGAAAATCCAAATTGACTTGAACTGTACATCTCTGTAACCCTTCACTCACTCACAAGGCAGCTAGTTTTCCCAACGTTAGACACTTATTGGAGCCAAACGTTCTCAATTCAATGGATTATTACAGAATCTTCAACTACTTTATGTTTTCCTATCTGAATAGTTCCATAGAAAAGACGACATTTGTATAACAAGTTCAACGTAAACACGAGTCAGGTGTACCGTCTCTTCTGTGACATAAAATATGATAACAATGTAAAAGAAAAGACAAAACTTTTAAGTCAAACAGTACAACAATGGAGAAATGTGACTACTATTGTTAAATTGTATTCGATATGTAAAAGAGCTTTAGAATTATGAGCCTAAGTCTATCCCACGAACTGTCCGTACATATTTCCTCGACCGACTGTACGTAAAGGTATCAAACAATGCAAATCGGTCGTTCAGTTTTACGTAATTACGCGGACAATAAGGCGTACTGACGAAAAGCTTTACGTGTCAAGATGTTTATCTGTGCTGACAATCTGTGCGAATAGAAGTGGTAACAAGCTATGTTAACAAGGCCAAACATAATGTTCATTGTATCTGTGCTTGCTGCTGGTAAATTTGTTTGACTCTGTGTTTGCAGTAAATCCTGATGTTATCGATGAACTGGCCATCAATCCTTGGTTCATTATAGGTTTACAATAGAACCCTATCCTGTCTCAACCCGGGACACATTCTTACCTCTTAGACACACCGTTTGTCTTGGTGGATTGGAAGGACGATGGCCGCAAACGAGCCGTCTTATTAGTAATGGATTAATTTGTTCAATCATACATGTTGCTGTGTATCGTCTTACATTGTGATTAAAAGTTCCATCTAACCGTTGGCGTAGTGAATAATCTGTTATCTGCACTTATTTTCTGCGTAAGAATCTTTTTTTTTTAATGTGTTCTTTATTTAAAATATATATTGTCAGTTACAAATACAAAGTAGGGGAAGGTCTAAACATCTAGGTATTGATTTTTCGATACTCTAAATCTTTACTACATAGTTAGATATTTTTGGAATAATATTTGATTGACTAATACACATTTTGTATACCTTAAGTCAAGAAGGTGTTACGTCTAACTGGACGTAAATTTAAAAGTCGAATGCAGGGAAGATGTTCAACATAGTTAAAAATACAAGACATATTTATTTTAATATTTTTTTATGTATGTCAAAGTCCATTTAGAACGAAAATATTGTTTTTAGTCTTGGGATAGCCGTTATATTGAAGTGTCTGAATTAATTGAAAATTTAGCATTAGCTTTACCATGCGTTATAGCTATAAGTCTGCCGTATGACTGGATGAAATATATATTAAAAACTTTTGATAAATCACCTGTATGTACAATGACAGGCAAATCCCTATCGAAACTGGTAATATTTTTTAGTCAACACATTCAACTTTCTGAAAGGGCGATAGAGTGTAACAATTGGCACAAACAAGGTAAACTAACCATATCAAATTTTAAGCCTCTATTTTAACGTTTAGGTACCTATATAGTGCTTACTTACAGACAAAATGACAGCGACAGACTGACGACACGTCGACAATCACTTTTGTAGTTTCTTAAGGCCAATTGTGAAAATTTGGAGGTTGTATTTGGTTTATTGTATTCTAAGTATTTAATATCAAACTTGTGTAACACAGTAGTAAAAGGTGAATCGATATCTTAAATAATTGGTAGCCTATACTAACGATTTGGTAGACTGAAGAATTGGTATAATGACGATTTGGTAGACTGAAGAATTGGACATACTGAAAGTTTAGTATGCTGACTATTTGGTGTACTGAAGAATTTGTATATTGAAGAATTGGTTTACTGAAGAATTTAGTATACTGAAGAATTGGTATACTGAAATATTAGTATACTGGCTATTTGGTATTATGAAGAATTTGTATATTGAAGAATTGGTTTACTAAATAATTGGTATACTGAAGAATTGGTACGCTGAAGAATAGATATTATACTGAAAGATTAATATACTGACTATTTGGTATACTGAAAATAGTTTTAGTGAAGAATTGGTTTATTGAAGAATTGGTATGTTGAAGAATAGGTATACTGATTAATTGTTATATTGAAGAATTGGTATACTGATGAATTGGTATACTGAAGAACTGGTATATTGATGAAGTGGTATATTGACGAATTGGTATACTAAAGAATTGGTATACAAAAGAATTGTTATATTGACGAATCGGTATATTGAAGAATTTTTATACTGGTGAATTGGTATATTGAAGAATTGATGTAGGCTACTTTAGAATGAATATACTGACGAATTGCTATACAGAAAAATTGGTATACTGCAGAATTGGTATATTTACGAATAGTTATACTAAAGAATGGGTATACTGATGAATTGGTGTTGGAAATCAGACATTATATACGGTAAATTTATAATTTTTATGAAATTGTGTTAAATTTATTGCAATACTCCGAAATAAGTGAAATGTTTGTTATTTTAGAAAATTCCGTTATCAAAGGAGGTACATATACATCCAGTTAGGCAGGGTGGTGAGAGATCATATTATAATTGTAAATAGACAGATTCTTAACACAGGTCAATATTAAATGTAAAGAATGGTTTGTACAAATTCATGTTTGAAAAGTAAATCATATTTTTAACTACCAAGGTAATAAATGTTTGTAAAGACCTTCTGTAAAAATAGAAGTTCAGAATTTTTCGTTTGTTAATTTTCAAACGATTTCTAGACTGGAGATTTGATTTCATGATGTGAACAATAAACTTTATGAAAGTTCGATTAAACACTGTTCAATCAGCGTTAATCTAGTGTTTTTTTTTTTTTTTTTTTTTTTTTTTTTTTTTTTTTTTTTTTTTTTTTTTTGAAAAATTATGTTGGTTTTACAGGACCTAACTTCTCAACACTTGTGAATTTGTATTTTGATGAAATTTTGGTTTAGTATTAAAATTACAATTCAAACTAATCACAATTAAATGTAAGGTAATTACAGTACTTTGGGTAAAAAATTATATTAAAATAAGGGTCTTAATTTGTTGCATCGCTTGTACCATATACAGGTAGTCGGCGTAAATAGTATAATCGAACTTTTAATGAAGTCTTTCAAAGTACATTTTTGTATTCTGCCAATAATTCCTGAACCTTTTTGCACTTGTAATTTCGTAATTAATCTTCAACATTTCACAATAAATTTGATCGATAGCGGTAGAGTCGATTTTTAAAAATTACGTTTTTATACAACAGCTCCATGGCCGATTTTAGGTTTTTTACAGATAACTCAAGAACTGGATGTTTTTTAAGAGATACGATAGGTAATGGGGTTATTAGTTTGGGGGTTTGTCTGACAATGGCCTTTTGGGCAAAGCCGGACAATCATATGAAAACCTTGGAAACATTCCCGTGAAATGTGGCGAGTTTTGCCTATGGGTAACATAGGCTACGTCACGAAATTGGTGGCACTAGCCACATACTATTGTGAATAAACTTATGTCTACTTAATAAGGTTGAGTTTTATTTTACCATGTACAAAAAATGTTTTACATATTTTTTATTTTTTAAATAAAAGGTTTCATGGTACATAGCTTTTCGTATATTCTGGATTTGTTCAAATGTTTTTGTTTCACTTTTTATAGACACGCTAAAAGTTTTACAATAACAGGTTTGGATGTTTTTTATTCTTCTCAAGATTTTAAACTTTGTTTTCTTTCTTAGATACACTAGTAGTATAGAAAAAGTTTTGTTGGATCAAAAAACTTATGTTAAGTTTATGCGGATATACCCGTTTGTTATTTTTATAATGATGTTTGTCTATCTGTTTGTCGTCTGTCGTATTTATTGTGCTCTTCAACCAAAACGCGTGGACCGATTTTAATGAAATTTCGTATGGGGGGGGGGGGGCAGATAGTGGTCACGTATCGGGGCGTTTTTTATTACTGTAAAATTGGTAGCTGCTATAAAAAACACAAATTTAATTTTTTATTATAATCGGCTCTATCGATTTTGATGAAATATTGTTCAAATGTAGTCTCTAATTACACAAAACGAACTAGTTATTATTTCTCTAAAAATACGGTTTCGTGAGTTATAGTTAAACAAAAATAAAAATAGGCTGTGGGTGGTCATTTTTCAAAATCGACTCTACCGATATCGTTTTAATTTTAGCGTAATTAATGATCCAATTTCGTGTATTGTCCAGGAATAATTTGAATAAAAAGTGAGATAATTTCCGTGCATAAACAAACATCATTTAACTTTTAACGAAACCTATTTGTAAAGCAAACTAAATATTGGAGAAAATGTATTTGTTAAAAATATAAATCACAAATATAAAATTCTGCATTTATAAGAGATAAATATTTAGTAAAAACAAAAAGGAAAATATCTTAGTTACAAAACCAGTCTGAAATATTTGAACAAGGAAACGCGGCAGCAAAAATGTGTTTTTAAAGATCTGTTTGGAATGGTTAATGAAAGGTAGCTAACCGTGCGTATGGAAGCAGAGAGTGATGGGCGCCCGAGGGTTTGGAGCTTGTTTTTAGATATTTCTTTCTGCACAGTTAATCCAGTTTGCATACATTAACACAGACCGCTGTCGATGACCTTTAGCTTTATTACAACACGGTCGACTGCTTACTACAATTACAAGTAATAGATAGGATCTTGAACAAGATGAATCGGACTTATTACAACTGACATTGCTTTTATAATAATTAGGCTCGGAGACCAGTTGATCGTTTAATATATTCATTTGACAGGCTCATCCAACTTTGTGTTATTGAGAGAGAAAATTAAGCATCACTCTAACAAAACAATTTGGTTGATCTCTCTCTAAAATATTGGTGGAAACGATATTTGTTTTCGAACATTATAATTGATTCGAGGTGGGTGAGTACTGATGTTAAAAATATAAGCTAAACGTGATGGTCTTAAGCTTCAAATCACCGACAAAAATGATGGAATTTGATTTGGGGGGCGTAGTAAATTTGTTTCTTGTTATTGTGTGTACCTTTGGCGTTGCCAGTCATAGTTCAGTGTTACAAGGATTTGTCTGCATATAACAAATGAGGATGATGATTTAGTCATCGAAACGTCGTCTTGTATTGTATTTTACAAGTAAAGGGTTTATTTTTCAAAATTGTGTTTTGGGTGTAAAAATCGGAATACGTTCATTTTAATGTCATCCGTTCATTTTTCCTTTGAGATATATTTTTAATAATAAAGTCCTTCTATTATCGTACATAATTAGTTTTAATGTTGGCGTGAGCTTTAATTATGAATCCGAAAAATTTATTACTACCCAAAATACCAAAATACGACTACTAAAGTTACATAGAGCATTTTTTTGTTAGCTCCTAAATTCTTAAACTCTATTTCTAGCAGGAATAAAAAATTATAAATAGTTAAATTCTTTCTTTTTTTTCTTTTCTTTTTTTTTTACTTCAGATATCTGGGTGAGGTGATGAGAACGCAACAATTTGCCAATGAGTATTTTTTAAATTTTGAGGTGGAATATTATATTATACTAACACCTAGACTATATTATGCCATTTTGCGCCATTATAATTTATTGTTTAAACATAACATTCCTCAAGTGACATCCTAGAACACGCTCACCTGAAGTCACTTGAAAAAGCTGTCAATTAGACTACTCTCTGCAACATGGCTTAAGGAATAACCGGAATCTTTTCAATGATCTGGAGCTTAAGTCTTGAGGGTCCAAAAAAAAAATCTCATTGTGACAAAAATGGAAATCGGGGTGACCAGAGTTGTAACGAATTCTTGAGATCAAGCTATCTCCAAATATATATCTCAGCATAGCCATAGTGTTTTGTACATTTTGTGGTGTGGTACCATCCTGCTGGAAGTAGAGGGAATTAATCTCTAAATCATTTGACAATGGATTAAAAATTTGTTCAACATACCGATAAGAGTTCACGGAAACTGTATTTCTTTTATTTTATCTTTTATTTATTTTCAAAAGGCCATAAATACGGTCGGCTGAAATTCCACACTCACGGGTTGCGAAGGGGTTTAGAATGAAGTTTTTTTTAAGGATTATTGACACTCTATAGCGCAAGTTATGTTTATTTACACGTCCGGAAAAAGTGAAAAGGCGTTTAAACTGACATAATCAACAGTTCAGAGAGATTTGACTCAATTGTTTGTCTTATACCACAGTTTTCTCATAAACTACTAAGGAACCTACTTTCTAGAGATTTTCAGATCAAATTGCATATAAAACCACCAAATTTAATGCTTAATTTTTAGGGATTCCGCAAAACTGAATTTTACCAGAGGATTAAAAATCAGGGCGAAATCTTTGCTAGTTGTAACTAGGTACCAAAACGGTTTTAGGACATATGTTTATATGAAGTTTCTTCTTTCTTTCGCCCTATAGAATAAGCTCAGAAAGCGCTTGTAAAACTTTTTGAATCACCCTGTATACAAAGTTCTGTTCATTTATTTTCAGCAACTACAAAAATTAAAGGGACTTTTTGAATACTCTGTTTAAAACTATTTGCTCAAAAACGTTCATGCTTCATGTCAATTATTTTTGGTCCGATTTTATTTGGTATTGACAATGAGTGCGCCAGAAAGTAAATCCAATGGTTTAGCAGAGTTTTTTCTGTTTCGACATAAACCTACATCCTACGTGTTTTCAAAACAATGTGTTGTCACTGGTACAACCACGAGGAGCCGTCAAAATGAACACTTGATTTAGGAACGCTGCAGAGTTCCGCTCTACCGCTCTTACTGTGTTTGAGAAACGGTTTACGCACTCTCGAATTTCCCACAATATTTTTCTAATAATTGCAGTTGTGTAACCAAATAAATAAAGTTATAACATAGAATTTCTTCTATTAAAACTTCTGACATGTTTACTTGAAATAAACTGAAAAAGTCGTATGTTTAAAAACCCCGTCTTGCAAAACAAATTTCGAAATAAAATCTCCCATCACTGCTGACTACATTCTATAAAATCCAATTCCCTTAGGTATGCTTGCTACGCGTCTAACATAACAAGGACAGTATCCTCGTCCATCCCCTGTCTGGCCACTTTAGCGTCTTGGAAGTTTTTGACTTTGTAGCCTACCTGTTCTTGCTTCAAAATCGCTTTAATTTTGTGTAATTTCTTATGCGAATGTCATTCTGCAATGTAGCCTTTAGCATTGAATATTCCAGAGTTTGGTAATTTCATTACCTTTGATTTTTATTAACGTATTAACTAAAACATTTTTTGTCATACTGCTTCAAAAACAGCTGTTTCAATACTTTAGAGATGCTAAAGTTGTTCTTTTTAGTCCTAGGACCTAAAAACATTAGCTAAGGTCAAGGTCATCAGCTGTTACTTCGCTTATACGAATTAATTATCGACTGTAAAAAGTCTATAAAACAACCGATACTCTCGATTGTAAATAACCGTTAAAACAACTGTTACCATCGATTTGAAGGTAAATAGGTTATAACATTTTACTTTTTGTGAAATTGTTTTCTCATATTATTTGCAGTATAACGAAAAAAGAAGCTTTTCTATCCTCGCTCGTTTTCCGCCCTCGGCTCCGCCTCGGCCGTTAAACTTGAGTTTGTATCGAAAAGCTTCACGTTTGGTCCTAGTGATGAAATATACTATTATGAACATTCTTCCCACTGCACCATCCTGTAAATATTTCTTATTGCCGTTAACATTTTGTCCATTATTTTTTAGGTAATAAATGTAATGTAATATTTTTGCTACTTCAATTACATCTGGCGCTATATTATTAATTTCATTCTCACTGTCACTTCCATTTTTGTTGTAAAAATAGTGGATAACACAGGTACTCGTTAAGGTTTTTAAGATTAGACACTTGAGGTTAAACAAGCAATTACAGCAATAGGTAAACATATTAGTTACAACAGCTGATCTTAACTTTGCAGAATTTTGCGTACATGAGCTCAATATAATTTATTTTGTGTGACAATCAGTTGATTTGAGTCTTATTTAGGATGTACATGCAGCTAATTTTTAATCATACTGCACAAAGTAGATGTTTTTGATAACAGTTAATTGCAACGAAAGTGATGGTTTCCCAATCTCAAATTTAAAACAAGGGAAAACGATCAGTTGACTTTCCATTGCTCTAATTTAGTTTTGTGTTTGCCCACCAGGAGCACTAATGTTTCTTTCAAATGCATTTGTGCGTTTGGAATTAGCTTATCTTATATAATTAACAATACAATTATCAAAACAAGTAGCCAAATTTTACTGTTGTATTTACTTGTTCGAAAATGACTGCAGGAAATGTTTCTAACATACCAGATAAGTTATTGAAAAAAAGCTTCAGACATATCACTAAACCTACTGAGAGGAATGTAGTGAGATGTGCAGAGTTGAAAATGTTAAACCATAACAAGTCGGAGTTGATGTTTTATTGGTTTATTTGTCTTATAAATCTGAAGACCTGAAACCAGTTACTTTATGAAGTAGGTTTTCGATGATAAAAGCTTGTTTAACAATAAAAGAAAACATAAATGTTTCTAATTTTCCAAAACTCTTGCATGTCAGATTTTATTTAGCTTATGCCTATTTTTTTGGCAACGTGATGAAAAGTATCGTTCATAACTCGTACCAAAAGTACTTTTTCTGGTGCTTAGTCGAATTCCGTGCTCAAAAACGCACCAAAAAAGGTCAAGTCATTTTCCCTACTAGTAATCAAATATACTATTTATAGCATTTTTCTGTACAAGTTATAACTTTTTCGGATTGTTTGATCAGACTCAAACAGCTAAACTAGACTAAACTAAAGGTGCAAATCAATTACGTCTTGACCGCCGTAACACAAGTTATTATATACAAGGTTCCAGATATTCATTATCCCTTCCAACCTGCGTATGTTTGGTAGCAATTACATGTTTAAACACCAAGCTGCCGGCTACCGCAGATCTTTGTTATTATTAGCACAATAATATAGCGGGACGTGATCGCTATCTGTGATCCTGTTTATAGAGATATATTATTGAAAATATAAATGTGGGTTTTACTTACTACAGAGAAAGTTATGTGGCAGGTTTGAAGTATGGATGTTGGTTTGTTTTACTTTCTATATACGTAGTATAGAGAGAGTTATGAGATGGGTCAAAAAACTGTTGACGAAATTTTCTGTAAAATATCCGTTTTGAGTTTTTTTATTTTTCCCATGATATAATTTTTAGGCTATATAAATGAAAAGAAAACTAAATATAAACTACACTAGTGAAAAAAAGTGTTATATAAAATTGTCATATACAAAATTTATAACATAATCAATGCACATATAAAAGAAATAGAGAAAGAAAAACAAAAAAAATTTTACTTAAAGAATACATTTAATCTAATTGTGGAGAAAAAATAGGGCCCCTGAGGCTTATTTCCATTTATGGGTTCCATTACAGGAGAAAATTAATAACATAATAAAACTCAGAATTCTTTTGCGGTAGCAAAAATGCATCAAGATAATTTATCTCTCCCCTTCGGATTTAACTATTCTGTTTACGATGTCTGTCTAAGCGCTCTACAGTGCAAACAGCGATTTTAATCAAATTTGATATGTAATCATACTTTAACCAAATCTCGGGAGTTGTTTTTCAGAGGTACCTTTCGTAAGAGAAAAATACAAAATTATGTTATTATCAAAATGTTTTCCAAATTTTACTAAAACGGAGCCTCTAAGTACCCAAACAAAACGCATTGGTCACAATCTCACAAAAAATGGTGTTCCGTGAGTTATCGGTAAAAAAACAACAACCAAATATCAGTCATGGAGTTGTTGTAAACGAAGTAATTTCTCAAAATCGGTACAACTAATTTCGATTACATTTTGGTAGAATTTGAAGATTTATGATCCAAAACTAGGGTGAAAGCTTGGAAATAATAGAAATTATCGTTTTATAAAAGTAATTGAGAAATATGTATTTTTGAGTGTTTTACCGTAAGTAATCAAATTTTGATTTTATTATAATAATTACACCTGCTAGGATCTACATAATTAGTTTGAGTAGAATCTTCTGAATTGTCTTATTACTTATATTAGTAGACGCGTTTCTGAGTTCCTCCATCTTCGAGAACTACTTTAACATTCTAGAGAGTAGTCCTCTAAAGTAGTCTTTAGATAGTAGTACTAAAGTAGGCTTTAGATAGTAGTACTAAAGTAGGTCTCTAAAGTAGTCTTTAGATAGTAGTACTAAAGTATGCCTCTAAAGTAGTCTTTAGATAGTAGTACTAAAGTATGCCTCTAAAGTAGTCTTTAGATAGTAGTACTAAAGTAACTCTCTAAATAGTAGTACTAAAGTAGGCATCTAAAGTAGTTTTTAGAGAGTAGTACTAAAGTGACTCTCTAAAGAGTAGTACTAAAGTAGGCATCTAAAGTAGTCTTTAGATAGTAGTACTAAAGTGTGCATCTAAAGTAGTCTTAAGAGAGTAGTACTAAAGTGACTCTCTAAAGAGTAGTACTAAAGTAGGCCTCTAAAGTAGCTTTTAGAGAGTAGTACTAAAGTAAGTACTAAAATAGCTTCTAGAAAGTAGTATTAACGTAATCTGTAAAGAGTAGTACTAAAGTAGGCCGCTAAAGTAGTCTCTAGACAGTAATACTAACGTAAGTCTCTAAAGAGTGGTATAATTGTAGGTGTCTAAAGTAGTCTCTAGAGAATAGTATTAAAATAAGTCTCTACAGTAGTATCTAGAGAGTAGTACTAAAGTAGTTCTCTAAAGTAGTCTCTAGGGTGTAGAGAGTAGAACTAAAGTAGGTCTCTAAAGTAGTCTCTAGGGTGTAGAGAGTAGTACTAAAGTATGTCTCTAAAGTAGTCTCTAGAGAGTAGTACTAAAGTAAATCTCTAAAAAGTAGTACTAAAGTAGGTCTGTAAAGTAGTTTCTAGAGAGTAGTACTAAAGTAGTAAAAATATACTAAATTTGTTTAAAAACTATATACATGTTTTAACTTAAAGCACTGCACATTTTATAGACACTCATTATACCGAACTTTTTTGGGACTCAGAGTATTTGAAAACTAATATTTCCGTGAAATACTGGATACCTATATAACTTTCTTTATACGACGATATAATAAGCGTGAAGGTAAAAAATATATTAAAAATAGTGTTGAAATAAAACTATACGACTTTAGTTTTAAATAGACGGTAAATGCAGTAAATTTTTTAGAAAATTTCCTTAGCGCACAAAGATGTTTATTATTTGATTAACCAACCACAGTATTTGTAACTCTAACAATTTTAGTAGCGCCAACGTAAACAAGAACTGAACTGTCTCTCCGATAAGTATCAACAAAACGTTAGAGAAGGAATCTTTTAATTGTTATAAATTTATGAAATATATTATACAGTTAAATATTTTAAGATTTCCAAATAAGGATTAATTTATTTTGCTTGTCTTGGAGTAACAAAATGACATTAAGTTTAAGAACAAATATCCCAGAGTCAGAGGCAATAGTTACAATTAATACAAAGATATCTTTCTATCTAATGAAGAGAACAGTCTGTGAACTGTTGGAAGCTGCTGTAATATTTGAAGAATTTCAGAGGACAAACTTGGGCGGTCCTTCTAAATTACATGTTTTATGTCTTGAACGTCATCAGGATGTCAAATCTTCGCGAGGACTAAGTCTGATCTTTTATCTTTATTATGAAATTCCTAGGAAAAGATATTAGGATGGTCTTTGTTATCGTATGTAACAATCAGGAATGCAGTATTTGTTTTGAAATAATGGTGCAAAATGCAGTTGGTTGATGATCCTTATAGGGTAGTTGTGATGTTATTGCTTTAGATGATTGTTACAATGGTACAAGGCAACATGTTGAACAAGAAGTTTAGACGTAATAATTAAAACAAAATAATAGTAACAAAAAATGCTTTCAGGTTACAAAAAGCGAAGAGAAATAAATTTAACATTTTTTATTTCGTTAATATTGTTGTTGTAAATTTGTATATTTGTTGTATAAATGATCAATATTTTGTACACACCCATTACAGGATAAGTTTGGTAATCGAAAAAAATTTAGTCCTCCGTTTATTGACTAATCTTTTCTTGACCTCAGGAAATCGTAAAGTCCTTTTCGACAAGACGCCTTTCCCCCGTAGTAGTCCTTGTAGGTTATGAACTAAATTGTAGAATATATTAATTCGATAATGATAACAATATTATATTATGGATTTCAGAATAGTAAAATACCGATATCCTAAAATAGTTTTGCTGTTTAAAATACCGATGCCAGAAGGTTATAATTTTGTGACACTTACTAAAGAAATAATTCAAGTTAAAATTGAATGATTCCTAAATATAAGGTGGCACCAAAGGGATATAACTATCAATGTCAAGGTGACAAACGAACACATAAAACAAGTTGATAGGCAACATCATGTTACTTGCCTAACCCGCGTACCATACAATGTAAAACTCTAAATTTAATTTCGAAAAGTTGGTTTTGTAGCGTTGTAAATAATGATAAATTGTATTAGTAGTAGATTAAGGGAGGATGGCTTGTAGGGTAAGCTTTTTTAAAAAAGTTGTTATTGGTTTTCTGAACTACATAATATTGTATATCACTATTTTCTTGATGTTGGCTAGGCTGAAGGATATATTATGTAGGATCAGGTGAAACGGTCCTGCTGGATTTCGTGACATTGAAAATATATTTTGTAGTAGGTCAGTTTTAAAAAATACGTTTTTGAGATCGTTAGTACCATTGCCGAATTGAAATCTGCAATTTTTATCAAATTTAGTCTCTCATAAGTTGAAAAACACATGCATTTGAACACTAAATTTTTAAAATGGCCACTGTTTTGACATTTTAAATTCGATTTTCCTAATTTTAATAGAGTTTAAATTACAGTCCCCTATATGTAATTTCATGTTCCTATCTTAATTTGTCTGGACGCTATCGTGCTTACGTATAGACGACAACGACGGTGGTCCACGGCATGTAAAAATCACTTTTTCAGTTTCTTCAGTAAAAAAACGGAGGTTGAATTTTTTTACGTGAAACTTACACTATACTTCGTATACTGGGTAATAAGAAAGAAAATAACGTAAAGACCCCTAGCCCTATGATACTCAAATAGTGTCAGAGTTGGAAGAGAACAAGAGTTGGTCAAGAGAGACCTGATAGGAAAGATGAAAGATAGGTATCTAACGCAATAAATGCAATATAAGAAAAAGGTGTAGACCCAACTGGTACACCTCGGGATTGTTTAGCTTGTACGCACTATAAATTAGCCTCTGGAGGAATTCAGAACAAGTAAACGTTTTGCTGTTTAAATTGTAGGAAGCTTTTTAATTTTCTGACACTTACTCGGAAAGAAATTTAAGTTCATAATTATCATTATTATTACGAGAAAACCCTAGATGGAATCAGATTTAATTTAAAATAAGTTGACGGGCGCCATCATGGTACAAACCCAGTCCCATTATACAATGTAATACAAGCAGATCCTCTAAATATAATGCCCCTAATTTGTTTCCTTGGACCTTGTAGGTAATGTTAAATTGTATAGGTGGATCAAGGGTCGCTTTGCTCATTATAATGTTTCGGCCCTGACAGGCCTTGATGTGAATGTGTAACTCTACGAATGTCCCATTTTCTTGGGAAGTCACGGTTCAAAAATACATTTTTGACCAAAACTTTGCTATTCGTCATCATAAAGATGTAGGATTGGTATCATTACATGAAGAATTGAAATTTGCTAATTTTTATCTGATTTAGTGTATTTTTAACCACGAAAAAATTTAGTGAATTTGTATTTAACACGAAATATGAACAAATCATGTTTAAATGGCAGCCATTTTGATAATTTCAATTCTATTTTCTGAAAATTAAGGTTCTATATGAGCACATTGCTGCCACCTACTATACCACATATCAAAATTCTATCTTTATTATTCTGACCACTTCGTATTTCCGTACAAACCACAACGACGTGGGGAGTCGAAAATTACTTTTTCGGTTTCTTGAAGTCATGAGTTGCGAGGATGTCAAAACAGGAATCGAATTTTTTGACGATTACTATAATACTTACTCTACATTTCGTATCCTTAGTAATTAAATACTTCATGGGATGTTAGTTTTATATCTAATCATATAAAATCCATCGTTGTTTTGTTTTTATAAAGCACAGTTACGTTTGTTTTACAATTATTTATAAAAAGTCCCTATATCGAAGATTTCTATAAATATACAAAGTGGAACTACAAAACTCTAATATATTTTGTATTACCTTAATTGGTCTTACTGGAATAATTGTAAATAATCTTTACTGGAATGTCATTTAGCTACGTACAGAGACATCTTGCCTTCCTTGTTTATTTTCTATTGTGTACTCTATCTGCAAGAAAATACATGTAAAATGCAGCAAAGAAGCAATATTTACCATTATAAGACCAGATCCAGCCATCTTGTTGAGTTGCCTCACAGATGGTTCTGTAGAAGCCGGGAGAGTGCTATAATGTCTAGTAGGATGATGAATAAGGTAACTAAAGAAAATCAGAATCTGAATGATAGATTGCTTACAAAGAAGATGTCCAAATTTTTGATGAAAAACTGTTTTTGTAAAATAAGTGAGTTTTTGTGTAGTAAGTGGACCATGAGAGATTTTAAATTGTCTTTATTTAAATGTTTTTAATTCTTATTGTAATTAGACGTGCCTATGTATTTTAGTGAAATATTCAGAGACAAATAAATGTATTGTATTGTATTGTATCATCAGGCCCCACACTTGTCACGTTTATAAATACAATAAATACACGAACATTTAAACAAAATACACCAAATTTGTCACCTTATTCATAATCGGTGTAGATTTTGTGTACATCCTACTATCTTGCTCTCAATTAGTCAACTCAATTAAATTATCTAAAATACGTATTTTTAATATTTTTTATACGACTTGTGGTTTCAAAGGGTTTTTAACAACAAAAGGGTTAACAAAATCGTGTGTAAGACATAAGGGTGGTTCCAGCGCCACATTTAAAAGGCCATAACTCGGTGAATTTAAAAACATTTAAACGAGTAAAACACTAAACAGTACGAAATTATATGGACTTATTTTGTAACATATGTTACGCGTTTCAGAATGTATGTTCCATCTTCAGGCTCCTGTGAGGTTGTTAAAACATTAAAACACTACAAAACGTACCCATCACATACAATAAACAAATAACACTCAAATCCACGACAGGTGTACACCAACGCATATTTTGAGAGATAATCTATATTTCAAATTCTTCATCCTCTCCCTTTAAAAAATACCTCTTCGAAAAACTCGGTAGATTGATTTCTTTAAAAGGAAGATACTTAAGGCAACTTTACCTAGATTTTTTACCAGTTTTTGAAACAAAATATAAACTGTAATATTATAAATAGTTAAATGTGAGTAGCTTGACGATCTACGTCATCAAATTAGCGGATCCACAAATTAGATTACTTTAAACAAATCAGTCCCTATTCGAGTTATCGATTATTTTAATCAATGTCACTCATAGAAAGCAGTGAAACTAGTTAAAATCGCATTGAACAATCGATGCATATCTTGTTCACGCTCGTCAGAAATAATAAAATTATACATTGGTCGACTAGAGATAAGTTTTGATTGGCACATAAGCGATCCGCAGGCAAGACTGACGCTCCTCATCAATCATCAGCTGGAAGAAATATCATCAGCTGTTGTAGAGTAGCAAGAATCCAGTGCCACCCGCAGGGCAACGCTGCGTTAATCAGCTGTTAATTTAATTAGTTAATTCAAGGCCTTCTACCTTTATTTGTTTTATTATTATGTAGTAGAGTTTGGTGGTTAATGATGAATTAATTTATTAGGGATTTTCTGATGTAGCAATTTCGTTTAATGAGATCATTCTCGTTGTAATCCAAGACTGTACAACCTAACAAATTGATAGGTTCATCAAGGTACTTACAGTCTAATACTATCAGATCCTCTAAATGTAATGTCCGAAAGTTGGTTTCTTGGGCTTTGTAGGAAATGTTAAATGGTATTAGTAGATCAAGATGTGTTACCCAGTAGTTCAATAGATTTTATAAAGATTATAATTGTATATTACTTTCTTGACGGTTAAAAACTCCCCACTCGCTTCGCTCATGTCAGTGACTCGGGCATGGGGGGAGGGGGGGCACTAAGCATACTTATGTGAAAGGGCCTCCACTCGTATTGGTGGCTAGAGCTTTTGCGAATCTTGACACTATACAAATATCACATATTTATTAGGAGGTTCGAAATTATATTTTTGACAATAAATTCGCTATTTGTGATCGGAGATAGTTGGTTTACATGCAGAATTGAAATCTTTACGTTATAAAATTGCATACCACGCGAGATAAGACCAAAAAGTTGTTTAAAATGGCTGCCATTTCAACTTTTTAAATTAGATTTTTCTATGGGTTCAATATGAGGATACATGTTCATATCATGATTTTGTGGCCGCTATCGCACAGGCGAAAACGACGACGGACGTAAGGCATGTCGAAGATAACTTTTTCCTGAGGTCATTAAACTTTAAGTTGACTTTGTATAACTTCCTGGGTAAGTTAATTTGTTATTGGTGCCGCTTCACTGCAATATATGTTCACTCAGAATAGACTCGGATTTGTTGGACAAGTACGCTTACCAGAAATGTTTTATAATATCAAAATGGCGAATTAATTTATTCTAAAATGTTTATTCAACGAAATAAAACAATAGTATATTTCATCACTAGGACCAAAAGTGAAGCTTTTCAATTAAAGCTCAAGTTTAAAGGAAAATGATCGAGGATCGAAAAGCTTATTTTGGTCCAAGTGATGAACTATATTTTTCGTTATACTGCAAACAATATAAGAAAACAATTTCACAAAAACTAAAATGTTATAACCTATTTACCTTTAAAAGTTTGGACAAGTTACACAAGTTTGCAGTTATTACAGCTGTTTAGTTTGTGTTACTGATAGTTATTTATAAAATCGATGGTAACAGCTGTTTTATCTGTTATTTACAATCAAGAGATAAAACATCTATCGGTTGTTTTTATAGATGCTTTACAAACGTCAATTAATTCGTATAAACGAAGTAACAGCTGATGACCTCGACCTCAGCTAATGTTTTTAGGTCCTAGGACTAAAAAGAACTACTTTAGCATCTCAATGTATGTACTGAAAACAGATGTTTTTAAAGCAGTATGACGAAAAACTTTTATACAGTAAAATAAACGGCTCAAAAACATTGCACAACTATCTCAATCAATCATGCGCCACCACAACTATCAGTTCGGCAGTTATTAATCAAAATATAATTATGAATCATGGACACGGTTCTTGAAATATATTTATATATTTAACTAGGGCCTGAATTACTAAGCCGTTAACACGTCTTAAGCTTAATTCGCATTTTTTCACAACGAATTTGTTTCAATGTTTATATTTCATTAAAATTACGTCGAAATCGGTAGAGTCGATTTTGTGAAATTACATCTTTTATAACCGACAATTTAGGGAGATAGCGATCAATACACTTGAGAAAATTCAAATTGTTAGAGGCAATTTTAAGAAAATCGTAATTTTGTACGTTTCTCTTATAGCACCTACACCCAAGTTTTGAAAAATTTCTCGAGATATGTTCAAAATATGCCCATATTTTGATTAAAATCAGGCCCTTCGTTTTGGCTGTAGTTAAAAACTGTAAATCTTCAAAAGCCAACAATAATTTGGAGTCTTCTATAAAAGTTTCAGTGTGTTTTTAATGGAAAAGTAAAGTTGTCAGAAGTAAAATTTGATGTACTTGCCAGGTAAAGGACCAATTTGTTTTGCTGTTTTATTCCTGTCTAAGATTTCACCTATGTAAATTAAAATACTACCGCAGATTATACAAAATAATTCAAATGGTTTACTACCAAACATTTGTAAAGCGATCTAAGTTGTAATTAATTAAATGGATCCTTTCAATTGTAGGGAACAACAGGACGTTGGTCTTTTGGTTTTGTGTGTTTTTTTAAATTACACATGGCGATATCGGGCTGAAATTTTAGCCTATATGCATATTTAATAATGATTAACACTTATTTATAACCCTATCTTTACCTAAATGTAAAAAACAACAATTAAAAAATTTCCGTAATAGTTGGAGGTTGCACAAGTAGTAGAATTTTTTAATTTTTAATTTTAGTTTTATTACAATAGATACCAAGGTCTTTTATTTTATTTTGACAACTTTCTTAGGGACTTTATTTTAATTTTTCACATGTAGGCCTACATAGTAGGACTATGGAAAAAGTTATGTGATGAATAAAAAAAATAATAAGTTTTCTGCAGAAATAACAGTTTTGTTGTCCCCTGAATCGAGAAAAGTGTTTTGGAGATAATCTCCGAGTGTTGTTTAAGTAGTGCTCCGGAGCCCAAAAGCGCTGACAATTAAAATTTGTACAAGGACATATTTTTTCAATATTTTGGGACTATTTTTACTTAACTTGAAAATTGGAAAGAGCTGCCATGACAAAAAAAAATAATCAAAAAAAATAAAATTATGATTTTTATGATGAAAGTTTGCTAAAGAACACAAATAAAACGTGCGCTATTGGCCGCCATCTCTCAAAAAATGTCAATTGGGAGTTATCAGTAAAAACAAAAATGAGACTGTTGTAAAAAATTAATTTCTCAAATCGAATACTGTATATATATTTTCATTAAATTTTAATAATATTAAATGAACATTGACCGCCGATATATAAAGCTCAATTTTACTCAAATACGATTAAATCGAGGACACGGTTATGGCAAAGTTTCGGTCTTATTTAAATGTAAAAATATAAAAATAATAATAATGATGTTTTAACATTATCGAACATAGTAATGGAGTTTCAATTCTTTTTAAATTTCTGACCGATATCTACTTTACTGACATTTTCGATAACGAATAGTTTTGTTGGTTTTTATTTGCTTTTGGTGAGTGAAACACTTTGTGAAGTTTTAACGTCGTTTATCTTCTTTATCAAATCCTTATTCATCTACATTTATTTTAGACGTTTCATCAACTATCTCTCCACCACCAATTACAACACTTTTCACTTTACTGAAATTTCAAATAATCGACAACAACCAACACATCGTTAAATATTTAAATTACCCTTCATCGCGTTATCAATTACCCCCGCGTAAGAAGAACAACAAAAGCGTACCTGTTGGCAATTACGTCGGAATGATCTATTTGTAACGTAGTATAAAATTGCAGATAATAGGCAGGTTGTCCCGGAGGGCAAGTTTTGAACGGAAGTGATGTTTTCAGATCAGGGGCAAAGAGATTATACGAACGGAGTCGCCAATTCATCGGTTATTAGAACCTATTGTGTACAGGGAGTGGCTATACCTCGAGGTGTGTGTTCGTCTTCGTCTTCTACCATGGGGACATCAGGATATGGATGTAATGGGGACGGTGTATATTGTTCTCCAGTTATAGACCACAGTGGGTTAAGTAAGAGTCGACAGGTCGGGTTAGCTTTGCGGAAGAAACGTGATTTTCCTTTTCAAGATAATTAAATACTTTGTGGTTTCTTTGATTATTAAATAATCTCTAAAATTAAAATAAATTGCAGTCTAGTTCGTGGAAATGTTGTCAACTGAGATTATGGTGTACACTGGTTCTTGGAGAAATATTTTTTCTGTTAGTAAACGCTCTAAAGATATTTTTGTAATGGTTTATTCAAATTTTAAATATAATCGCAGTTGTAAAAATCGTTCGAAATTGTTGTTAAACCAAAATATCGTTTGGCGAAATTATAAATAGTGGTTGATTTTTAAATTTAAAATAAAAGCACAAAAATATTTTACAAACCACCTCACTCAACAATACATAAAATCAAATAAAAAGTTACTGAAACTTTTCGTAATCGTTAATAAAATTTATAGTTCGGTAGGTGTCAGTTAAAATATTAAAATTAACTATAGCCGCATTTGAAAAATATTTATATTTTTGAATAAGACCTAAACTTGCTTTACTGGTGCTATGCAAGAGTTCTCAGCGGAAATAGTATTAAATTAAAATCGAGCTAAAATATTTAAACGACAGGTGACAAGGTTAGTTTTTGTTTCGCCTACTTTCTTTTAAATAAGATCTAAACGTGCTTCAAATGTACCTCAGATTTGGAAGAAGTTTAGGTAATTAGTTGACTAAAATTTGAACGAAATTGGTTGAACCAATTTTGAGAAAGTTCGTTTTTTATAACATAACCATGACTAATTTTATTATTTATTAATCGATAACCTGCGAAACGATATTTTTGGAGAGAACGCGACCAACATGCTTTGTTAAAGCCCTTAGAAGCTATACCTGAGCAATTTTTGATCAAAATCGTTTGAGGAAATTGTAATTTTTAATTTGTTTTCTTCTACACCTAAATTTCGAGTATTTGACGACAACAAAATGAAAAAAAAATATCACCAGATATGGAAAACAATTTACAACAAATGAAAAAAAGTTCTAGCACATGAGTTAAAATGTGATAGCCTATATTATATAAAAGATATAACACCGAATATGACAAAAATCAATGCACCTTCTTTGTTATTGTAGATGACAAACGGGTAGACTGAGCTCACTAAAATAAACATTTTTTTATACTCAAAGGACCTCAAAACAATTATGTTTATTAAAATTGGTTTAGTATTTTTAAGTTATAACAATATTTGTCTGCAAGGATAATACGAAAACTAAAATTTCGACATATTTTATGTATTTTCTTAAAATTTACAGTAATAAATTAATATACGATTTGAACGCTAGTTGTAACTGAAATCTTTTAAAAATAATTTAGCTATTTCCAAGTTAAAACCTTTTTTCAACAACATCGTACGTACTGTCGGTGGAAAGCTTAGTATACCAGGTCTTTCAAAAGTAGGTGACAATTTTAATAAATATTGTTGATCAGTTTCATTATGAAAAAAACAAAAACATTTTGCAAATTACAAAATTATAGCCGTAATCGTTTTCAAGAATATTTCGTTACATGTAGATTGTAATAGCTCATTTTATCCTGGTAATAAATGCTTTATCCAATGAGACCCAATCGCACTTCCTACGACAAAAAAAAAATAATAATAATAACAGTTATGACTAAAAAATCAAATATCTTAATAAAACCTCAGAAATAGAAACCAATTTTAGTAGTAGAACAATCTAAAACAGCTGTTTCTAATACAAGCATTGAGATGCTAAATTTATTCTTTTTATCCTAGGACCTAAAAACATCAGCTGAGGTCGAAGTCATCAGCTGTTACTTGGTTTATACAAATTAATTAACGATTGTAAAGCATCTATAAAAACAACCTATACTCTTGATTGTAAATAACCTATAAAACAGCTATTACCATCGATTTTAGTTCATTGTTATATTTTTGATATGAGTCCTGAAAATATCGGAGAATACAATGAACGACATGGAAAGGCAATAATTGTTAGTTACCACTAACACAAACTAAACAGCTGTAATAGCTGCAAACTTGTGCAAACTTTTGAAGGTAAATATATTATAACATTTTAATTTTTAGGAAATTGTTTTCTTATAATGTTTGCAGTATAACTAAAAATATAGTTCATCACTAGGACCAAAAGACGCATTTTGATCCTCGCTCATTTTCCGGCCTCGGCCGTTAAACTTGAGCTTGTATCGAAAAGCTTCACTTTTAGTCCTAATTATGAAAAAATATACTATTGTATAATATACACTTTGACTCCTATATATACTATTTACAAAAAGTGACATTTGATACCTTAAGTCAAATTGTAACAAAATCACGCCCTATTGACATGTAACCTAAGTTTCAATATGGCCGCCATTCTGCTCCTAGACCAGGATCAACCTTACCTGCACAGCATGCGTGGCATCAACCAAATTATCGAGAGTAACTGCTGCTAGTTCTTGAACAAATGATGCCTTCAGTTGTTGAATGATGGTTGGTTTTAAGAGATAAGCTCTGTCCTTTAGATAGCCACAAGTCCGTAGGTTTCAAATCAGGAGATCTAAGAGGCCAAGACACGGTCTTCCAACTACAAATATTGTGTTTAAAACGTTTTGGCCTGATTGTAAGGTGCTCCATCATGTATGATCGTTACGTCATCAAAACCATGGGTTTACAGTTCTGGTATTACGTTATTACGGAGCATATCTAAATAGCGTTTTCTCGTGATTAAGACTGTTTTAGTTACTCCATTTTGAAATTTTTCAAAAAAGTACAAACTAATGATGAAATTGGAGGAGAAATCTAACCAAACTGTAAACTTCCGATCATGTAATCCTTGTTCAGCTATTTTGTTTCAAAGGGATAGTAACGGACAATATTGTAATTGTTTACACAGCCATTCAGATGAATCCGTGCTTCATCAGTCCAAAAGATGTAACCAAGCCTTTATCTAACGAAATTTAGAATCAAATCTCTTAGGCTTATAAATTATCTTTCAGGGTGAACTTTGTTTGAATTTCATAAGTGTACATTATTAATTACCCTATTTTCTGTCATACAGTTGTGTTACTGAAATCAGGATGTTCACCAATTTTACCGTATTGAGTGTTATTAGCAATTTCATTGTTTTACAAACTTAACCTAATCTAACCTAACCTAACCTATCCTAACCTAACACTTCTTTTACCGTAGTGAGTGTTATTAGCAATTTCATTGTTTTACAAACTTAACCTAATCTAACCTAACCTAACCTATCTTAACCTAACACTTCTTTTACCGCATTGAGTGTTATTAGCAATTTCATTGTTTTACATGCGCGATTTCTGTAACCGCAATATCGTCAATAACAACTGAAGGTCTTCCTGATTTTTGCTTATCCTTTACAGAACCAGTGTTTCAAACTTCTGCACAAGTTGTCTATGTCCCTCAAGCCATTAAAGATATGAAATGTCTTAATGCTGCTGTATAGTTTCTGTCACATTCATAATAGCCCTGAATTAGTCCGACACGTGTTTGTGGTTGCTAACGTGATAATAAAAAAAGCAACACTAAAAACACTAGAGTGATATTTTAATGTTAATCACAAGGCACACTTTTAACCTATACAGAGATCAAACATAAACTTCAAACAAATCTCTTGCAATGGTAACAGTGCAATACATAATTTTTAAAAACCGCTGCTTATTAATTCCGGAATATCTTTGAATGGAAGTTTTCATTTTGTTTAGAGTTTGAACCAAAAGCACTTCATCTATAATTATTTTTAATTGAGACTTATTTTTGAAAGACTCGGTATTATTTAAACCTTTATTGGAACTGAAAACGTTGAATTAATCGGTGCAGTAATTCCCATTTAACAAATTGTTGCTAGCGATTAACAGCTATTATTCTCCTGCAAATTTTAGATATTTCAGCCACATTTTATCAATAACAAAGTTGGAGTAAAATTAAGACGTTATTTAGAATCATTAAATTCGTTGATATTTCCAAGTTAAAGATGATTTTAATTTGTATGACGCGACTCACGACAAACATAGGTAGCTGACGTTAATTTGAGTTGCCCATGGACTCGTGTGCGAGTTTTACCTGTCAGTGCTTAATGAGTAGGACTAAAATATTCTTTTCCTCCAGTTGCCTTTATCGCCTTCCACACAGATCTGATATGTCACTTTTCCGCTTTAGGGCAGATGTATACATAAGAAAGCATTAGTTTTACTTTTCAGCACTAGATTTATACATCAGCTGTATGTGGAAAATCAAATGTTGATGAGTTCTTGTCATGGCAATAGACGAAAAGAAACCATTGTTTACAATTTTAAAACGCCAGATTCAGTTAATTTTGTTGCTATTCAAACTTAATTTCTCAATTAAACGAAATATTTTGCTTTGTTGCTTTAAAACATTATGATACAGTGATTTTGAAGGGTTTCTCGCAAGACATTATTCAAGATTATCTCAAGTCAGAAAAAATCGAGAGAGATATAAAAAAAATGTGGGAACAATTGTTGTATTGGTGTAAACGTAAGGGCACCAGTAAATTTTCGGAGAATGTAATGCTACCATCTTTGTTCATAAATCTACAAATTTCAGCCCGAACACTTTATAACGTAATATATATTTGTGTAGCTTTAGGGACAATCTTGTATCTATTACAGGTAATAGATACCTTGTCGCTCTCAAGAAAATTCTCAACATTTTTCTTTCTAGATGACTAAGTAGTGCTTTCCATCATTAATCCACAAATTATTGTTACAAAGACGCTTTCATATGAAAAGACACACTTCTCTGCCCCACCTATTGTAATTTGTAAAAAGAAATTTCTTTATTAGACTTTTTTTTTTAATGTTAGATTTACTTTAATAATGTGTTCTGTACAATATTAATCTATAAGAGTTAAAATGAAATATTTATTATTTAAAACACAATTCTGAGCTTCACAAAGTAAATCATGGAAATTGTTTATTGATTGCAGGAGGAGCCGAAGTCAAATTGGAATATTCACAAAAAAGCTCGATTTCGACACAGCTTGAGTATATATTTATTAGTAAACGTTCAAAAGGTCTCAATTTTCTAAAATGTTACACGATGTCTCGTTATTCCTTGTTGGTCAGTTTCGTTATGAAAAAAAACAAAAACAGTTTACAAATTACAAAATTATAGCCGATATCGTTTTCAAGAATATTTCGTTACATGTAGATTGGAATAGCTCATTTTATCCTGGTAATAAATGCTTTATCCAATGAGATCCAATCGAACTTCCTACGACAAAAAAAAAATAAAATAAATAAGAGTTATGACTAAAATATTAAATATCTTAATAAAACCTCAGAAATAGAAACCAATTTTAGTAGTAGAACAATCAAACCTTCAATGATTCATCCCTGAAAATACATTTAATTAAATCTTTCAATAAAAAAAACCCGTCCAAGACAAAACGACACTCCTTGCTTTGTACATTTGCATATTCGTACTATCTGCAATTGAATATGTATTATGTGGCAAAGGACAACGTTTACAATTTTATCTTGAATTAAACCAGATTAGATTAGGTTTTTATCAGAAAGTCGTGAAATGAGTAAAATGCAAATGAGTGAAGTTATTGATGTATAGTTGGTATATTAATATGTAAACCTGGGCATATCTAGAGACACGTATTCCCTCTCTCCAGTGCTGCTTCTTGTCTTGTAGATTCGTGACTTGTCCTATGCAACATTTATCATGCTTTCCTTTTACACTGTCTTTGATAATTAAGTTGTCAATGGACCCTGTCTTTCAAGTGGGTTGGAATTCTTCATTGTTCACAGAAGGAATTGTGGAGGTTTCGTCAGGTTCATTTTTGTTGATAATTATCCAATTAATTAATCTTTTACTCTGATTACTTTATCATGTTTTTTTCTTCTTGTTTTTTAAAGGTGGAAAAGCTTTGTCATCATTTTGCTTGAACAATAAAATGAAGACCTCGAATACTCTAATAACGTTGAGTCAAAAGAGAACAAGAGTTGGTCAAGAGAGACCTAATAGAAAAGATGAAAGAGGGAGCTCTAATTCAAGTCTGCTGAAAAAAGTGTAGATCCAGCTATGCTCCCTCGGGATTGCTACACCCATACTCACTATAAGTGAGTCTTCGAGAGTAAATTTTCTCACATATTAGTTGGATTAAGAATGTAATGATATGGGACAAAATATTGATTTTTCCGAATAAAACAGTTTTAAGTTCCTTGATTTAAAAAAAAGGGAACTTTTTTAGGATGACGACTGCCCATCCCGTCATCTGTCGTACATATTGATATAAAACTTGTACAGGACATATTCTACAAATTAAGCCTCTTTTTCTAGTTCAGTAGCGCTCCTAGTTTTGGTAGTTCACTCAGAAGCTCGTCCAGCGAAGTTTACCAGGAGTTTGGAAACCAAACACCCTATGGCACTTTCTGGCGAGAGATTCACAATCATAGTACTCTGCGGTTTCCTTATCTAACCCTCATAGTCTACACACTGTTTGTCCGTGGTATCTTATCCATGTGCATCCTCTCACCGCAGTGTCCCGTAATAACCACCGTGATTCGCCAGAGTTTCCCTCCAAGTTCGCCTGAAAGAACTTCTCTCCATAGTAATTTACTATAAGAATGCCCTCCAAAACTATCCCATCTTTGCTGGTGTTGTCTCTGAACCCACCTATTGATGGCTGTCCTAACCAGATACACAGGTATCCCTATTATTTACGCGTTTTATCGGAAGCCCCTTTGTCACTTCTGTTCTTAGTTTGCATCTTTGCTCTCCTGAAAGATACTTGGGCTTATTTTACTATTGTTGAGATGTTCAACTCCATTTCTTAGTTTTTCAATCGTAGATTGGTCCTGCAAGAGTCTCTAGGTCCTCTTGGAATAATTGGGAAGTGGGCTTCACGGGATTAGGTTAGGTTAGGTTAGGTTAGGTTATGGAGTTATGGTTAGGTTAGGTTATGGTTAGGTTACCTCCATTTAGTTGTCACTCCACGGGTTGTATTTTGCAAGTTCCCCAAGGTCTGATTTGTTATGTAAAGGGGTAGAGCTGCACTGGAAAAATTATCATTTTATTAAAAATGGTTGTAATGATTTTGATCAAAGTTTGCTCGACGTAGCCTCTAAGAACGCAAACAAAACGTATTGGCCGCCATCTTTCCAAAATAGCGTAAAAAAAATATATTGCGCATGGAAGTAGGGCCTATAATAAATTTTTTTAAATTTTTTTTTTATTATTGACTTTAGTAAATTTCGTGAAATTTTAGAGAATTTTGAAGATTAAAACCTTAATCCCTTCTGTAAAACAAAAATGAACTTTAAACCGTCGTTGTCAAAAGCTAGATTTTATTCAAATAGAGGCACAAGCGAAGCAAGTTCAGCTCCTATTTAAATGTAATACTTTTTTTCTAAAATGGACTGTTTTCATTTCCTGACTGATATATAATGAACTGATATTTTTGGTAGTTTTGGTTGGTTTCTATATTACTACTACTCTACGGCGCAAATGTCCATGTGGAGATTTATAGGCCTAGTCTCCAGCAGACATCTCCAACTCTCCCTGTCCTCCACTTGTCTTATCCATCTCCTAACCTCTATTTTCCTCAAATCTTCCTCTAGTCTACCTTCACCTAAACCTTTCGCTAATTCTTATCCATTCTGCTACACATTGATACACTTTTTTTATCCCCTCTTTTTGACATTTTCTAGGCGTAGTATTAAGTTCTCACGCCATTAAGTCTGTTTTATTGTTGTTTTTTTTTTTTTTTTTAATTCTATATAATGTATATCATTCATCATTTTGTTATTTCACGTTATTAAGTCTGTTTTTTTTTTGTATCATTCATCATAAAAATATCTATATCATTCATCATTTGTGTTGTTTCGATAGATTTCATTCTTATACGTTTTTTCTTAAATCTGGTTTATGATACATGTGAAGAAAGTTTAAACTTCATCCAAATATAGAAATATTATTTAAATAATTTTTCAAAATCTAAGTAATACTCTTGATTTATGTTTGAAAATTTACATGCGGTTTAAATCATCATATTTCACATTGCACAAAAAATTTAACGAAATTGGTAGAGGAGATTTTGAGAAATTTCGTCTTTTTGACAATATGATGATCGATATTTTTGTGATTTTTACCGAGAACTTAAGTAACCGTGATTTATTGATAGAACACGTTCTGTTTGGATCCTACTAACTTGAGTAAAATTTTATCAAAATTGTTCTAGCAGATTTTGAGAAAATCAATATTTAGTTTTTTCGCAAGGGAGTCGCCATCAATTTTTTTCACTAATCACATAGCTATTTCTATAATATATACATAATATGAGAAACCAGGTTTACGCAACTTTTAATATACAACAACAATTTCCTCCTGATATTCCAACGAGTGTTCCGAGAATTTCACTAAAATTCCTCGAATCATATCACAAATAAAACTGTACAGCTTGAACACACCGATGTTGCAACGGATATCAAAGTCGTCATTGTACCGACGGACTTGTCATTGGCCAAAGATCTCTAGGATAAAACCAGCGAGTAATTAATGATGTTACTGAAAACTGTTGTCCACATGTCTTTACTAGTGACATACCTTAGGACCACTACTTGACGTCTCAGACTATAAATTTCATCGCAATTACCACAGTGACTTGTTGGACTTACACCTGTTCCATCTTTTTTTTTTTTTTTTTTGCTTAATCGATTGTGCGCTTCAAGTGTGTTAATTCGATTCAGAAGAAATTAAACTATCGATTAGTTAATTGGAGTTGGTGACTTGTTTTTTTTTCTTCTGGTAAAGGAAAGACTGAGTTTTTTGACGTCTATACAAACTCGTAATCTGGTCTGAACCATCTAAAAGGTTATTTAATACATCAGTCAAGTTAAAATATGTCTTACTAAAGCATAAACTTTCTGAATCAAGTTCTTTTATCTTGTCTCGTTGTTCTTCAATCACTTCCTTCGAACTTGCTTGATGTTTACGATTATGTGGAGAGTTTTTTGACCCTATCTTGATCTCTTTAGACGTGCGCCATTATAGTACCTACCCATGTTAACCAATCTCTGAATGTAGTAGTGGGTTTGTGAATCCACGCGAAACGTTCTTGTAAATCCAATACGGCGGCTACTGCTTGGCTCTAAGTGACACAATAATATTAATAACCAAACGAGTGGTTTAGCTACTGTACATTTGAACAGAACACCACCAGCGAGATACAATTTGTAACAAAAGTTAAATACTTCTTATTTGGTTTGAACAGTGGTAGTAGTAGATATTATTCTCTATTTATTGATGAATACAGACATTTGAAGTGCTGACTTCCTTATTTGAAAAAAAAAAAAAAAAAAAAAAAAAATTTACAGCAATTTGGTAGGCTTCGTTGGTTGGTGGCCCAAACAGTAGATCTTGCTCCTCCATTATTTTAATTTAATATATTCAATCGTTCTTGTAAAGTCTACATGTTTTTATCTAGCGCGATGTAACATATAACCTTATTCATAGACCATGATCTAACAGTATATAATCCTGCAGCTACTGCACACTTGAACATAACACCACAATTATATGCTTTATAAGTGGGTTGTTCTTTGTATTGTTATTTTGATTGATCTTTCATTGGATTCACAATGATGGTAAATATTATAATGTTTGTATTGGTGTACATAAAGTAAGGAATGCAGACATCTTTATCTAAAAGTGAGCTTCGGTGGCTGCTGGATTTCGTCTCTTGGATGAATACATTCAATACATCCTTCTTGTAAAGCCAGTGGTAGTTAATGACTAGAAAAAAAGTAAATAATACCTTAGTTACTGTACAATTGAACAAAACACCTATCGTAAGTAACGTTCCAAAATTAGTGTTTCTGAGATGTCTTGGTCGGTACATTGTAATTTTGATTTACCGTTAATTTAAAACGTAGTGGTAGAAAATATACTTCCCCCTACTGGAGTTCCCCCCTCCCATTGATGGGATGGAGGGATAAACGATAGACCAATACTTATATATTCATTGATGTATAGGGTGTCCAGATATTAGTTGACTAAATCTCAGGAATTGATTGGGTAGGAGGAAATATACAATAAATGTCATGTAACATAGTACTATCTTCCTTATTTTCGCGTCCATTCGCCATTTTGTAAAAAAAAAAAAAAAAAAAAAAAAAAAACATATTTTTGGAAATAGATATGATATTGAGTTCAGATTTGGTAACGCATTTTTTTATTTAACTTTTTAATAGTACCAAAAACAAAGAATTTATTTAGCACATTTTCAAAATAGCTGCCGTTTAAACATTTTAACGTCGATAATCCTAAAAACCGTTAACTATATAAAAATATACTAGAGACAAATAGTTTCTCTTTTTAATGATAAATAAAATGTTTTTTGTAAATTTACTATAGCTTGACGTGTAAATGAGATATCGATAAAAAACTGAAAATATAATTTCTTTGTAATTGTCAATAATACACAAAAGACTAGGTTTATTTAATTAAAATTAGATAAATGGATTTTATTATTGTTATAAAAATTATCAGAATTGATAATATATATTTTGGTTCTAGCGTAACCTTGTGTGTTGTAGACAATTACCAAAAAATAATGTTTTCGGAATTTTTGTAGATAACTCGTTTTTAGTAAAAAATAGTATATATTTTGTTTCTTGTAAATTTTTCATAAAGATTTTTGCAGCTTTTTATAGTATTCCACATTAAAAATTTTAAACCCCAGTCATTTTGTAAATATACGAAATATTTAGTTTGTTTTTGGTGTGCGTTTAAAATGTTTTATAGAAAAAAATGCCTAATGTTAACTCAATATCCTATCTATTTCCGAAGTTAAAACTTTGTATAAAAAAATAAATAAAATTAAATAAAAAAAAATAATAATAAAAAAAATAATAAAAAATTTTAAAAAAAACTATGAAATATTTATTTAAAACAAACAGATAATAATAAAATATTTTTAAAATAAATTAATAAAAAGATAAACCAAATTCATTTACAACCCACATTAAAATAGTACAATAAAGTGTCAATTTTTCCATAAACTCGTTTTTATTATTTAACGGCAAAAAACCTCATCATCATCGCTTAAATTAAAGAAGAATAAAAGAGTCACTACTAGCCCTCGAATACTCTATTGCTTCAGTGTCGGAATAGAGCAAGAGTTGATAAAAAGTCTTGAAAGAGAGAGATTTAGATGAAGATCGTGTTGATGTAGTTGGAGTGCCTCAGGATTAGCACAATCGTACTCACTATAAGTGAAGATTCAAAAGTTTGGAATGGAAATAGTTCATTAACAATTTCAAAATGGTGCCCATAATAATGTATTTTCATTAAGATCTTTTATAGTCAACATAAAAAACATAACAATTGGAGACTCACAATTTATCCTAATCGTAATTTCGAACTCTAGCCTCCATAGATTTGTGTATTATCACACTTATTAGGGTCAAGAATCCCCTTATGTAACAGGGATTGTTTTGTTCAACAATGGACTTAACCTTAAATTAACTTCCGATTTTCTTTCGAACCATTGCGATTAATTTGACAGCTTATTATACATTGAATTCCAACCTGATTATCAAAAGTAGGCTATAACTTAATTTATATAAAACTTTAAAATGTAGATTGGATAATGACATAATTACGGGAGTTTATTTAGTATCTGTAGGCGCTCTATCAATCAAACTGTAAACTACTGCCAGAGGTTCGTCTTACTGGATACAGTTGTTATTTATCGACGAGGTTTAGTCTCGTTTACCTCCCATGAGTCTCTACACTATCATTTGATCTGAATTAGTTACCAGTCGCATTGTAGGTGAATATGGTTGTAAATCAGTCTCGTGAATACAATTATAATGGTTTATTATTTTTTAAATTATTCTTTAAAAATTTCTAAATTGATCACTGGATGTCGAATTCATACAAACGATTTGTAATAGTATATTTTATCATTAGGAACAAAAGTGAAGCTTTTCGATACAAGTTCAAGCTTAACTCGGAAAATGAGCGAGGATCGAAAAGCTTCTTTTGGTCCAAGTGATGGACTATATTTTTCGTTATACTGCAAATAATTTCACAAAAACTAAAATGTTATAACCTATTTACCTTCAAATCGATGCTAAGAGTTGTTTTAACGGTTATTTACAATCGAGAGTATCGATTGTTTTTATAGATGCTTTACAATCGTTAATTAATTCGTATAAGCGAAGTAACAGCTGATGACTTCGACCTAAGCTGATGTTTTTAGGTTCTAAGACTAAAAAGAACAACTTTAGCATCTCAATGCATGTACAGTATTTAAAACAGCTGTTTTTGAAGCAGTATGACGAAAAATTGTTCATTTATTGTAATAGATGACAAAGTTATTATTTTCTTGAGAAAAGTTATTGATTTTTACGTTCGCACGGACATGTAAAGCAGAGAATGTTACGTGATAGTAAACAAAATTGGCGAAGAGTTTTTTAGGGATATCCCCGTTATGATATTCAATGAGTACAAAAAATGTTTTTAAAATTATGTCTGTTCTATGTGCTCAGCATCTTGAACACGATTTTAAACAATTTTTTTACATCGGCATATTTTGGTCATATAATCGATAACTCAATTTATGACTGTAGCTGTCATAAGAAAAAAAAGGTCAAGCGTGAACTAAAATCACAAACATAGGGTCGTAGGCATGTAGGGACTGTCAACCTAACGCCAACATATTAATTTCTTGACTCCATAGATTTTGTTCCTTAACTTATCGTTATATTTTACCTATATGTGGTCCAATACAAAGTTTGAAATACACAGGATTTATCCCCTTGTACGTGTAGATTGGTTGCGATTTGCAGACATATTTGAAATTAAAGGGTCTTTGGTTTTACCTAAGGACCTTAAGAGAAAGAGAAATTAATTCAAAATGCAACCCATCTTTTAATGGCTATTGAATTGTTCGTCTCATATATAATAAAAACTACTTTTAAAACTTATAAAATGGTTACACAATTCTCATTGTGTGGTTAAGTTAAGTTGTATTCGTTATGTAAAAAACTACAATGTATGATTTTTGACTGCAATTTAATTTAAATCTAAATAACTTGTTTTCAGATTTGTAAGTTACGCTGTGTTCAAGTTTGAGAGGGGGGGGGAGATATGGTATCTGACCATTTAAATTTAGACTAACGCCAACATATTATTTTTCTTCAAAATAAACATAGATATTCGTAAATAAATATTGAGCTTGACTTGTGAGATTATATTAGATAGAATAAAAACTCGAACACAAGATCTCACTAAAATTACGTTTTAATCAAACACGTTTCTAGAAGAAAGTCGCCATCTTCAGTGATACATGAGATACAATGTCTAAACTATATATCACTGAGGATGGCGTCTTTGTTGTTGAAACGCGTTTGTTAAAGTAAAAACGTAATTTTTCAAAGAACTTGTGTTCGAGTTTCATTCTATCTGTAGATATTTGTAATCACAATAACTTCTAGTTTTATCTGATCTCCGCACATAATATTTTTGTTTTATTTTTTCAACTCAATCATTTTTGTCCCGTAAATACTCCAAGGCATTTTTTTGTTACAGCTATAGTTTTTCTATATTTGGGACAATACAAAGAATATAAATGAAAAGTTTGAAATATATAGGATTTATGGTGTTTTTTTTGTAGACGAGTTGCGACTTACAGACAGACACTTGTGTCCTTGGTTTTACCTAAGGACCCTAAAAATTACACTACGGTGTTAATGAATTATATAAATATTCGCTCACGAAAATCCAAACAAAACGCATTGGTCTCAATATCTCTAAAAAATATCGGTTTGTTAATTTTCTGTAAAATACAAAACATTGGTCTTAGGATTGTAACAAAAAAGGTATTTTCAAATTGACTGTACTAATTTTGTTCTAATGTGGGTGAAATGTCAAAATTAACAACCCATATCCGTGGATAAAGATAAACATATTTAGACATTATTGGAAAGAAAACGAAAAAGCTCAATTTTAAAGGACCTAATTTAATTATGTAAATATTTTTCAAAGAGGCGATCATAATTCGTTTTTACTTTTTGATTGAAAAATACCAAACTGACATTTTGTGCCATTATAGCGTTGTGCCTTAAAATTAATTTGCTTACAATCGCGTTTTTAATGACAGTTGTCTTGTTTATTTTATTTTCACCTATTATTCCTAAAACAGTTTTTTTTTTTTTTTATTTATTTTTTTTTTTTTTATTCATGTGACTTTGCACATTAGTTTGGCGAATTAAAATTCCATATTCTACTAAAATTTGAACAAAATTATTGAGCTATTAATTGAAAAATTACGTCATTCATAAGGCTTTTTTTACTGATAACAAATCAGTATTTTTATCTAAAAATAGTGACCAATAGTATTTGTTAAAGTTCTTAAAGGCTACATTTGAAGAAAATTTAATCAAAATTGTTAGAGCTGTAATTTTACGGTTATGTCTTATGCAGCAATCTCCAAATTTGATTATAACTCGTCCGTACGTTTGGTCTATAGAAGTTTGACAATAATAAACTATTTTTTCGGATTCTCAAAACCATGGATACAAGATGAAATTTTTATATAGAGTACATCAGTGTGCTCATGTAGAATTTATTGAAATTCAGAAAAATCTAGTTGTATAGTCAAATTATCTGCCATTTAAATTTTTTTTCTCACAGAATATGTATTTAAAACGCACTAAATTAGATAAAAATGCTCAGAATTTAATTCTGCATGTAACGGTACAAACCCTACATCTCTAGGTTAAAAAATAATGATGTTATTGTGACAATTGTAATTTCAAACTTTGATCTTTCAAGAAAATGCTCCTAGCGAGTGGAGCCTCCCTCAAGGACACGAGTGAAGCAATATTGAGAGTCAGTAAACCTGTGTTACAGCTGCTTTAAACCAATACACCCTACTGGATAAGCCACCTTGATATTTATTCTAGAAGACCCTTTATTCATTACATTTACGTGATCTGCTTGTACTACATTGTATGATGGGGCTGGGTACGTACCTCGATGGACCATACTATCAAGGTCATGAAACAGTTTTTATGACAAACATCCTGTATGTCAATACCAAGGACATACGTGCAGACACACAAATTAATTTCGCATCCTATCAACGTGACCCCACCTACTGAATATTTTTAAATTAACATCATCATCTATTGTCTTAATGGTTTAAGAATTCCTTCGTTCCCTCTCTTAATTAGATAGAATCCAACTCAAACTAGATGTCCAACAATAAGACGGCCGGAAGTCCGAGGTGTGTAAGATGTCGAAGCACTTAGAAGCTGTCAACTTGCTCCGTGCTCCAGGACCTGACCTGTGGGTTGTCGTCAAAGATAGCGTCGCGTCATCCCACGCGACCCGACTTCAATTGTTAGACAACTAATTTGTGGTTGAAGTTTTTATTGTGTCACATCTAAACTGACATGTGAATATGAAAACGAATTCTTGTTGGAATATTTAAATAAATCAGCGTGCTTCCGAATTGAAAATATTTGTACGATTACGTTTCTTTTCCTCCAGATGAGGATTTTATCTTGTACAAATAATCTAAAATGGTTATTATCTCTTGAAGGCCTTGAGATTTAATATTTTGCAAACTTAAACACATTTATTATTATTCATGACAAGATGTGATCAGATTATCAATCCCCTTTTTTCGTACGTACTATAGACAAAGCTATGTTACTGGTCAAACAATTAACCATCTGGATTTTATAGTTATAAAGTTATACATTATGAGGTCTCTGAGCCTAAAAAACTGTTTTTTTTTTTTTTTTTGGAATTATCTTTGTTCATTTTTCCGTTATTTGTTGTCTGTGCAAAGATCTACATACAAAATTGATTATCCAAACCATTTTGACAAATCGTTAAGTAAATAAAAAATATGTTTTAGGGATATTTTCAAAATCGAAATGAATCTTGATCACTGTCTTTGAAAACGGGATTTCAATCGCGAGACTTAATTTTAGGGCCATTTTATGGCGTATATGATGTAAGTATACGAAGTATGGGCTAAGTTTAGTAATCTTCCAGTATTTTGACCACCATTTTGTGACTGATCTTTCACCGTCACTTTTTTTTCGACACGCCCTCCGTACGTTGTTATTATTGTCTGTACGTAAATAAGATATCGGCAACAAAATAAATTAGAAACATGGTATAAAGGACTATAGTGTGCTCATATAAGACCATATTGAAATTCAAAAAATCGATTTGAAAATGTCAAATAGACGCCATTATGAAGTGTAGTACGTTCTTATCTCTTGTATCGTTCAACTAAATTGGATCAGAATTTTCAGATTTAAATTCTGCATGTAATGGGCGCAACCCCACTACTCCACGACAACAAATAGCGAAGTTATACAAAATGTTATTTTAAACTCTGATCTTCCAAAATTGTAATTCACATAAGTATATCTTCGTGGCTCGCCAAGGTTGAGACACTGACACGAGCGAAGCGATTGGAGACCTCTTAAAATATACACGTCTGCAAGGACCGACGCCGAGCCTTGCCGACATCGATAAAGTAGTTTAAAAGTAACAACTGTTTTTGCTGAATAAGACTCCTTGATCTATCAATACAGTTAACATTTCCAACACTGCCCAAGAAATCAAATTTTGATCATTACATTTAGAGGATTTGGTTTATTACATTGTATTATAGGGATTGAGTAAATACCATGCAACAATCAACTTTGTTTTTGAATTTTCAAAAAAAAATTATAAAGCCCATAACGACTTTTTGGCCATTAGAAATATATAATGAATAATCTCATGTATAACACATGTTAAATAAGTCCCGAGACGGCTTAATATTTTTTTAAACCGTTTAAGATAGAGCTACAAAGGTTTTCAGGTTGTTAGTAGACACCAAAACTTATTTTAGTACGTATTCTGTGGACCCCTACTTTTCCAGGGGGACGGCCCACAAGGAGTAAGTAGGAAATCTTAAATGAGAGCATAGGTTGAGTTGTACATTGAATTAAAGGTCGTATGAGTAGAACACAATGTCGCAAACCTGACCTCAAAAGGTTAACCCTAGCTAAAATAGCGTGGGTTTAAAGTTCATATTAACTACACCGTCAGGTATGTTGATAACAGTTTAATTATGTTTACTCGGTAGAGGTTATGAAAACTTTGCAAATCAATATCTGGCTTGAAGAAACTATTTTTTAGACTGCTCACTGGCTCTTTACCTCCGATGGGGGACGGCCCTCAAGTAGTCAAAAGGAAATAAATGTACGAATAGTTTGATATGTACATCAAAATAAAGAGCTTTATTAGTAGAGTACAATGCCTCAAATCCGAACTCAAACTAAGAACCGAGGCGGAAATGACAGCCGTTTAAAAATTGCTTAAATTTGCAATTATTAAGTAAATGTAAAAAAATCCATGGCAGTTTGATTATTCATTCATAAACAAAACTAGAGCAATTGCTGATTGTTGCATCTAAAGCAAGTGTTTCCTGTTTGCGGGAATACCCACTATCAGTCACAAACAATTTTCTCTTTTAGGCCTATCATGGTTTGATTTAATATAAACTTAAACCCACGCAACTAGGTGTACCATTTGAGGTCGGGTTTGTGGTATTGTGTTCTACATATAATGGTCTTTAATTGGATGTACAACTCCACCAATGCTCTCATTTAAGATTTCCTACTTAGTCCCTGTGGGCCGTCCCCCTGGAAAAGTAGCGGTCCACTGAATACGTACTGAATTACAATGAGCAATACTTTGTAGCTCTATGTGTGATAGTTAAAGAAATATTAATCCGTCCCGGGACTTATTTAACACGCAGTATGTTAAAATGTAGAAATGGCCAATGTTCCGGGTTCATCACTGATTAGTCTAAATTATTTTTGGTTTGACAGAAGTTTGCGTGAGAAAATATGAATGTTTATACATGTTCAGCAATAAACTGAAGAGGAAATAATTATTATTTTGAAATTATATTTTCTGTTAAGATTATCAAATAGTTTTAAGTCGTTATTTTGAAATTATTAGAAAAATAAAAGACTATCTTATAGAAATGAACTCTGCTTACGCTAAACCTACACACACAAGGTAGAAAACAGATAAAGTTTGTGAGGTATTTTCAATGAGGATACACAATTTATTGAACATTATGTATTATTATTACGAATTTTAGTAATATATATTCATTTTACAGAAAAGAAACAATTGGTTTATGATAACTGAAGTATGAAATTATTGTTTTTGATTATAATTTATCAAACTATCCATCAAATAAATCGTCAATTACATTTCTCGATTATTGGTGGATATATTACGATCATTATTCATTTTAAAATTAGGTTTACGGTTAAAAAACTCAAATTGAGGTTTTACTCTACATTAAAATCACATACAAAATGGGAAGTGAGAGAGATCTTTAGCAAATAATTCTTTATCAGATAAATATTTACAGTCGAGATTACGGATCAGTAAATGTAATTTATTATTTTAGGCAAAACTGATTAGGAGATGTATATAGCAATCATGACATCATCTTGCCATTATCTTCTACACACTAGGGAGCACAAATTTTGCTGCCTGATGTTGCGCTATTTACAGAAACTATATTAGCGTGGTGTGATCTTTCTGCATCCACTGTCAGAGAAGTAAGGGTGCACCTTCAGCCGGAAGAATCCAATTTACTCTACCGTACTCATTTTTTTAAAAGAGTCACAAATTTAGAACCGGTCAACCCTAGTTAGGATCCAGTTGAATGTCTCACTCGCACACCCACTATCACAGGTTTGTTTACATTAATCTAATACAGATGGCTCTACAATCAATGAACAGGTATGCGGAAGGTAGGTGTTAAGACCATAACGCTCTGTTATCAAATCAAACGTAACAAGTAGTTATGTATTTATTAGGTAGGCCATGCGGTTAATCTGTCTTGCCAACTGCATCACATTTTGAGTACTGAAGCGTGGATCATGATATTGTATTAATGAATCATCCCAAACACAATGTCCAACCAAACAATTTCATTTGATATTAACTTGAAAATTAATAATCGGAACTTGCAATATTGACTTGATCACTAGACAATTTTAAACCCTAGTCCGGTGGAACCTGCTGTGCCGTTTTACCGATATTCTCGCTATTTATCACATTAACATCTGCTCGATTGACGTATCGGACCCTGAGTTAACCAATCGCATCCCTCACTAAACTTAACCGGCAATGATAAATTTATCACATACTACTGAAAAAACACAATTGTTGAGCATTCTAAGCTTGTTTTGTTGAGCAGACGTTCCTGTTGTAAAGCGAAATCTGAATGTCCCAGAAGCATGACATCCTATTCTCAATTAAGGGTGGTGTCGTATTTGTTTTCCAAAGATTGGGAACCGGTAAAGTAACAGGATCAAGGTTCAAAACTGTTTTATTCTGTCAGAATTGTTGGTATTCTTGATTGTTCTTGACTGTGCGAAGACGCAGCTTTAAGCTTATCATAATTTGAACATACACTTTCAATTAGGAATTTAGTTTAGACTGTTACCAAAGTTTGTTCAAGCTATCGGATTTTTGTGGCGCTTGAACTAGCGACCGGTCACCAAGGCATTTTTTGTAACGAAAGAAGAGAGGAGTGCCTGTTTCTGGAAGAAATCCTAAATTGGTTAGGATGATTTCTTCAATATGTCAAATAGCAGCACACCAAGTCTTGGCAAAACTACGCTGCTCTGATCAGAACTATGTTGGGCCATTATTAATTATCTAAATATAAGTCTTTGTTTTTTGCTAGACAGGGTACAGATTAAAAAGACCCTGTTCATGGCCTGTTAAAAAAAATCTACTGAAAATGAGGATATTAAATAAAGCGTCTAAAGAGACTGTTGAACATATTTACTAGATGTGAGGCTCTGGAGACCCCGTCGGTGTATTTTGTTGGAATACTTTCGCTCTAAAATATGGCAGATAGTAGGGCTGTGATAATAACCTAAAATTGTCACTGAAATAATTGCATAAAATGCCAGGCATGGTTGTTGTTTTAGGAAATCAACCCGCTCTCCTACGCTGGAAAAAATTGAATACATTTTGATATTTTTAAGCGCGTTGTTTAAAGCGAAATTTCTCGATGTTGGCTTCTCAGAGGGTTGTTCATAACTGAATTTATCTTGCATATAAAAAACTATAAGTTGTCAATTTGTTAACTATTGATTTTATTTTTATTCAATTATAATATACATTTATAAATGTAATTTTGTTTTGTGTACAATTAATATATTTAATCAGCGAACCGTAATTTTCTTTCACGTGAGGTTTGTTTTGTAAAACGTAGTCTTTCACGAAAGTTTAGGACGTAAAATCAACACATTTCATCAAAACGTGATCGAAATTGCTACAACCAATTTTAAGTTTTACGACCATTAAGACGGCTTCCACTTTTTGACAGATAGTTCCCAAAATGTAATTTAGGAAGATAGCGAAGAACTCTTTTTCTTTGATCTCTGAGAATGAGGAACATTTGTGTTCAATTTACTGGGGTACTTTGCTCAACTACACACTCCTTTAGGCCTGCTCCAGACTAGAGCGATACGATATATATCTTAAGATCTTAAAAGATACACGATACTTATCTAATAAGATAGTTATCACTAGTGTGCGTTCAAATCGTGTTGTAGTGGCTAAAGAGGTGTGCACCAGTTTCGATAAAAACATCTATCGTAAGATGTATGTAGTAGGTGACTAGATTTACATATCTCTTTGTACCTACGATACCTATCTCTCGTACGATAATTCAAAGTACAAGATAGAGGTACAAGTGACACTGAAGATTTAAGTTTTTGAAATTCTTTCATCAATAGTGTTGAAAAATTCTCCTGTTTGTGGAATTATTAAACTGAAAGACTACCATAAAACTGACGTGATAGGTTTGTTAAAATATTAAAAGAAAGATGTAAGAAATCACATTTTTCACGATTTCCAATAAGAAATTGAAACTTTCAAAGCCTTATACATTAAAAAAACCTTTCCTTCCTGTTGAGATAGTTCTCTTGCAACTACTACTGAACAGTGTTACACATTTATAAAGTCATTCAACCGCACCCAAAACTCCTTCTCTCCTTTCTCATATTAAAAAAAAATACCAATACATCATGAAAACGTTATCTTCACCGAATGATTACAACTGATGAACTGACTCGAAAAAATGTCTCCTGCAACAGATCGTATCGCTTTGGTATGTAGCAAAATTATCTTAAGATAAAAGTACTGCTTCTCGATGAGATTTCAATAAACATAGTATCACTCTGGTACATAGTTTCACTATGGCAGCTGGACTTACTGTTTCCAGTTTGCCATCTTACTGGTCCTACTGTTTCTCTCTGTGAACAAAAACCCCTTGACGGGAAATAAATTTGAAGTGTAACTAACGCTGTATATTGATTATTATTTAACTGATTATGACAATTTTTTGCACGTAATTAGTAGACCATAACGAAACTGATTTAAAAATATCAGTTTGTCGACCAAATAAAAATTTGGTTCTAGTCGACCGAAGTTTAAAAAATACTAAGCCTTTAGAAAATTACAAAACAAACAATGTCTTTTCTATAAACCTAGATTATTACAGCATTCGTTACCATAACAGCCAACTTTACAAACTTAATAACAGTTGATTGATTAGAGTAACCGTAAAATCAATTTCATCTTAACCAACAAAATCCACGAAAGGTTATCATCTGTTATAATATATTATTTCAGTTGTATGACGATGTCACTTTGTCTCGGTACCTATTTGAGCAGGGTCCATTTTACCTAACCCAGACTGTCCTTAGCAGGAAACAGCTGACTTGGGCACGTTTATCAGACGACGCTAGTCAAACAACGAAAAAAGAATCGTTACGTACAGCCACACGTGCTGTACAAACAGTGTAGTTTTTTAAGTTTTTGTTTAAATATTTAATTAAAAAATTTCGGCGTAGCAGGTTAATTAACTGGGGCATGGCGTTTGGGTATTATCGGGAAGTCCAATGTTCTAAATCGAACGCGATATTTGATAATTATAATGGAGCGAGTTTGACAAATGGATTTCACCTAACCTCACTTTGCCTCTTAACTAGTGCTTGTATAGTGTGAATGAATATTTAGTAATTAATAATTATTATGTTATAATTAATTAATTATATTATTATCTACAAAACTGGATACTCTAAGGTGCATGGTCAAATCCAGAGTAACATTTTTGGGCTTTATAGTGGATTTGGGCTGTAACCTACCCTAGCCTAGCTAAGATAATTAACCCTAGCCTAGTCCTAAAATGTAGATATACCGTTGGTATTGTTAGCGGACGTTACAGTTGTCACATATCTATTGTTATATTTTTAATCCTTTAGATGACAATTCTATTGAGAAAACTTCTCACACATACTCTCAAAATGAAGAGTAGAGTTCAATAGATTAACTTTTGCTGCTTGAATATTAATTTATATATTATTACTTAATTCCGAAAGTGAAACTTTAGGTAATAAGTATTTTACTATGTTTTATGTACAATTAATTGTTCATTTGAAATCAGTGTATCCTTTATTAACTAAGAAACTTGCTTCGAGCTGGTCTGTCATTTAATGACGACCTAATAGTTGATTTACACAAAGCTTGTAGGCATTGAATCGTCGTTTTGTTGAAAATAATGTCTTGTAGAAATTAATGTGTTTCTTCATTTAATAACTTTTTACCTTTCAAATGTAAATGTTTTTACCTTTCTTTTTCTATCAAAGTGAAAATTACGGCAAAAGGCCAATCTCCTGCACACAGGAACTCATATTTTACTGTCATATCACTTTGTAATTTCTTGCGCATATCAAACTACGCGGACAATAGAGCCATTGCGTTCTTAGACGCTCATTATCAATGGGACGTGTGTACCCATTGTCCGGCTTCATCGCACCTTATTTATAGCTCCCGCTAGACCAGATGGCTTAGCAATTAATTTGAAAAACCATCTTGATTTGTGTTCTTATTCAAGTACTTGAAGGAATGGCGGGGTCGGGAGCTTTTTGTCCTGCGACTGACGATATTAATTGTGCTATCACACGTCAATTACCCGCCTACTTCTGTGTTTAATCTCAATAAGTGATACCTCATTTCATTGTTTACAAACAATTGCATCTGAAGGAACTTGTTCTTAATTACAGAAGAGCGGAGTGAGTTGACATCAACTCACCGCACAATGACTTCCTTGTTAAAACTAGGTAATTATAAATAATTAGGATTTCTATCAGAAACTATTAAAGTTTCCATTGATCAGTGTCACGAATTTTAGATCTGTTATCTAGACTAGATTTGACCTTCAGGTTAGTTTTTATTAACAGTTTAGTTTATTTGAAAAATTATGTTTTTAAAGCGTCATTTGAACGCAGAATGTTTCTACTTTTCAAAGTTTGCAGTTGGCGACCATACTTCCGATTAGTCAGTATTCCACATTTGGAATTTAGTTTGTATATTTGTTACGTTAAACTTTGTAACAATCGTTATAAAATTTTTGTACATTTTCAAAATGGCGGACGTATTAAAATTACAAAACATTCACAAGAGACAAAAACTTGTCTTTTGTACCTGCCATTACAACCAAAATCAAAATTACGATTTTCTCAAAATTGGTTTTAAGGATTTTGATAAAATTTTGCTGAAATGTACCCACTAGGTATCCAAACAAAACGTTTTGTTAGCCATTTGTCCTAAATGCCAAGTCGTGATTTATTGTTAAAAAATTTTAAAAATAGACTGAGATTTAAAAAGTCGTCATTCTCAAAATCAGCTCTAACAATTTCGTTCAAATTTTATTAAAATGTGAAGATTATTGATTCAAAACAGTGTAAAAATATTAAAGTTTTATAATAATATTTAATAATAGGATAATATTTAATAAAAGGAATTAATAAAAAAATTTTAAATAAATAACTGGAACAAAACAAAAATGAATCTTAACAACTGTTATTAAAACCTCGATCTAAGGATATGTAACGTATAGATCTAAGGATATGTAACATAGAGATCTAAGAATATGTAACATAGAGATCTAAGGATGTGTAACATAGAGATCTAAGGATCTGTACCATAGAGATCTAAGGATCTGTGTACCATAGAGATCTAAGTAAGGATATGTAACGTAGAGATCTAAGGATATATTACATAGAGATCTAAGGATATGAAACATAGAGATCTAAGAATATGTAACAAAGAGATCTAAGGATCTGTGTACCATAGAGATCTAAGGATTTGTAACATAGAGATTTAAGGTTATGTAACATGGAGACCTAAGGATATGTCACATAGAGATCTAAGGATATGTTACATAGAGTTCTAAGAATGTGTAACATAGAGATCTAAGGATCTGTACCATAGAGATCTAACGATATGTAACGTAGAGATCTAAGGATATGTTACATAGAGATCTAAGAATATGTAACATAGAGATCTAAGGATCTGTGTACCATAGAGATCTAAGGATATGTAAACATAGAAACCTAAGGCTCTGTACCATAGAGATCTAAGGATATGTAAACATAGAGATCTAAGGATCTGTGTACCATAGAGATCTAATGATATGTAAACATAGAAATCTAAGGATCTGTACCATAGAGATCTAAGGATATTTAAACATAGAGATCTAAGGATCTGTGTACCATAGAGATCTAAGGATATGTAAACATAGAGATCTAAGGATATGTAACATAGAGATCTAAGAATATGTAACATAGAGATCTAAGGATATGTAAACATAGAGATCTAAGGATATGTACCATAGAGATCTTAAGGATCTGTGTACCATAGAGATCTAATGATATGTAACATAGAGATCTAAGGATATGTAACATAGAGATCTAAGGATATGTAACATAGAGATCTAAGGATATGTAACATAGAGATCTAAGGTTATGTAACATAGAGATCTAATGATATGTAACATAGAGATCTAAGGATATGTAACATAGAGATCTAAGGATATGTAACATAGAGATCTAAGGATATGTAACATAGAGATCTAAGGATATGTAACATAGAGATCTAAGGATATGTAACATAGAGATCTAAGGATATGTAACATAGAGATCTAAGGTTATGTAACATAGAGATCTAATGATATGTAACATAGAGATCTAAGGATATGTAACATAGAGATCTAAGGATATGTAACATAGAGATCTAAGGATATGTAACATAGAGATCTAAGGATATGTAACATAGAGATCTAAGGATATGTAACATAGAGATCTAAGGTTATGTAACATAGAGATCTAAGGATATGTACCATAGAGATCTAAGGATATGTAACATAGAGATCTAAGGATATGTAACATAGAGATCTAAGGATATGTAACATAGAGATCTAAGGTTATGTAACATAGAGATCTAAGGATATGTAAACATAGAGATCTAAGGATATGTAACATAGAGATCTAAGGATATTTAAACATAGAGATCTAAGGATATGTAACATAGAGATCTAAGAATATGTAACATAGAGATCTAAGGATATGTAAACATAGAGATCTAAGGATATGTACCATAGAGATCTAAGGATATGTAAACTTAGATATCTAAGGATATGTAACATAGAGATCTAAGGATCTGTGTACCATAGAGATCTAAGGATATGTAACGTATAGATCTAAGGATATGTTACATAGAGATCTAAGGATATGTAACATAGAGATCTAAGAATATGTAACATAGAGATCTAAGGATATGTAAACATAAAAATCTAAGGATATGTATCATAGAGATCTAAGGATATGTAAACATAGAAACCTAAGGCTCTGTACCATAGAGATCTAAGGATATGTAAACATAGAGATCTAAGGTTATGTAATTTAGAGATCTAAGTATCTGTGTACCATAGAGATCTAATGATATGTAAACATAGAAATCTAAGGATATGTAAACATAGAGATCTAAGGATATGTAACATAGAGATCTAAGGATATGTAAACATAGAGATCTAAGGATATGTAACATAGAGATCTAAGAATATGTAACATAGAGATCTAAGGATATGTCGCATAGAGACCTAAGGATATGTAACATAGAGATATAATGATATGTAACATAGAGATCTAAGGATATGTAACATAGAGATCTAAGGATATGTAAACATAGAGATCTAAGGTTATGTAATTTAGAGATCTAAGTATCTGTGTACCATAGAGATCTAATGATATGTAAACATAGAAATCTAAGGATATGTAAACATAGAGATCTAAGGATATGTAACATAGAGATCTAAGGATATGTAAACATAGAGATCTAAGGATATGTAACATAGAGATCTAAGAATATGTAACATAGAGATCTAAGGATATGTCACATAGAGACCTAAGGATATGTAACATAGAGATATAATGATATGTAACATAGAGATCTAAGGATATGTAACATAGAGATCTAAGGATATGTAAACATAGAAATCTAAGGATATGTACCATAGAGATCTAAGGATATGTAAACTTAGAGATCTAAGGATCTGTGTACCATAGAGATCTAAGGATATGTAAACATAGAAACCTAAGGCTCTGTACCATAGAGATCTAAGGATATGTAAACATAGAGATCTAAGGTTATGTAAACATAGAAATCTAAGGATATGTAAACATAGAAATCTAAGGATATGTAACATAGAGATCTAAGGATATGTAAACATAGAAATCTAAGGATCTGTGTACCATAGAGATCTAAGGATCTGTGTACAATAGAGATCTAAGGATATGTAAACATAGAGATCTAAGGATATGTGTACCATAGAGATCTAAGGATATGTAAACATAGAGATCTAAGGATATGTAACATAGAGATCTAAGGATATGTAAACATAGAAATCTAAGGATCTGTGTACCATAGAGATCTAAGGATATGTAAACATAGAGATCTAAGGATATGTAACATAGAGATCTTAGGATATGTAAACATAGAGATCTAAGAATATGTAACATAGAGATCTAAGAATATGTAACATAGAGATCTAAGGATATGTAAACATAGAGATCTAAGGATATGTAACATAGAGATCTAAGGATCTGTGTACCATAGAGATCTAAGGATATGTAACGTGAGATCTAAGGATATGTAACATAGAGATCTAAGAATATGTAACATAGAGATCTAAGGATAGGTAACATGGAGACCTAAGGATATGTCACATAGAGACCTAAGGATATGTAACATAGAGATCTAAGGATATGTAACATAGAGATCTAAAGATATGTAACATAGAGATCTAAGGATAGGTAACATGGAGACCTAAGGATATGTCACATAGAGACCTAAGGATATGTAACATAGAGATATAAGGATATGTAACATAGAGATCTAAGGATATGCAACATAAAGATCTAAGAATATGTAAACATAGAGATTTAAGGATATGTAACATAGAGATCTAAGAATATGTAACATAGAGATCTAAGTATAGGTAACATGGAGACCTTAGGATATGTAAACATAGAGATCTAAGGATATGTAACATAGAGATCTAAGGATATGTAACATAGAGATCTAAGGATAGGTAACATGGAGACCTTAGGATATGTAAACATAGAGATCTAAGGATATGTAACATAGAGATATAAGGAACACCCCATTTACGGCAAAGCGAAACAAGATTAAACCCTTTATTAAAAATGTTTTTAAACACGTTTCATTTTAACTTTTTGACTAACTATAGAACTGACATTTTTAGTGATGAACAGTTTTGGTTGGTGTGTGAGTAAGTTTGTGCAAGCTTTTTCCACAGATTATTTACTTGAAGATAATTCACTCAAAGTATTCTAGCTACCCTCCTACCTAGATTGGATGCGCGCGCACTCTAGTAAGGTTATGTTGTCTAAGACACGAGACTAGATTCTTTGAGATTCCATCTGACAGCGTTACATGAGGATGGGACTGCCGACTGATGTCCTAATATGACCTTTACTGAAACAATCGATCTTTATCCACTCCAACGTCAACCAACACATTTCCGATTCCATTTTTTCTTCTTTGAATTAATTACAAGTCAAGTTATTGTTTTAAACGATGCGTCTTGGATGTCTAGCAACGATTGATAGGTTACTGGAATAGGTCAACTACTGTATTTTATTTATAACATGAAATCCATATAACTCTTCCTCAGTAGAACACTGTTATGCTCTACTTAATCTTGATGGTAACATTAATTCTCTAGTGGTTCTGTGGTAGATAAACTTTGAACCTTCCATGTTTTAATTATTTTTAATAGTTTATGATGTAGCAGGTATAATATTGGGCTTTAAACAGTACCCTGCGATACGCCTGTATTTATAGTTTTAATGTCTGAATATTACTTATCAAATTTTACCCACGACTCTTCCTGTATGATATTAAGATGGCTGTGTTGTTTTGGTAGGAATTTTTTCAATTTGTATTCTAGTTAAGTCCCCTCTACCAAATCTTAAAAGGCCTGTGTCAAGTCCAGAAATATTGGATTAGCTATTTTCTTCTTTTCGAATGTTTTTTAAAAAATTTCTGCTACTAATCTATGTACTCGTTCAACCAAACTGGTGTTTTGGAATATGATTTTGTTCTATTGGTTTTAATTTTAAAGAAATATTTTTTACAAATACTTTTTACACGACTGAAGTAGATAAACAGGTTGGTATGGTTTTGCAAGGTTTAGGAATAATAAAAACTTCAATCATGACCAGAATCAGACAACACAATAGACACATTTGCTGAAGATACAGCAATAGGAAATAGTTTCGAACAAGTAGCAAAGAAGGCCTGATTAGCTATAAATGAAATTATCAAATTTACAGAAAAATAGAGAATTAGATTGAACGAATAAATATAATACACATTGACTTTACACATTGGAATAACATATTCCACGCAATAGAAATAAACGGCAAGAGAATATCAATTGTAAATGAAAGAATAGCATGGATGCTAATTCCTGTCTTGTTATTTAAGAGGAGATTCCATATAACAAAAATGCCGTCTGCCGCCTATAAGACTAATGCAATACAGTACTCTCAGTGATACCCATTCTTCATCCGATTTCGTTGGTTTTTTTGATTGAAGAGAACAAACTGCTTTATGTTAACTGCGAAAAAAATCCTTCGAATCTTTAAAGGTACTTTCTTAAAAAATTGCTAAAGTAAAAAAATTTTGTTTTGGTTTTCATGTAAAACAAAAAAAGATATTTTAAATTTGGTTCAACAAAGCACATTCAGCTGTACAATACCTTTCTATTGATACCTCATTTATATTTTTATATCTTTAAAAACAAGGAATGTATGGGTATTATTCTATTGCATTAGTCTTATGGGCGACAGACGGCACCGGCCAGCTAGTGGAGCCTCCTCCACTATATAACCTCTCGGTCTTCATCGCCTTATATAAAAAACATGAAAATGATATAAAATAAAGACTCCTAGTCCTCGAATATACTCTAATAACGTCAAAGTCGGAAGAAAAAAAGAGTTTGTAAATAAATTTCCAATAGAAAAGGGCAATGAGAGGAATCTAACCCAGGACTACACAAAAAAGTGTAGAACCAGCTAGGACTCCTCGGATACAAATATGTAGACGAAATGTCAAACATACAGGCGAGAGTTAAAACAACCCTCCTTCTCTTGGTCATTTAATTGTAGAGCACCCCCCCCCCCCCTGCCACGAGGGACTCACATATAGTGAGTATGGGTGTGGTAAACCCGAAGCATCCTAGCTGGTTCTACACATTTCTTTATATACAGTAGTCTTGGGTTAGATATCTTTCTTTCATCTTTCCTATCAAGTTTCTCATCTTGACCAACATGTTTTCCTCCAACCCAAACTCTATTAGAGCCTTCAAGCTCTAGGGGGGGGAGGGGGTGTTGATCTATTTTAAGGCGATATTGACAGTGAGGATTTTCGCCTTTAAACCATAAGAAAAAGAAATAGTGGCTAGTTTGTCACGGGCGCCGCTGAATGAAAAGCTTTGGGAGGTAGATTTTAAATCCATCCACCTATAAATATGAAAAAAAACTCCCTCAGTAATGAACGTTTTTTTATTAACTTGATGAGACAAAAGAATAATCTAACTGTAGCAAAAACATACTGAATGTTCTTGTATTTTAAAATTTTTACAATATAAGTATTGCCATAAATATCTACTTTGTTTCATTTTTTGTATTGGTTTTGATCCATATAATCCGAAAAATAATAGGCAGTCTACCTTTTCGTTACAGCCTGTACATATGAATAGAAAAGTTTCCCACATCATTAGGATACTAATTCTTTAAACAGCTGATCAAGTGATGAAAGTATACATTGGCCAAGATTAGATTGCAATAATTACATATTAATTACAAATGTTTGATATAATAATTATAACTAGTCAAACAAATTAAAGTGAAACCGTAAATAATTGCAATTTGTTTTAAAAGATAAAATATTGTGTTTGCTTTTAAATTTAAAATTGCGATTAAATTACTTAATTGAGTTAATTGATCAGGCAATTTGTGAAACATATGTTATCTTTCCATATGAGTTCGGAGTGACTTAATGTTAGGAACACTACAATATTTAACAGATTAAAATGGTTTGCTTGGGTGGGGGGGGGGGGTATTTTTAATAAGGACATTACCTCAATTAAAATTAAAACACATTTTCTATTATGGTTAGTTTCTCAGAAATAAGTAGTATAGAGAAAATTAAACGAAGGGTCAAAAAATCGTAGTTAAGTTTTTGCGATTGTATCCATTTTGAGATCCAAAAAGTGTTTTTTTTTGTTTTTTTTGTGTGCCGTCTGTTGCATGCGCAAACACTTGGACCGGTTTCAAATCAAATCAAATTTCGTATGAGAATATATTTTGACCATATCTAGGTTAGTTTTTAATTATTTTTTAATTCAAACTTTGGTGTTTTCTATAAGAAAAAAGAACACAAAATTACTCTTTTATCAAAATCTCCTTTAATGATATTAATGAACTCTTCCTCGCTTAATATAAAAATCAAATTTCTTTGAATTTACTCTAATTAGTTTCGATACAAATTTCATGTAACGTGAAAATTAAAAACCCTAAGATTTTGACAAAACTAAAATAAATACAAATTTTAATTTGTAACTCAAAAAATGAAACTTGCCTGCCGTTATTACTTAAATTCAACTAATTACAAGATATATATAGGACGATTTTTAAACGAACAAAACTAGTCACAAATTAAAAACGCCATAAATTTTGATTAAAAAACGCCGCACCGCTTCGCTACGAATTGTTTGTTTTTCACACATACAGAGCATGAAAAGATTTATTAAATGCATGCGAGGAGGTAATAAAATCTGAAACCTTACACATTTCAGTTGCAAAATAATAGATTTGTTAATTTTAAACGAAAACCAGCTTTAACGAGACTTCTAACTAGAAGAAGTAATCACACATCAATTGTTTTGTCGGGACCGTTTGACTAATAGCCACTTCGGTTAATTGGTGTTCGGTAATTTATATAGTTTGTAACAGTAGATTGTTTAATTAGTTTATGTAAATGTATCTGAACTCTGGGTAACGAGAGAACTGATGTAAACTTTAGCTACTAAGATTGATGAGTTGTATAGATGAAAGATTCATTAACGTGTTCAGTTGTTGCTTTGCTTTAATAAGTTTAATTTATTTATTGTTTTGATCTTCAATCTGTTAGTTTATAATTTGCAATTTACATAGGAAGGAAAATATATTTTTGTTAAAATTTAAGTGTAAAGGAAATCCATTTTTTGAAATCTTTGTTATTCGAATTGTTGTTATATTACGTTAAAAAAGTTTTTAGAATAGTAGATGTTAGTGAAAGCAAGTAGCCTTAAATTGAATATATAATTTCTAAACTTGTAGCGACCCATCATAACCATTAATTATTCATACAATGAATAAGAAAAAAGTGCACAAGTTCATTGCCCCATCCTCAAAACCATATAAAAACCAACTAAAACTTTAGTCACCAAACATGTCAGTAGTTGTCAGTAAAATATGTTTGTATATTTTGTTTTTTCTTCTAAATTTTATATTTTCTTTTGTTTTCAGATGAAATTGTTTATTGTTTATTACTTAAACGATATTTACAGCATAATTTTTAAGTATGGTGGCAGAAATATATATGACCTACTTGGATTCGCCATATTAAATCAAAATGTATTTTTTAAATAGGAAGGTATGAGTATCATGTACAATTTTAAATAAAAAAACTATGGTGAAAGTAATGTTTTCGATAAATACCTTCGTTTTCGAGTTATAACCATTCAAAGTTGCATGACAAAAATTTCGCTTTAACTGTGTAAGAGGCGCCGCCGAAACTTTTCTATTGTGTTTTTTTCCTGTGGAATATTTTTAATAACGATCTCTAGACAGTAGCTTCCTAATAATTTTGAATCACTATAACTTAACAGGCGAAATGATGAGTTAATAAGTTGCATTGTTGTAACGTAAAATAACACCTGATGTAAACGAACAGTTGATTTAAAGTAGGCCTACTGTTATGAACGGATATTCTGTACAGTGGAAGCACTTTGAAGATTTATTATAAAATATATACTATCAAAATTTATTGTATGTATGATTGAAAATATTTATTTAAATTTTAAGAATAATTATCAGTTGATAGACATTTAATTTGTAGTTTTGTTATTAATTAATAGTTATTGTTTATTATTATCATCATTATTATTAGTACTTTTTGAATTTCGTTATTGGAGGAAACTCATAATACTTTTATAATAATGTTTTGTCGCGTGGTTTGAGCTATAAAACTTTTCATACACAAATTTTGATAGAAATCGGTTGCGTCGATTTTCAGTTTACTCATTTATACCGATATTGGAAAACCTGTATTTTTTAGAAGATAAGATCAATGTTTTGTTCAAGCCATCAAATTTTACGTAAATTTTCAGTTTTCATTTAAGGCAGCATACTCTTAAATTTTGAGTTGAATTATTATTTCGTTTTGAGTACGATTAAGAAAGATTGTGCAATGTTTTTTCACCATTATTTGAACAACGTAAACTTGTATTTATCGTCTTTATTTTATGTTAAACCTGTTATTGTTGGAAATTCTTTGAAACACAACGAAAGTGTTGTAAAGGATTTCGCTGTGTAAAGTTATTATAAACTTTTATAAATTATTATAAAAATCTCGACGACGTATTTTACCACGTTTTAACGCGATTTTTCTCTCATTGCAAACGTGAATGGTTATAATTAAAATAATGAAAATATTTATGGAAAAAACAGCTTTCACTACCGTTTTTCTTGTCAAATTTTACATGTATCACATGTCCACCTTCCTATTTAAAAAGTTAAGTTTTATTCAATATGGAGAATCCAAGATGACGGACAAAAATTTCAAACCTTCAAAAAAGTAAAATCTTTTAAAACTATCCTCAAATGTTTCTTCTCCAAGTACCTCTCAGTTATGCAATGTAAAACCGTTTATATACTTATAATCTCCGAGTATATTTTGAGTATGTTAAGTGGTTGAGAGGACCTGATGATCCTAATTTCGTGCCAAAATAAAAGTCAATTATTCGTACATTCAAAAAGTGAAAATGAACCATGAACAAAATATTGAAATTATTCTTAAACTTGTTTCGTTTTTGCCATAATTTAATTAAATTCTAACTTTAATGGGGCCTAAGATTCGAATTTTTAGCTATTATTTCTGAACCGAGAATATTTTCTTGTACTTTTTCACACGTTTGGGTCGTAACACTTCACAATCGGTTTTGCGCCGTTTTTTGTTTTGTTTTTAGAGATAAACGCACTGACATTTTTTGATAATAACTGCCTACCAATACTTTTTATTTGGGACGTTAGAGGGTATGTATGAGCAAAATTCTATCGAAATCTGAGCTGATTTTTAAAAAAAAGTATAATTTTGTATTTGATTTTATGGCAACAACCCCAAATATTTTGAGTTATCAGAAAAATTAAAAAGTAAATATCTGAGATATGGCCAAAATATGTACATATAACAGATTTTATTAAAATCTGTTCTTGTGTTTGTGCTGTAGAACAATCCATTCGGAAGACAGACGCTAGACGCATCATTACAAAAACCATTTTGAACTCAGTAGACCTCAAAATGGATGTACAGTATACAAAAATACTGAACATCGTTAATTTGACATATCACATAACTTTATGAAAAATTAACAGGAATAACAACAATCAATTTAAAAAATAAATATACCTGATTCATGACACTCTATCACTTATACTACTCACATTATTTTATTATTATACATTTTTCGGACATTTGCCATCATTTGTGTGTTAAAAATCAAAACATGACGTTTCAATACATTCTTATTTCAAAACATGAATAAGAATCAATTCCCGTTATCAAGTGACTAAAAACTAAAGAAACATGAAACTAGAAAGTAAGCCTATGTAAGAAGTAAAATTAAATAAGAATACCACCAACCTTAATATCTAAGCTTGCATCTCAGAGCTAAAACTGAGAAGTCAAAAAACACAACCACGATAAGAAATGTCCGAAAAATGTATAATAATAAAATTGAACTTCCATCATTAACAAATAACTCACATTATGTTCATACTTCGTATAAATAAGGAAATACAAATACAAAAGACATATTTATTAAAACATGAATAAAGTTACACCGCCATTATTTGTTGCGTCTCATTGACACAGTTGTACAGGTGTGCTCCATATCTACATCGGATCTACCATTCTAATCTCCAAGCTTTAATTTCTCTAGGTAAATACCCGAAGCCTAGGGCGAACTTTCACTCCCTACAATGCTGTTATTTATTTCCCAGTTCCTGCTTTCTTATTTGTTTTTTTCCTTTTTGCTGTAAAACAATCGTTAATTAATTATAGGCCTAGACTCGAGATTATAGTGACCGCGGACAAACAAGAGAATCCAGAAGTGATTAATTTTCTGTAAACATGGAGCCGTTTAAAAGTAATTAAATTAAACGTGCGAAAATGTTGTACTCATTCCCCTATACAAAATTAAACCAAACATATCCCTCAGTGTTCGTTTATAGTAAGTACGGTCATGTCAATCCCGAGAGGTCCTAGCTGGATCTACATTTTTCATGTAGTCTTAGGTTAGATCACTCTCTTTTATCTTCTCTATCGGGTTTCTGTTGACCAACTCTTATACTTTTCCGACCTTAACATTATTAGAGAATTATATATACCCTAACATTATACCTAAGGTTGGTCTCTCTTTTAATATTTTTAGTTTTAACGCTATGATGACAGAGAAAAAAAAAGTTTCTTTAAAGAATAAGAAAAAATATATATATTCTTTACCATCCCTCAAAAAATGTTTCTCTACAGAGGTATCATACCCGTTAATGGTAATGACTTTGGAAAAATCTGAGTACTGGCCTATTCTTTTTTAATATGTACGCCATCAGAGAGAGACAAAAACATTTAAATGACAAAAACATTTACATCTGGTGTTAACTGTAATCCATATTTATTTACATTTCTTTTATAAATTGGGGTTTGTATTATCCGTTCAGATTTTGAAAAATATCTTGGCATTAGTACGTCTGATCGGTTGAAAAAAAAAATCTGAGTATTAAAAATGTATTTCTATAAAACTGTGTTAGAATTATTTTGAAGTATTTTCTAACCTACAATAAACTATAAACTGTTACAATTGATATGTTTTTATATGTTTACCATAACCACGGTTTGAATGCATATGTTTTATGAATAAAATTAAAAAATACTTTTATTATAAATTTTTTTAATCATATAATAACGGTGAAAAATTGAATTTTTGCAAAATTTATTTGCCAATTAAGTTTGCAACAATTTTGGTTTTAAAATGAAAGTTTCGCTTTTTCCCCCGTGTCGCAAAAATATGCTCACATACCAAATTTAATTAAAATTGGTTCACAACTTTGGGCTGAGACGTCAAACAGGCAAACAAACGACATCATTCCAGAAACCACATTTTTGTACTCTAAAACTCAAAAAGCTTCATTTTGTGATCCATCATACAACCTTCTCTATACTACGTATATGTGAGAAATGAACATAAATATTTAGAGGGGATAGGTTTCCAGTGAGTGGAGTGTTTGCGGCAACTGTAAAGGAGTTTTACCCGTGTCGGAATCAATGTAGCCGCGCTAAATCATGGAGGCCGAGTATTTCCTTTACAACCAACATAAATTAAACAAACAATCGCTTATGACTTTATTATAGGGATCATTCGGAGGAGGAGGGGAGAGGAGGAGAGATCGTGTACGATGTAAGAGAGTTCCGATACGCTCAGACGATAACGCGAATTTGTTTTTGTTCATTTGCCGATTTTAAACATATAGTAAAAATCTTATTTGTATTCAAATATCGTTTGGTAGCACAGTTTATTAATTCCTTTATTTCAAATACAAAACACACAATTGGAGAATGATAAATCGAACTTTACAAACAATTTGATGGGAGCTTTCATAGTACTTACCCAGCTCTGTCATACAATGTAATACAAGCAGACCCTCTAAATGTAATAAACAAAAGTTGGTTTCTTGTAACTTGTAGGAAACGTTAAGTTGTATTGATAGATCATGGGGTCTTACCAAGGAAGGTAAGTTTATTTAAAACAGTTGTTATATAGCTTTTGTACTATACTGGGTGCCCCACCTAAAATGTTACAATTGTTAACTTTTGAATTATAAATATGATAGAGTACTTTAAATGGAGAACCTTCCCTTCTTTTCATTGAAATTTTAAAATCCTTTTTGTAAAATGTTAAAAATTGCCGTCATTTTCCCCAATTTTTATAAAGTATACTTTTTATTTTACTTTGTAATCAACTTAATTTCCGATCAAACAGGACAAAAACTGATAAACAAATAATACAAATGTTCTACAGCTCTGTTATTATTATGAATTTGGGGAAAGAGCCAATTAAAAAAGTCTCAAATTAGACTAAAGATAACTTTCCATTATAAAAATTGGGGTTAAGAAATTTAAAAAATTAAAATCCTATTTTTAGTGAAATTTAGCACTTTTTACAAAATTGATTTCCATGTCATTTTAGACCTTGTGACATAAAAACTATAAAATACACAGCGTTTCATAACAAAACAGAACTATATTGGAAAATGGCGGCAATTTTTAACATTTTACAAAATGGATTTTACAACTTCATTGAAAAGAAAGTACTCTATTTATAATTCAAAAGTTAGCTATTGTAAGATTTTAGGCGGGACACCCAGTATCAAAGTGCTTTCTAGTCGATGGAAGAACCTAGGCGCTTCCAGTACCCCAACACATTGTTGGTGTCGCAACCGGCTGATGTGTTTTAATTGTTCTGTAGTTATACAGGATGTTTCCAAAAATCGTTCCAATACTTTATGAGTTTATTCCTATGTTATCGTAACGGGAAAACTAAAATGTCGTCTGGCAGCCGACACGAGAGTTGTAATGGTTAACTGAGGGGAATAAGTGAAGGTTCCTACACATATTTACATCTCTAAGGCCCGCTAGGACCGAGACACTGACCCGAGCGAAGCGAATGGATAGTTTTTAATTACACTCATCTTCGTGTCCCGTTAAGAAAGTAGAAACCATGTACAGGAAAACTGTCTAACAACTGTTTTATACAAACTTATCTTACTGGGTAAGACCCAATGATCTATCAATACGATTTAACATTTTTTACAAAGACTACATTTCCTGTCTTTAGAGGATCTGTTTGTATGATGGGGCTGAGTAAGTATCAAGATGGCACCCATCAACTTGTTTGTTGCTAAGTGAAGCAAGAAGTCCCCAAAGAATATTTGTAAACGAATCTGTTGATTTAGTTTTGGATCACATATCTCCATAGCAATTGATCTATCTGTACAGTAAGAGTGTTCATTACTAATAAATAATCGATTGGAATTTTGAGAAATAAATACTAGGAGAGCGTTTACAAATAATTGTTCGACATTTTACACTCCTGTCACATAAAAAACTTCCCTCAGAGGAACAACACGTTGGTCCCTCCAATGCTGATTTAATTACTTTTTTATTATATTTAGATGTTACCAAAATATTTTTTATGCACTAACACACGCTATGTTTCCTCAGATTAAAATTTACTCTCAGTAAGCAAATCGGCCTTAAAGTAAGATTAAAAAAATGATGTGAATATGGGACTATATAAGGAAGATACAGTAAAACCAATGGAAATGGCTGCCATTTCAGTAAGCAAATCAGCCCTAAAGTAAAATGAACAAAATGAGGTGAATATGGGACTATATAAAGAAGATAGAGTAAAACCATTGGAAATGGCTGTCATTTCAGTAAGCTAATCAACCCTAAAGTAAGATAAACACAATGAGGTGAATATGGGACTATGTAAGGAAGATACATTAAAACCATTGGAAATGGCTGCCATTTCATTAAGCTAATCGGCCATAAAGTAAGATTAAAAAAATGATGTGAATATGGGACTATATAAGGAAGATACAGTAAAACCAATGGAAATGGCTGCCATTTCAGTAAGCAAATCAGCCCTAAAGTAAGATGAACAAAATGAGGTGAATATGGGACTATATAAAGAAGATAGAGTAAAACCATTGGAAATGGCTGCCATTTCAGTAAGCTAATTAACCCTAAAGTAAGATAAACACAATGAGGTGAATATGGGACTATGTATGGAAGATACAGTACAACCATTGGAAATGGCTGCCATTTCAGTAAGCAAATCGGCCTTAAAGTAAGATTAAAAAAATGATGTGAATATGGGACTATATAAGGAAGATACAGTAAAACCAATGGAAATGGCTGCCATTTCAGTAAGCTAATCAGCCCTAAAGTAAGATAAACAAAATAAGGTGAATATGGGACTATATAAAGAAGATAGAGTAAAACCATTGGAAATGGCTGCCATTTCAGTAAGCTAATTAACCCTAAAGTAAGATAAACACAATGAGGTGAATATGGGACTATGTATGGAAGATACAGTACAACCATTGGAAATGGCTGCCATTTCAGTAAGCAAATCGGCCTTAAAGTAAGATTAAAAAAATGATGTGAATATGGGACTATATAAGGAAGATACAGTAAAACCAATGGAAATGGCTGCCATTTCAGTAAGCTAATCAGCCCTAAAGTAAGATAAACAAAATGAGGTGAATATGGGACTATGTAAGGAAGATATAGTAAACCATTGGAAATGGCTGCCATTTCTGTAAGCTAATCAGCCCTAAAGTAAGATAAACAAAATGAGGTGGATATAGGACTATATAAGGAAGATACAGTAAAAAATTGGAAATGGCTGCCATTTCAGTAAGCTAATCAGCCCTAAAGTAAGATAAACAAAATGAGGTGAATATGGGACTATGTAAGGAAGATATAGTAAACCATTGGAAATGGCTGACATTTCAAACTTTCTGGTCTTTTTATTTTCTACAAATACATAGTATCTATCAAATATTCTGTCTTTATCAGAAAGGGAAATAGGTAGGTATAAAACAGTATGTAGAGGAGGAAAGCCTATTGGAAAAATGTTCAACCTTATGACCATTTTGGAAAAGGAAATAACAAAAAGACTCATGCCTTTTCTAACATAATCATAAGAATAAGACTGAACATTTTTCCAAAAATTATTCCTCTTCTACACCGTGTACGATATAGACCAATTACCCTTTTTTCTAGTCACCTCTTCCTTGATTTTCTGTGTGCATATGAGATTATCAAAAAATCCAAACACCTTTTAACTTTTTCACATATAAGCAGTATAGAGAAAGTTATGTGATGGGGTAAAAAATAGTCTGTCGTCTGTGTAGTGCTCTACAGCCCAAAAGTGTGGACAAATTTTAATCACTTTTTGTATGTTGGCATATTTTGACAATATCTTGAAACGTTACTTTTTTCGATAACTTAAAGTTTAGGGGTAGCTGCCACAAGAAAACACACAAAATTACGATTTTCTCAAAATCGGTTCTAAATATTATAATTCGATTTTGCTCAAGAGTAGCTTCTATAGATCCAAATAAAATTTATTGTTCGCCACCTTCCTAAAAACGACGGTACATGAGTTATCGGTACAAAACAAAATCTGCAATGCCTGTTATAAAATAATTTCTTAAAGTTGGCTGTACTGATTTCTTTAAAATTTTAGTGAAATGTGAAGACAAAATAATTCAAATTTATAGGAAAAACCTTTCAAGAATAATTAACCAAAAACAACAATAAACCTTGCCACCGTTATAAAACTCCGATTTTAATCAAATACGATAAAAGCTGAAGTCCTGTTTGAGGTATAAGCTAAGCAATTTAAAGCCCTATTTAAATATATAAATACTTGCATGTATGTTTTCACTTTTAAAAGACTATCGAATTGATATTTTTGGTGACGATTTGTTTGTGTTTATTTTTATTTTATTTTAAGGATTGGTGATTAAAAAGTTTTGTTTAAAATATTTGGATCGTTTATTTTGTTTAACGAAATGTACATAATCCGTAAAATACAGCCTACATAGTAAATTTGAACATAATGGAAACATAATTACAATTCTTTGTCGTTTAACGCCGTTACGTTTATTCATTTTTTTTCCAATCTTGGTCCGTAATTTTCTTGTATTTGGCTTGGTGGATTGAAATCATTATATTTCTCGTTGTCTTAGGGCACGCTATCAGACTAACAGTACCAACTTGCAACCCGGTCCACCATCCCAAAGATGCAAATTCTAACAATCCGCAATGACTATATCGTATTCAACGCAACGTTTAAATTTCCAATTACACAACTATCATCAGACCAAAAATAATTGCATCCGACTGCATCAAATTTATGCATCCACTTTCATTAATTCGATTTAATTTTGTCGTTTAAAATGCAAAAGTAGTAATTAGAAATTCGAGCATAGCAAATTAAGGCTATGCCCGAATGGAGTGGAATGCTGTTCACAAATTGCTGGCCGGTTGGTATAAATCAAAACCACTGTATTTCGGTTCAACGTTAGACACAATAGCAATTTGAACTGTAACAGTTTTGATGTGAAGATAAGGCGTCGCCTTAGCAAGATCCAAATCTCGTGAGCTAATGGTGCTTTCTATCTGGGTGGCGGTGGCTTGCTCCAGTTTTGCTACCGTCTTGTGTTCGCTTGACTGGTTTTGTAAAAGGAAGAACGAATTTCAAGTTTAGTCAAATAACGGTACACACGTGGAAACTAAAATGAAAACTTTAAACTAAAAATTCTTCAATATTCCAATAAAAAAAATGTATTTTTTTCAATAAAAATGCTCGATGTTCCAACAAAAAATTCTCATTGTACCAACAAAAAATCCTTAATGTCCCAACAAAAAATTCTCATTGTACCACCAAAAAATTATTTACGTTCCAATAAAAAAAATGCAAAATACCGGGTTAGGAGTTAACAGGTAAAAAGTAATGATTTAAAAAAAAATTGTACAATCCTTTTCCCATCTCTAAAAACAATAAAAAAGAACCAAAACAACAAAAATGTAACTGCAGAAGTTGTCAGTTAAAAAACAAAATTGAACCATGACCGATAATTAAATAAATGTAGGACCTCTATTTGCTTGCTTGTGCTAAAGATATGTCATCAGTTTATATCGTATTAGAATATCCAGCCTTTAATGACGGTTGTCAAGGTTCATATTTGTTCTTATATGAACTATTTATTATATTATATTATATTATATTATATTATATTATATTATATTATATTATATTATATTATATTATATTATATTATATTATATTATATTATATTATATTATATTATATTATATTATATTATATTATATTATATTATATTATATTATATTATATTATATTATATTATATTATATTATATTATATTATATTATATTATTCTTATATTATATCTGAACTATAATAGTTTTGTAATTATTATATTTTACACACGGGTAAGGTTGAATAATCTTCACATTTTACTAAAATTTAAACGAAATGGGTAGAGAAGTTACATCTTTTATAAGAAAGAGTTTAAAGGCCAATATTTGTATGCTTTATTTACCGATTTATGCTTTGGAAGTTTCAGAATTCTGAGTGATTTGACTGCTGCCGCGGGGCGAGACACCTGAGAGTGTAGTTATAAACAGCACAATTGCTACAGGGTTTTTAACTGTCATTGAAGATTTTCTACATTTCACGAAAAAAAAATACAGAAGTGTGTTACCTAACCTGTTGTACAGTATCCTCAAATTAGGAATTTGTCTGGGGTGGAGAGGAAAAGGGGGACCCCACACTTCGTTTGTTGCGTTTGCTTTCAGCACTACAACCCCAATAAAAAAATATAGACCTCAAATGCTTCTGTGTAAACGCCTACCCTACTTTCGGTTCTTTTATCGGTGTAAATAAGAATGAAACGTTTACAAAATTAAATTTTTAAGAATTAACTTATACTTAAACTTTAAGAATTAAAATTTAGCTAAGCAGCAATTTGTATACCTAGTTTTCTTGGAATGGGTTGTACCGTCAAGTCAGGTTAGGGAAACAAGTAGAAGGGAAGACACGCCCATTACACCAGACACACTCCTAGTCTGAGGCTACTGTAACTGCTGTGACTAGTGTTTACTTGCTTTCACGCAGTTGTTTGTAATATTTTTTTAAATTTCTGTTCTTGTAACGTTTATCTATTTTGTACGTTGATTTAGAAAATTAAATAGAAAATGGCTTAGTAAATTACGTGTTTATAGATATTCTGTTATATGTAATTAGCATGACTTCCATACAGGTGGTGAAGCTGCAGACACAGCTAGCAATATACAAGTTTTTTTGTGAAAACAAGATGGGTCATAATAAAATTTATATCCACTTACTACCGGCAATCTTGTTATTTCAGTATTTTTATTATTTACGACACTTGTTTCGGACTTAATATTCGTTCATCTTCAGGTCTGCATATTATATTAATACACAAATACAAATCATTACAACATAATTACATAAAACATAATGTCTTGAAGGTACACCACAAGTGCATCGAGGTGTCTGTTTCTTACTGGCAGATAAAGATGTTATCAACTCATAAGTGCTTCAAATTATTTTTTAACATTTAAGATAGATACTGGGCGTTCTGTTTGGCTTTTATAAATTTAGTACTCTTTAGTTATGCAATATCTGCATGTTTTATTTGTCTTGATATAAAGATGGTCACTGTTTTAATGTGATCAGTGAATTTTGACTTTTCGAGATGTCTCACTGATTTCATGTACTCCGGATATCTTCTTATGAAAGAGCGTCCAGTTTGTTCTACATAAAGATCGCATGCTGCAATTTAACTAGTAAACCAAACCTAACCTAACTTAACCTGACCTGATCTTGTAAACTAGTCATCTGATCCTAAACGATATACTAATAATAAACCAAGGATTTTACCGTTAAAAATCCCACGTTCAGGATATTTTCTTCTACCTGTCATGAACAATAAGTCAATGTTAACTTTAACCATCCAAGTTCTCTGAATAATTCTTTCCCTTCCACAATAACAGTACAGTAAATAACCATATTCAATAACTCAGTTAAATACTTTATTAAATCATCCAAACACAAGATAAATAATACTTGTCTCGTGTCTCCTGATTTGGTACAAATTTATCTGAACACATACAGGTGTAAAGGAAACTCGAGGAACGTTTCGGCATAAAATTAGACCTTTGATCAGAACGTCCCATTTAGTTGTCCAACGAAAGATTAGTAGCCATTAAATCATATTAATTAACAGCTTGCGTCGGAGCATCGGCACCTTCAGGCCAGCCAATTGTCTCTTGTCACACATTCCTTGACCATTTCCAGGCACAATACAAGCGCGCATGTAAAACAAGCGTTTCAATACATATTATTATTCCAACATTATAAATAATCGATAGTCAGCGATTGAAGTGAAGCCGACTGAGTCGATATCTGGAGTCGATATCGATCTTATTTGTTCAAACTGTGTATTGTCTTGCCATTGAGCGACTACAATTGATGTGAGATTTTTATCTAGACCTATTTAAGGAAGAGTCGAGAGAGTAAATGTGTGTGCTTTTCTATTGTTGTCATCGGAGACACTTCGTCAGGGCCTACATATGTTAAGAGTTTATCTCTTTCGCTCCTGTTTGTTTTGTTTATGTTCCTTTTCAATTTTCTTATCCTTTTCGAGTTTATTTTATTCCTCACTAATTGCGCATTGTTTGCGTTGTATAATTTCGGTTTGCAATTTGCAAAACCATGTTAGTGGTGTAATGAATGACTTTTATGAAGATGAAAATGGCCGGTAGTTGAACTGGCAAATGAGAATGTTAATATATTTCAACGTTTGTAGATTATGTAGAATAAAACGGTATGAGACAGTCTGCAACGTTTTTGCAAGTTTGTTGAAGCGAATGTTTCTTACACGACGCTACGAAATTTCATAGGTTGAGTGAATTCATCGGAGCGTCACGTCACGCCAGAAGCGTCACGATAATTGTATAAAACGTAATTGAATTTTTATCTTTTTATTCATTTCCAAGGCGAGTAGTGTTGGCAATAAAATGTCATGGCAACCCAGTTCCGGCTGATCCATGTTGTCCTCTCCCAATCGTATAACCTATTCCCGACTTAAGCCATGTTTTTCCAACACTAATAGGGCGTTATTATTTATCCAAGTTCATCAACCCGACATAAGTTAAATGGTTAAATAATTATGGTTAAGCGGACTCGGCAAGGACATCACATTTGGTTCCCATGTCGGAAATCGAACCTGGGCCTTCTGGGTGAAAACCATAATGGCACACTTTGATCCTGAAAAAGAATTGAAACTTGCTTGTGATGCATCTCCTCATGGTATTGGTTGTGTTCTCTCACAAGTACAGGATGATGATAGGGAGAGGACAACATGGATCAGCCGGAACTGGGTTGCCATGACATTTTATTGCCAACTGTAACAACAATAATTTGTACCAGTATACTACACACCCGTTTGTTTTTGTTATCATTCTGCTTCAATTGTGAAAAGTTATTTCTTTCAAACGTCACCAAAGCGTAAGAATATCCGCTAAATCAAGGATTAGGGCGTTCCTTCTTTATAAAACTAAATACATTTACGAAGTAAATAGAAATAACCGCTGAGCGGAGCATGTGAAGAAGCCGTATCGGCACACTGGTGAGTTTATAACAATAACTATTACGTAAACACCGCCACTGAAGTTTAAGTACAAAATTCTATGGCTACAATAAAATCAATAATAAGATAGGGTGCGAAATTATTACAACATTCCCCCCCTCTCCAAAACTAAATAAATACAAACCAAAATAATCGTGACCAAGAATGTCAATTCGGTAGTTGTCAATCAAAAAGACGGCCGCCATCTTTAATAAAGTAGTTATATATATTTAAGGACTTAAACTTGCTTCACTTGTGCCACAAATACGTTCTCTCGTTGTCAATTATTCCTGACGGGTAACTTTTTTTAAGTTTTGATGTTACAAATTCATTTTGTTTATTGTTTTTACAATTCAATAATATTTATATAAAATCATCTGAACCGATTCTGAGATATTAAATAATTAAAAACCTCATGGCAGATTTTGTTGTTTTTAGCGATATCTAACGAACCAGTATATTTAGAGAGATAACAACGGAGAGACAAAGTTCCAAAAAATATTTTTGGTACAGTTTATAATCCTGTTTCTAATCAACCAATTAAGTTTTAATCGAATAATTCTTTCGGAAATTCCTAATAATACTTTCAGATTCTTCACCCTTACATTTGATAGATGCAAATTTTTATACAAATTTCAAAAGGATCTAAAATATCTGATATCTCTCTACACTTTCAACCATGACTATCAGCAAAACTCAATATTTTCTTTTTTACAATCTCTTTGTTTAAATCAATTTTTTCCTGTGTTAATTCTGGCCACCTTGTCAACAGGAATCTTTCAAACAATCCGTTTTTTTTTTTTCGGACACAGGACTTCATAACTGATATTGTAACCTATATCCACAAAAATCACACCATTGATTTTTTTAAAATTAATCACATAACTTTCTCTATACTATGTACATTTGAGTACCCTATTTCGTTTTCTATTATAATAATAATTGTATTTTCATTTCGCCACAATGAAATCAGTTCAATGTACAAATTAATCACTAATTAATAATTTTTTTAATGGTCATATCTGATGGTTCTCAAAATGAACCACTTGGAGGTATTAAACAGCTCGCATATACATATGTGTGTGAGTGCGCGTGTGTTACACGCGTATTCAACCCATGTTTATCCACTAGTAGTTGCGGACATCATACCTACGGGCTGATTATATGGTCCGTATTTGTCTAGAGCCTCAAGGGTGGGTTTTGACTCCCACCCCTATATGTATTTACTGGAGGGATGTTTACCCAACTGACACTATTCTTACATACATTAGCGTAATCACATCCAACTACTGTTTGTCATTATTGTAAACATGTCAACACATAGACAATTTGAGGCAATTTATTATTCCGAAACCTTGGCAATAATTCTAAATAATTGGTTCCTACACAAAAGCTCTGCGATTGGCTGTTTATCGCCGAAAAAATGAAAGGAAATTGTTTGTTCGTTTTGTTGTTGTATACAACAATTTTAGAAATTCTACAAAATGTAGGTTAATAGTGAAATTATACAATTTGATTACGTCTCTAAGGCTATGTTCCCCTTCAAACATATTACAAATGTCGCTTCTAAGGATAATAAGGATCAAACTTGGCCATCTTGGATTCAATGTAGATAACAATGTTACACCTGTGAACAAGAGTCTTACTTTATATAACGATTTCAAATGGACAATTAATTGTAGTACAAAACATAAAACCACCTCATAACAGAAATTTTCATTTACAGAATTAAATAGTAAAATTTGATTTAAAATCGGGCGGCAAGATATCTATGGAATTCTGCGTTTTGGTCTATTTCTGTTTTGGTCAACAGAAAATTAACGGTGAAAATATATTGCACAAACTTTCAAACTCGTCCATTAGTTCGATATTTGTCAGTCAACAAGATTTGAGCAGACAAACATTTGAAAAAATGTTTATACATTTAAATATATAACCTATCCTAACCTAACCAAACCTAACCTAAACTAACCTAACCTAAACATAATCCGCGTGTGCCATAAACGCGTCCCCCGCATAAACCATATTTGGTTCAAATCGAGCTTTTTAGACGGGGTTTAAGGGTTATTTTTGTTTTTACCGAACTATACTGTATCTGAACGGTAACGGATTTAAACCAATAATATTCACATTTCACTACATTTCAACGAAATCGGTAGAGCCAATTTGGAATATATCGCCAAAATAGTTCACGTACTAAATTTCACTAAAATCTGTTCACTCTGTTTTACCAACCGGCTGTAAAATATTGCACAGACGACAGACAGACACCATTTCAAAAACCACTTTTTCTTTAGGGGACGACAAAACGGTTATTTCCACGAGAAACTCGATACTGGTTTATCGACCACTCGCATAACATTTCTATATTACGCTTGTTTGGAAGGTAAAGGAAGACAAACATTTGCAACGGCAGCATTTTCGCCTATTGAGTGTATTATGTGAAGCCGATAAATCTTCCGAAGATTCGTGCAAATAAACACCAATAATTATCTGGAAAGTTTCCACGAAGTAATTTTGACTAGAATTTAACAACTGGTCTTTGTGGAAATGTTGTTGTATATTAAATAAAGGAGCTTAATCTTTCTCACACACTCATACAAAAAAACATATACCAAGGAACCAAAGTGTTAAATTGTCAATTCCGGAGTTTTATCAAAGAAAATGTGGCAACCAACCACAGAGGTCGTCTTAAATTTCGGAACACATAACATTTAATACATTATATTTAACCTAAGACATTTGTATTTCATCGAGGTAGCTTGTTTTGTAATATACTCCGGAACACAATTTATTTATTTATTATTTTTTTTTTTGATGTTTAAGTTTTTACTTTCACATATTACATTTTACTTACATTTTTGGCGACGAATAATTTTGGTGGGGTTTTTATTTGGTTTTGTGGATGGGTGAGTAAGAAAGTTTGTGCAACGTTTTTGCAACATTTATATTCACATGTTTTCCTACATTTTTAGGTTAGGTTAGTCCCTAAAACACTAACGTTTGATTAGCTTAATTTTTAATCACTTTTTAATGTAATATTTATTTTATATTTGAATAGGGTACATTATGTCCTATATATACTCAATACTCTCTCCCACTAAAACAGGGGTGTGGTTTTGTTACATATCATTTTCCCACAAGTTTTCCGTTACCGTATTTTATACTTAATGTATTGAGAATACGACCATGTTTCCAGTAAAAATGAGATATTCAGAAAGTTAGCTAGGTTAGGGTTAAATATGTAAGGAACATGTTCTAGATGTTGGAGGTATAGAAAGGTCTTAACTGAGGTTTGGCAAAAATACAGATATTAAATTTGATTAATATTGATCCACACGTTTTGGCTGTAGAGGACGGCACAGAGACATTAATCCAAAAACCACTTTTGGACACTTGTGACCTCAAAATGGACACACATATAAGTTTCTTTTTACTATGTAATATGTAAGTAATTCTAAAGTAAAAGTTACGAAACACCCTGTACAACTTACAATCAGGAGAGTAGCCAATAGCCAATGTCTTTCACAATCATTAAAACCAACACAGGTTACGAGACATACTTCAACCAATGGCTTACAATCTGTATAAACCAAGATTTCTTTTCTTTCATAAGGATATTTAAAATACTTGACAGAATTCCTCCGCATTCATTGCCAAGATCTTCCTATAAGTTTAAACGTTTTATTGGTTTTGACTCCTAGAGTGAAGGACGATGAAAACCCAAGTGGCATGTGTTTACTGCCTTCTGAATATCATACACACTCATTACGTTTCATTAACTTCCTTTAATGATAAACGTTTGATCTTTCGAGAGATTTTTGAAATTCGCTACTCGTAAAATTGTTCTCTGTGGGAGATAAACTGTACCCATCCGTACACTAGATCACTAGGTAGCAATGAAGCTAATGATTTGTTTTAAATTAGCTTTAAATAAGGACGTCCATAAAAGCTACACTTAAACTAAATTTGATCAAACTCATTAGAGCTAATTTTTAAAAGCGAAGTTTTGTGTATTTTTTATATTACCAAATTTTGAGTTATCGAAAAAAAGAATTTTGGGTTGTGTACACAAGACAAAGAGACGACAGACAAACATCATTACTGTTTTGGACTCAGAGAACCTTACGTCAACATCGCCAACATCGATTGTGTCCCATAACAATACGTTCTTTATACTACGCATATGTGAGAAGTGAAACGGATTGCGAACAAATTTTAGTAAAATGGGATGATATATATCTCAGACCAATATACCAAAACGCAAGTATCAGAAGATTAAGGTAGTAATTGAGAAAAAAGTCAAAGGAACCCGACGAATTTTCGAGATTTGTCAGGCTTCAAACACATGAATTTGAAAATAATTAACGGTATGCAAATATTCCATAAACTTTTTCACACCCCAATAAACAAAAGCAGATATCAATCAAGCTCAGAATTTAAACTCTCCAAAATATCAAAAGTAAAACTTCCGATAGTAAAACAATACATTAAATACATTATTTTAATTTTGTTTTGGTTTAATGAATTTAGCCCACTGCATACTAAGTGCTTTGATATAATATGTTCTACTTTGTCTTCAGAAAAAAATGGAAAAAGAAGGTATATATTTTTACTGAGTATATCAAAGGTTTATCTTATAAGTGTTCTTACTTATAATAAAAGTAAACCTTTGTACACATTTTGCATTCATTTAATAATAATTGAAGACATATAAAATACTTTGCAAGAATATATATAAACACACATTTAAGCACACACATTACTTAACTCTACATTAAATCTGGAAGATTCAAAACAGCTGGTAATAGATGTAATTGTTGCGGTTGCTATGGTGATATTTATTATTGGTTTACTACCATTGTATTGGTAATTATTTGGCAGGTACAATACGTTTGAACAGCGTGTTTTTATTGTGAAAACATATTGGATTACGAACTATTTAGTTTCTATCCAACTGTAAGAGCCATTCGGATTCAGTTTAGTGTTCGAAATGCTCCTACAATTTTATCGATCACATGTAAACTGGAAATAACTGTAAACTGTGATAATGAAAGAAAAGAAAAGTTAAAAGTTACCAAATTATTGATGATATTCGTAAACGTTTATTTCGTTATTACTTTTCATACAATCTTCTGCCAATCCTAGAATTATTGTGTTATTAATATTTGTCGCGTTCCGGAGTTACAATCTCTAAGATGAAGGAACTCCGAAACGCCTCAATAAATTTAAATAAGACAATGCTAGGATTGGCAGAAGATTGTACTCAAACTAATTATATAGATCCTAACAGTTATAATTATTGTAGTTAATTCGGTTTATTACGTTACCCACTTAAAATCGTGCAGCGAATAAGTCAAGAGAATGACACTTCTTTTCAACATGACAAAAAGCTGCAAAGAAAGCAAAATGATGGCCGTACAAAGTTAACACCATGGAACAACTGAAGATGATAGATAAACAGAAAACAATAATATCTACTGCTTATCAAAAATATATAAGTTCCAATCTCATCAATGATTGAGATTGGACATTCTTTAAATCACATGGTTTACAGTTGCGTCGTCGTTTCACTTTTCTGGATAAGTGATTTCACAAAAATCAAGGTACAAGAGTTTTAAATTTTACAACATTGAAAACTTCTGAAATAGAAGCGAAAACAAACAAAATCCCTAATTTCTACTTTACACTATATTTTCTAACTACTAGAGTGAGTTCCAATATTTTTTTCCAACGTGGTTAATCGTCAATGGTTTACATCTTGAAAAATAATTGAGATATTTAAGAACGGGTCGCAACGTAATTTTAGAAACTAAACGAAGTTAAAACAGTCTTAAAATACAAATTACTATTTAAAATTTTAATGTGAGCTTCAAAATAGTCGCTAAAAATTCAAACATTGAAAATTAAAACTGTTCTCTAAACATTGGTTGCTTTTCAGAATTTTATTTTCTTGTTTTTTAAAGGCTCGAAATCTCTTGGTCATCGTCGCCTTATAAAAAAAAGGATCATAAAAACACGCCTAGCCAATAGCGTCAGGGTCGGAAAAAACCAAGAGTTGGTCAAGAGACTCAGTAAGAAAGAGAAGGATCTAATCCAAGACTAAATGAAAAAAGTTAGCGATTCAGCTACGGCCATTGGGGTTGTCACGCCCGTATTCATTATATCTGAGCCCTTGAGGAGCTTAGAATTTATTAGGCAAAATAATGAAGATATATTTGTGCCAATAAATGACAAGTCTCCGGTTACCTTTAAAATGTTATTAATATTATAACTTATCACTAATAATATGTATTCTAAAATCAATTTACTCCATACTAAGAGCTATTCAAGAATATCCATTTACGCGCATATAAAACGTATAATTGTTTTGTTTTTTCAAAAACAAACAAACAATGATTCTTTTTTTACTTAATAAAAGCACACCAAAAAACAATTCATAGGTAATTTTAATCGGGTTCATATCGGTATTTAAAAAAGAAAAAAAAATCATGACCTACTATTTTCATTTAGGTGTACATTGATTTGTATCACAAATCTTCAAATTACACCCAAAATATTTCGATGAAGCTTTAGAAAATGTTGAGTTATTTCCTTTTTTTAAAACACAGTTTATGTTAAATTTTAATTTGACAGTTAACTTTGGAACAGTGGTAGTTTCGATGTAGGTCTTGTTTTTGTTGTATTTGATTTTTTGTATAAGATGTGTGAAAAATTGTTTTGTTCAGTTAATTTCTTTAGCCATAAATGTGTGTATATGATTGTTCTTGCATATGAAAATGTGCAAATATATTGCACTAACTTTCTCTCATAACCATCCACTTAATCATAAATAATGTTGTCGCTCTCACGGATGAAAAATGTTTCTATTTTACGGGAGAAAAATAAAAGTTGTTTATTGATTTTTGTTCATATATTTCTAATGGGAGATAAATTTGAAGAAAACGATATCTGATTTTTGTAATTTTTAAAATTATATTTAAACATCGCCTAAGCTTACTATGCTTCTGCTATATACTTTTCGTAAAGTATTAAAATCGTATTAAAACGTATTCCGTTTTGTATGAGAATGGTATCTATTATTGTTTTTTGTTAATTACTCTTACACTATGGTATTATTTTACTTGTAATTTGGTATAATAATCTAAGACAATATGTTGATGGTCTAGAGCAACCGGATATTCTTGAATAACTATTTGTTATCTGTGACTTACCGCCAGCAATCCTTGAATGTTTATCACCTGACGATGGACGATAATGTCCGAAACACGTGTAGTGAAATTCGTTATACGAACATATAAACTGACAAAAAAAGAAAAGTTCAAGGATTTCTGGCGGTAAGTCACAGATAACAAATAGTAAGATATAATATTCACATTTTACCAAAATAGATAAAGCCGATTTCTTTTTTCTTTCTTTTCTTTACTAGTAACTGTCTTGTCTCATTATTGTAGAAATTACAACCAATACGTTTTTGTTGGTTAGAACGTTGCTATATTCTAGAAAAGCGTACATTCTAAAAACAATTATTAACATCGTTTTGTCATTTCATATAAAATTAGAATTCCAAAATTTTGCGCTATAAAAAATAGGAATAATATTCGAGATTTGATAAAACAAAAATTTTGATAAAAATCGGCACACGCACACACACACTTACAACAGATAAAATACAGACATTCTAACTAGACTAACCAAATAAACAAACATGGCTGCCAACTATTTAATTTTTTATAGAGGAGGGGCATATTTTTATGGTGTTTTCGGATTTTATATAATATTTTAAGACTTTTTTATTCTTCTTTATTGTTTGATGAACCCATTCCTTTAAAAGTAAGAGACGCTTAAAGATTCCAACATTTGACGTTTGACTCATTTCCATACTTCCCATTGTTGACTCAAGATAAATTTTAATTAGGCATAGTCTTACAAATAATTTTATTGACTATTTAATTCCTCACTTAGCTTATTCTACACTACTACCTTTTTTAGCCTACACTAGATTTTAGCATGTTTTTATTTGTTGCACAAATTATTTGTTTTATTTGTAGACCTACATTAATATTTTCACATCCTAGACGATGTTACTTACATTTTATCTTGATTCAACAATGGGAAGTAAGAATAATTGCCTCCTGAATATGCTTCAAATATCAAATATTCGAAAAGTTAACGCCTATGTACTCCTAAAATAGTAGGTTTATCAAACAATAACTAAGAATAAGACTTAAAATTGTGCATAGAATCCGTAAACACCATAAAAATAAGGGTCCCATAATAACTTTAAAATCAGGCATCTATATTGTAAAATGGCTGTCATTTTTCAGAGTTTTTAACACAGAATTTTAAGTTATATAGAAAAGTAACAACAGTCCCCCCACTTAATGTTTTTCATCAGATGAATGGTTTGAGATATACCAATAGTGGCCACAATAAAAAAACCATCCTAGATACGTTCAAAAACCACATTAAAAAAGGTATAATTTAACATTATTCCTGAACTTTTGAAGCAATTATTTTCGATTGGGCTTTATGAAATTTAATAAGGTTTTCTGTCTTTTTCTGTCTTATGAAACCGAGTTTTGGACTTTTACAACAAATTATTTGCTGGATTTTTTAAAGCAAACTTTATTAAAATATAGTAATATAGTAATATATATATATATATATATATATATATATATATATATATATATATATTTAAACCGAGTTTTGGACTTTTACAACAAATTATTTGCTGGATTTTTTAAAGCAAACTTTATTAAAATATAGTAATATATATATATATATATATATATATATATATATATATATATATATATATATATATCTTTTTACTTTAATTACTGATTATTATTAACTTTTCCGACAAGTGGACTTTGGCCACCGTTTCATTTTCTCTATTACACTTGAGAAAATAAAAACACAATTAAGCTTGTAAAGTGACAATTTCTCTTAACGAACTAAGTTGAACCGAGATTTAAGTTTATTGTTTCACTTGACTCGGTTTAGTCTCAAGGAAGGAATTGAGCAATAATGAACACTCTGTACGGGCCTTACTAAGTAGATTAGGTTGAATCATTATCCTTGTACCTTTGATGTGCATTGAGTGTGTTAATTGCAAGTTGGAAGTCTTCAAAACAAACACAACTGTCAAAGCAAACAATACAGGTTCCCTTTCACAAAATTATACTCATTCAATGAACTCAATACTGTCTCAATCTCTAACTTCAACTGAAGTACTCAAGTGAAACAAGCAACCAAATACCTTGCAATATTATTGACATGTCTTTGATAGTGGAAAAGCTGTTTCTTGAATAACTCAAAGAAAATGAAGGATAATGTTCAATATGAAACTAGCTTGTTACTTGGATAAGACATATTTAAAAATATGTAAACAGCTGTTCATTGTAAAACGCAACCCTAGTTTGAAAATTATATCTGAAATTTTAGAATTTACGACTCAAAGGTTGGTAGACCAGTTTTATTTAACAAAATATCTATCAACTGATTGCTGTGTTGATAAGTTTTGTATTTTATTTTGCTTTATTTAGTGAATAGACTTTATTTATTATAGACAATGTTTTTGAACGAAGAAGAAGCATTATTATTATTTTTTTAATATCCATTATTTCGTGCCATGAAGAGTCTCGTAGACAGTTTCCACATCTTCATGTCCATAACAATTTTTTAATCGTAACATGTCCATTCAGTCCATTAACCGTATTTTAGTCAAATTTGAAGAAACTGGCTCCTATGTGTGATCGTATATATATTCGAATATGCAGTTTTAAATTATGAGGCAATTGAAGACCCGTTAAGATAAGTTTGCTACGTTCTAAAAATGTATTTAGGAAAATTGTTAGAACAAAATTGTAATGTTGGCAATAAATTACAAACCTTTTGTAAAAGACATCATTACATTTGGTGGGTTATTCTAGGGTCAATATTTAGGAAAGGAATCAGGTCAGCCCATGCACCATAGGGTACCCATTTTGAAAAGATTAATTTAATTAATATTACATCAAATAATTAAAGCTAATTACTAATAAAACATCCACACACCACTAACACCAATTAAGAACCGAACTGACGTTGGGTGTTACTTATTCTTCAAACTCGTCTCGTTTAAATAATAAATTAACGCATCTGATTGGGCTTTCAATATTTTTCCCGATTGGTCATCCGGAAAACCTCTGAACGCTATTTAATTAACGACCCATGGTAAATTTAAAGTATAAAAACCAAAATTAAAACAAGACTGCACTACACACCTTGACTAGTTCCTTGGACGGATTATTTCATGCAGTTTGAATAGCTTGGTCTGCTCAACCTAGCGTCTGTTCACTGATTTATGGCAAAACGGATTCTGCTCAAGTAGGTCCCTTTTACTTCTGGTCCGAACTCAGTAGTCGTGCTTTTAAAGTTTCGACTACTTAGCCTAAATTCATACAAAATTCATGTCAAAGTTAATACTAACTGATTATGTTGCCAGACATTTGTCGGGGTTTAGCAGTTTTGTTCTAGAAAGTATTACAGTCTTGAACCAAACCTTTTGCTTAGATGGGTCATGGTTAGGGTTAGGTTAGGTTAAGAAGTTATGTTAACAATAAAAATGATCGCTACTGGAACTCTGAAAACTCTTGTATCGTCCATCAAGAGCATCTGCATTACTAAAATATTGTTGTATGATGAAGAATTTCACGACAAAAAATTATTGGTCCTGTTTTTAAAAAATACATTCAAAGCCGTGCTCTATTAAGATGTTCTTATGCAGTTCATTGCAACTTTAGAGTAAGATGAAAGGATATCGTGGTTTCAACAAGACCACGTTACATAAAGGTAACTCAACTATGAACAACTTTTGTGGTGAAAAATTATTGGAAGGCTATTGTGGCCAGGTAGAGCTCCCGATCTCCCTCGCTTGGAATATTACCTCTGGGGCTGTTAAAAGAATCGTGGATACTATAATAATCTTTGACGAACCTAAAAGAAACATAAATCAGCTGATTGCATGAATTGGTATGGGAAAAAGTTATAATTTTGTATTTGTAAAAATAGCGGCCATTTTGTAGCTTCCAGTACAGTTTCTAATTACATTCTAGTTTATTCTGATTGCGGAGGCAGAGGTCAGTGAGGAATTCAGGGTTCTACCATTCGTCGAGTCGCATGTTGTCTCCAGTATCTAGTCTTCTCTCCATAGAAGTTCAGTTCAGACTCCTGCGAACTGTGGATCGCACTACAGTTTCTATTGCGCTCCATCATCCATTTCAGTCTGATGGTAGAAGCAAAGACAGGTACATGATGTTAGCATTCATCAAGTTTTAGTCGGTATAATAGATGTTTACTCTATTATAGTCGGGTGCCAGTTGTTGGCAAGACAACCTTAAGGACTTCAGTAACTAGACTCGTCCCATGTCGGCTCAAACATCCAGTACAAACTTCAAAAATTACTATAATCTAGCCCAATTAAACACCAGAATTTGGTCCGATTACATTTACAAATTAAAATTTGGTCTTTAGAATGTATATTAGTTGCGAGGTAGGAAAAAAATCAATCTTTCTGGAACATTTTTATCCACTCCTAGGGATTTCTTACATCCGTACCATTATCTTGTACAATATTATCATGGCTTCCAGTTCAACTTCACTCTGATTCCAGCATCTACTCCAACCTCAATGTGACTCATCAATTCAATTCTACAAGAAAAGAAATCGAGCCTCCTCTTTTATCATCGGTTCAAAAGTAACAATAAAGCACAGGTTCCATCTTAGAAGGTATAATATCTCAAAATCTACTCAAACGATTTATTATAATGATATGTGAAGCCACAATTTAGGGTTCAATACTAAATTTAAAGAAAAAATCTAAAAGAATCTAGTTCTTCGTTAGGTTTTTTTTTCCTCCAATTTCCTCGTGAATCGTAATTTTTATATTCAGTTTGGCATTTAGATTTTTGTCATAGTCGTTCCTATTTAACCAAAAGTAGATCGATGTCGTTAAAACAAATGTTGAGATCCTCGACCTTCTATAACAGCGTTTGATGGTAAATTTTTACTTTGTAAACAATAAATTCTGAATCGGTATTTTTGGGTAGATAGTAAAGAATAATTTTGTTCGTTTAGGTTTTGCTTGTTTGGATAACTGTTTGGCTAATGTTGCTCCAAAGTTTATTTATGATTATTTTAAAATTGGAATTGAATCGAGAAATCCTGCAACTCGTCACCATCTAAACATGTGTAAATGAAATTCTAACACTTGTAAAATAATTCCAGATATCATAAATTATGTATTTACTTGAAAGATCGTGTTCGATCCCGCTCATCCCCTCTGTCGTCTGTTAATGGCATTCCAAATAAATGATTATTATCTCAAAGAGTCTGTCTAACCGTGTTAAAACCTATGTTTGTACGTGCAGACATACAATAGATGTGCGCAATCTTGTATGGGCAACGAATATGAACAAGTCAAGTTTTTGTTGAATTTATCGCTAAAGAGTTGCTTCCATGACCATCTGACTAGTAACGGAAACAATAGCAAGACAAGGGACGTGGTGTCGGCATTGCGCAAGTCACATTAATCAAGTAAAAGAATAGGTCCCAATATCTAACCTTGTGGTACAACGCCATTGTCTTGTTGAAATGTAATTTAATTATATACGAAACGATTTAAATTAAATTAGATTAAATAAGTGTTATTTAGAAGTGTTGAGATATTGTTTAATACATCGTGTGGGGAACAGAAAAATTGTTTCTTTTTTCATATCATCTTTCAGTTTATAAAAATGTTAATCTTCATTGTTGATTTGTGTAAGTTATTTTTAAGTTAGTTAAGAACTTCAGTAAATTTTGAAAGGAGAAGATTAAAATGATTTACTTCATTAAAATCTATCAAAGAACATAAAAGTAATGCATTCAGTTTACGTTTTTGATGGATGTATTTGCCGATTATAGGAAAGTTGTATTGTTATAGGGTTGTGGCAAGTTTTACCAACATGTCTACCATAAAGATGATCGCCTACTAGCAGTGTCCCCTGGTTGTAGCACACGAGAGAAGTTTCGCCTCAACTGATGATGGTTTAAGCGACGGTTAAATGAATCCTCGCTTAAAATGGTACCCTAAGGAAATCTTTGTCACGAGCCTTCGGATTCTGTATTGGAACTGTGGACGTCTCAATGATACGAAACGTTTAGCGATAGTAACATAAAAACATTCAAATAAAAGATGAAATGAACATGAATAAAATTTGTAGAAATGGTTAATGGTGCCGATCCAGTCCAAATGTTGGCTATCATCTGGGCAATCATTTTGTTGTCTATTTTGTTCATCGCTGATCTATACAGTTTGTCATGATTTGGCAAACCTTGTTCATCAACCAGGATATTATTATTCTTCCATGATCTTCTTCCTAGCACTTACACCAGGCACAATCCTAGTCTGAGGCTATTGTAGTAGACTATACTTTCTATCATTGTACATTATATCGTCTAAATACTGAAGGTTTCTACAGTTTAACGAATCCAACACTTCTCCTTTCCCCATTTCCTCCAATATTGTGTCATTTGTTATTGAGATTGTCGGAATATTTGTGTTAGATAATGGGTATATTAACAATTTAAAATTCATTGATTAATAAAAGAATGGCTGTGAATGATTTATTATTTCGTTCGAATTGATGTCTATAAATTGTATTTTCACTCAGTTTGTTTACACCAAAGTATTAATCATTCCACTAGAGTCGACAATTCTTTTCCGACTTATAACTAACTATATGTCACAATCGATAGAGGAATAGACGTTGGGACACAAAGTAACATTTTCTCTTATAAATGTTTAATTCTTCAAACTTCAAGCTATAGATAACAGGCACACGTCAATCTCATAATAAATTATACACTCTGAGCTAGCAGATCAACCTTTCACATTCTGCTTTTATCGAGCAATATCGAGTCTTCTGTTATTAAAAAAAACTAGCCTTTAAATCTATCTTTGTCAGACTAACGAGCAGCTAATAGCTGAAAGTTCAAAAACTTTTTATATCAATTCATATTTATTTTAAAATAATAATAATTATAGTAATTTGTATATTATGGAATTTCATTTAGTTTTTACGTGTGTTATAATTTTATTTTAATACTTGTATTAATACCAGGAAGATCTAGAACCGTTTATAGTAAGGGGGGGTGAGAGCGTAACAAAATGTTTGTTGGGTTGTTTCCAAAAATGTTGATACTAAGTCAAAATGATCAAGAATAATAATATAGGACGAATCAGAGATACATTAGTTATGAATCAACATGAACAAAAACAAGGTGTATCATGGTACTTACCCAGTCCCATCCTACAATGTAATACGATCTTATCCTTCCCAAAAGTAGGGACTTGTAGGAAATCTTAAACTATATTGGTAGATGAAGGGCCCCTACCCAATAACATACGTTTCTTGAAACCAGTTGTAACGCAGGTTGTTGAACCTCCTAATTGCGTATAACACTATTTTATTGACTTTTATTGATATATATATATATATATATATATATATATATATATATTAAAAATTCTCTACTCGCTTCGCTCGTGTCAGTATCTCAGCTGTATCGGACCTCGAAGCTAAATATCTGTGAGGATCTATCACTCATTACGTTCTTGATGGTGTCTGCCCTGACGGATCTCATGGGATTATTTTCTTGAACTGTGTGGGCTCAAAATTAAATTCGTATCAATAACTTCGGTATTTGTCATTGTAGAGACGTGAGGTTGGTAGCATTGCAAATATAATTCAAATTTGTATATAATTTAGTATTATAAGTTCAATAACACACAATATATGAACAACGAAAATGTTTAAATGGGCATCATTTTGACATTTTCAGTGCCATTTTCATGAATTTCAAGAGTTCATTATAGTCCTTTACACAAAATGTTTATATTCCTACCTTATTTTTTGTTTCCACTATCGTATTTTCTTACGGACTACTGTCAGTTTGTATGTCACTTTTTCGTGTTCTTGAGTATTTATTTGAATGTTTCTTCTCTTTTTATTGACAAAAATATCGCAATAAGTTCTCACACAAACTACCACAGGGAAATATGTTGAATAGAAAAGAGAAATATGTGGTTTTTGTTTGACACTAAAGTTTTCAACAATTGTCAGATTAATAACAAAAAAAAGTAATTTACTCTCGGACGATGCAATAGTATCGAGTATTACGTAGATCTAATGAAGTTATTCAAGTAGGAGTTATTTATTTAATTAACCAATCACGAGAAAAACGGGCTTTGTGCGTGGACTACACAATTTGCATTAGAGTATTTCGTGTTTCTAGCTCAGGACATCGTATTAGATAAACAATGTTCCATTTATCAGACTGGTTTAATGTTCCATTTAAGACGTCTGACGAGTAATTATATTTTTCTATGAAATCCTAATTTTATTAAAACTTTAAGTGACACCCTGGCGCTTCTAATGAAATGTAAAGACATGAAGTAGGCCATTCTACTTACGTTATATATAATCTATTTACCATTTCCTCTACTACAGATAAACCAAAACTATGGATAATATATTTTTCATTATTCTTTTTTGTTTGGTTTGTTAAATTTTACAGGCCTACCTGATTTATAAATATTTCTTCTTTTAAAATATATTTCTAAAACTGAGCAATACAGTTGGTCAAACATAGTCAATAAAATGAACCATATTTTCAACTCACCAATCCGTTAAACTTTAAACATTGTGTTTACAGCTCAGGCTTCATCTCACATTTTGTACTATAGTCACTTCCTACGCAAGAGTCCAATTAAATACCACCAATTACTGTGAAATCTGTGAATGATTCTTAATTAATCTCTCAATTCTAAATAACATTTTAATTGAATACCAACTTTGTTATTGGTCAAATATATGTTGTTACTGAATTGTTAAAAATATACCTGAGATTATGGATTTGTTCTTAACCGCTAGTAAAAATTGTTAAACTTGGAAACGACTGCAGATAGAAAAATCCTTCACTTTCAATTAGTGTTTAATCATATATCAAATATGTTACTGAAATTGTCGCCGTTTCGAGAGTAAAAATCAACTTACGTTATCAAGTGATAATTCCAGAACGTGAAATTAAAAAAAACAGCAGCACAGCCTAGCGGCCTATATTGGATAATAAAATTTAAATCTATATAACCAAGAGTTAAAGCTATAGTTAAATCTCCGATGAAACCATATTAATAACATCAAGAATCTATCGTTATAATTATATTGTCATTGAAAAATTTAAAGAAATGCATAAAATTTGTAGAAATTCTGAATTTGTATTTCTCGTCAGACACTTATTGCTATAACTTGGGAACTAATGAATCAATTTGAATCAAACAAATTGTAAAACTTTACCAGATAACTACGTCATAATATAACTACCAGATAATAAGAAAGAAAGTCATATAAAAATTAGATCAGCGACTATCGAGATATAAATTTACAAATTTACTGACAGAGACATTGAGTTTTATAAATTTAGAAACGACATTAAATCTTTTGATGAAAACCTAGTTCTTAATGTATTTTAGCTGTACTGGGTATTCTCTAGCTGGATCTACATCTTTTTTTATATATTCTTGGGTCACATCACTTTTTTCATCATTCCTATCAGGGTCTCTCATCATCAAATCTTGTTCTTTTTCGATCCTGAATATTGGATGGCTAGAGGTCTTCATTTAATGCTCTTGTCTTTCTTTTTTTTTATAAAGCGATGATAACTGAGAGGTTTTATGCTTTTAAACAACAAGGGGGAATATCTTACACAGGACACAAAGTTTAGGGTGCGTTTGGTAACTTAATTGTTAACTCTTTAGACTGATCATAGATGAGCAAACCGAAGAGTGATTTTCATCATTCTGTCCGTTCGTCCTTGATATCGTTGTCGTCTGTAAGTTAAGCACGACAAAATTGAAAATAGAAACATGCACACTATAGTGTTCATATGGGATTCAGAATTGAAAACGTAAAAATGGTGGCATTTTACACAATTTTTGTCTACATCGCGTCTGTAATTCAATTTATAAGACACTAAATTAGATAAAATTCTGCATATTTAAATTCTACAAATAATGGTATCAACACCACTTCTCTACGATGACAAATAGTGAAGTTAGTTTAAAAAGTGTAATTTCGAACACTGACCAGCCAAAAAAATGTGATATTCGTATAGATACGAGATCCAGTACCAACACGAGCGAAGCGAGTGGAATCTTTTTAATATATAGAGATCTACGAAGACCCTTAGGGCCTAGCCGACGTCAAGAAAGAAGTTATATTGTATGATGACAACGAGTTATAATGACCACATCAACGACAGAAATCCACTTGTCATTGACTGTACCTTCATATTATATATGGTAGTTATTGTTATCATCATTGTACTCTATCCAAGGAGATAATTTCAATTAATGTCACCTGGAAACAGTGAAAGTACGTCAAAGTGAACGTACAAGTGACACATGCGCAGTGGGAATGTTCTTGCAATGGTATTCTCAGACAATACCACTACTGCTATCTTATCATGGCGTCTATCTCACTGTCTACTTGATTAATCACCGTGTCATCGATTTGTATATCGGGCAGGCATTGGATCTGGAAGATGCTAAATCTGGTGTTTTGGTGATCGTTGCCCTCTCGATATGTAGAGGTCTCCGAGTGTTTGAGATGTCAGTGGTGTACTAGTTATGTTTAATCGAGGGTTTAAAACATTGGTCTAACTTTCTCATACCCGTACACGAAACGGGTTTCGAACTTGTTTTAAAAATATGTTGAAATATATTCGATATTAAATAGAGCCTAAGCTCGTCTTATGTTATGAGTTAGGTCGTAAATCATATGAGATTGAAATAAAGTAATGGCGCTCATCATTTTAACGTTTGGTCTGAGACATGAAATTTCAAATTTTATACAAATTTTAAAATCGAGATTCGTTTTTATAAATTAGACTTTAACAACATCTTTTTGTTTGTTTTTAACGATAACTGACAAACGGGCAATTTTGGGGGAGATAGCAACCAGTACGTTTTGTTTGGGTTCTTAAAGGCTATATTTGGCAAAAATTTATCAAAATCGTTGAAATAGATTTTGAAAAATAGTAGTTTTACTTTAATGTCAGTTACTTTCAATTACGATATATCGAAAAAATTGTTAAAGCAATCTTGAGGTATTACCAAAGTATGTTCAGATTCCAAATTTTGGTTCATATAAATAAAGTAGCTAATTCTTAAAAAGGAATTAAATAAAGCAACTTTTAAAGGGGGTTACTCGTTTTAACGCTGGATATTTTTAGTAATAAATTTATAAAATTTTAAAAAAATTAAAGAAGGTTTTGTCAGTGCAGCTAAATTAAAGTAAAATCAGAAGGATTTTTTAAAAATGTTAACAGTAATATAGCGGAGCAAATCAACAAATATAGCATATCTATATCATAACAAAAGAAATATTATATCATTACTAAAAATTAAATTTTATTATATACTTCCTTGTAATTATAATGAGAATCGAGGTGCACACATTTAATTAATACATATTAATTCATACAACATACATACCTACCTTAACACACACATACATAAATAGGTATTCATACAAATATTTACAGATGTTTAAAGTACATACATTACACCTCACATATAGAGAGTAAAACAGCTAAACATATAAAGTTTATTTTTATATATGTTTATAAGACAACATTTACTTCCAGTATTGATAGTTTTGGCGGAGATCTTGGATCCGTCATCTTGAAATTAGTTTCAATTTTTTAAATAGGAATAGGGTCATGTGACATATATTTTTACATTGTTTTTAATTGTGAGTTCAATAGTGGAATCCATTTTTTATATCTCATTTCCTTAAAGAGTTATCAATTACTATAACTACAGAACATTTAAAAATCATAATTTACAGGTGGATAAACTAGTTGGGTGCTTAACTTTAAACACTTGAAGTAGTTTTTACTGACCTTGTTCCTCTTGATTACTCCCTATTTGGATATTTAAAAAGTAAAATATATTTTAACCATCAGAAAACCTAAATGAACTACAAAAAGGGATCAAACGATTTCTAAAGCATTTGGTGGATTGTTAACTCTTTAGGACTGTGCCAAATAGCTTTAGAGCAACAATTTGAGCATCTTCGAATATCACAATTTCAAAACTACAGCATGTAAGTGTTTAAAGGTAAATACCCAACTCATTTGTCCACCTATAAATTAAGATTTTTAATGTTCTGTAGTTGTGTTAGTTGATAACTTTTCAAGGAAATGAGATATAAAAAACTGATTCCACCATTCAACTCATTACAAAAAAAACCGTCTAAGCACATGCGTTCACTTCTTAGTGGTTTCATCCTTTACACTAACTCCAAGCTATTAATAAAACTTTACAATAACTGTTATTTGAAGCTATTAATAAATACAGTTCACCGAATTATTCTTTACAAGAAAAAACTAAACCTAATTTCAAGATGGCGGATTCATGATTGCTGCCAAAATTTAAAACTATCAAAACTGGAAGCAAAATGTTATCTTATAAATATATACAAATAACAAACTTTTTATATTTAACCGTTTTAAAGTAATTATACTTTTTGAATAGTCTAAACAAAAAATGTACCTAATTTTTAACCATTTAAAATTATAATATAATTACATTTATATAATATAATTTCATCTCTTATAAAAATCACGTCCTCCAAAAAAATTCTTGAACACTATCAAACCGAAATGTCATTATTATAATAGAATACTTGGTATTTTAGGCAGTTTTTTGTATTTTCAGGAAGTTGAATAAATGCAAAAAACTTCTCAGCTATCATTGCCTTATAAAAAAAGATAGATAACTCATTGTCATCTAGCCCTCGAATAGGATAATACTCTCAGGGTCGAAAGAGTATAATAGTTGCTCAAGAGTAGCCCCTATAAGAAAGATAAAAAAGAAGGATCTATCCCAAGACTAGATGAAAAAGGTTTAGAGTTAGGATGTGTTGGTATTGACATATCCGCACTGACTATAGCGAGCGTTAAAAATATAAAGATAACATAGTTCTGGATGTTAGCGCTTTGACCTTTTACCTAAGTATATAATCACTTTTGTCCTGAAGATCTTAAAATGTCCCTCTCCTATTAATATCTCCTTAACTTTCAATTTTTGGGAGAAATATCACCATTTAATATTCCCACTTAATAGGTATCCTTTAACCTATGATAGGTTAACCAAGAAAAACGTGATTACCGTTACCCTTTGAAGTCATAAATCACTTATCCCCGTCTAACCAAACACCACTCTAGCTCTTAATGAGTTAATTATAATGAATTAATTTGGAGTATTTAGGTTCTAATTATAAAAGTGACTGTACACAATTATAACTTAAACAGGGTGGTCTTAGGCTGTAAGCATACTTGTAACGCACCCATTTAAATACATGTAATTATCGCAGTGTTAAATACTATTTTAGGCCTTACCGCGAATCACGGGAACGCCAATTGCTGAAATTTACCCCGACATTATCATTTTAAAAACTATACTGGATTAAATAAACTAAATACATTCCAAGGATTGGTATTCGAGGTTGTTCTCAGACCTGGACTGCAACTAAGGAGACCCAAAGTGGTATTCCTGATTCCTAAGCGTCACAATATAACGTAAATAGGTACAGTACTTTCTATATAAGAAAATAAAACACGCAATCAAAAATAATAACACAAACTTTCTAAACATACCCATCACCAAAACCAAATTAAAAGCACATCAAACGATTCCTAAACAATGTTTGTTCTGTAATTTTCGGTCAAAAAATTTAATGAATCATGGACGCTGTCTTTGAAATGATGTTCATATACGCCATACATGTTGCGTCGTTAAAACCGCGTCTTCAACGTAAATTGAATTTGATTAAAATCGAGCTTATGACGGATCAATGTTCACTTTTGTTTTTTTCTAAATAGTAGCATTGTTTTACCTGTGATTTGCACATGTATATGAGCAATATATCCAAAAAAAATCTTAACATTTCAATAACATTTTTACGAACTTGGTAAAAACAATACTTTAGAGCCTATTTTGACACAATCCTAATTTTGTGAGTTTCTTCTTGTGGCTGATACACTCAAATTTCCAGTAATCTAAAAAAAAAAATTTTTTAAGTTTTAAAATATGTCTATATTACAAAATTTAATTAAAATTGTTTCACACGTTTGGATTGTAGAGAACTGTTAAGACAAGAGACACCAAACAGACGTCAAAAATATTTTACTCAGAGGATCTTATAAGGCAATAGCCTTGAAATTTACTTTTACTAATCACATAATTTTCTCATTTGTGAGACAATAAAATCTACCTATTGTTTTGTTTTAAGACCGCCCAAACACAACTGTCAACAATTCCGTATCTTTGCCGTATATCGATTTTCTCTGTTTTTCTTTAATTAAGAATAACTTATACCTACATGAAACCAGGCGGAGTCCCTTGTTATGCAGTTTATGTACTTTTATTTTATATCTTTAATTAAACAATGCTACTAACTTGTATTGTGTGCGCGTGCGCGTGTGTGCGTGTGTGTGCGTACTTGTTTTATAGCTCTAGAATAAGAAGAGAGAAATAGACGCAACATGTACCTTAGATTAAACTGCAGAGATAAGTGCTTAATTAATTATTGGATTTTAATTGAGATTTTCTTAGCCGATGCATTTCTTACTGCATTGGATCAGTTGTAAAGTGGCGAGACAGAATGTCTTTATCTAATGCAGGTATACTCTGAACTGGGGGAAAATGGGGCACTTCGTTAGGTTTGTTGTTCAATCACCTGTTGTAAATGAACTTCTCTGTTTATTGGAAAAAGTGTAGATTTTACTTATCCCGTATAAGGTAAGTTTGGTAATTGCAATGACCTGAAGAAACCGAAAAGTTTTTATCGTCTGTACGTAAGCACGATAGCGGTCCCAAAAATTAAGAAAATTAGGTTAGGTTAGGTAAGGTAAGGTTAGGTTAGGTTAGGTTAGGTTAGGTTAGGTTAGGTTAGGTTAGGTTTGGTTATGTTAGGTAAGGTAAGGTTAGGTTATGTTAGGTAAAGTAAGGTTAGGTTAGGTTAGGGTGTAGGGAACTATAGTAGGATGTGCTCGTATAGAAACCTACTGAAATTCAGAAATACCATCAAATAATAATGAAAAATATGAACAAGTTGATAGGTGCTATCATGGTACTCACCCAGCCCCATCATACAATGTGATACAGGCAGATCCTCTAAATGTAATGCCCAAATGTTGATTTCTTGGGGTTTGTAGGAACTGTTAAATTTGTAATATCACATGATGTGGTTCTTTTTTGTATTTTCAATGGGCCCAAAAGTACCACAGTTTTGGGGAACAGGTAAAATTCAGTTCAACGTCGAATTGTTCTCTCAGATTATTCCAGCGAACATTAAAAAAAATGTAACTTTACAAATTTAGCGATTTTATAATTATTTTAAAATCTCAAATACATTTTGTGTCGCCGTTTTGATTAGTCACCCATCGTAAGTCACGTTCATTGTATGCAATTTATTTCATTTTATGCCCTTTAGTTTGACATGCCGCAAAAGTCGGATTCACATTTGAAAATTATGAGTATCCCGAAATTCCCCCCTTTAGGTAGGCTGCAAAATTCCAAACTATCATAAAAGAACTAGTTAAAATCCCAGTTAAGGTGGGGGAGAGGTAATACTTTACCAACACTGTAAAGTTCCTCACTGTAAAATTATCAAATCCGTTTTATTTTGTTGTTTTGCTTGAGAATTTGTAACAGCTGTTTTAAATTATTTTTATATGGCACTTACTTGATTGTCTGTCGATTGCTTACTTTTAACAAAATTAAACAGTTTATATCACTTATTGTTAACGTGTAACAATTGGGGATGAATATAGACTTACTTTATTTGTGATTTATAGCTTACATCTCCCAAAAGTTAACAGTTTATATGGCTTATTGTTAATGTGTGACAATTGCGTAAAAGCTTAAATATTATAAGTTTTACACAGTATGACAAGTCGAATGTATACCAAAATGATGCAAATAAATCATTAAAAAAAATAATAATAAAAGTATATCTTCAGCAGGAAGACTTACTAGTCCACGAAAAAATGCGAATGACAGAAATCGAAGAGCACTGAATCGTAAAATAAACCAACAGGTTCAAATTTTTGATGCCAACATGAACATGAGACCTCAAGATTATTTATATATTGCACGTTAATTTGATATTAACAATCCATATTTTAATTTAGGTGATCTTTCTGATGAATGTAAATATTGCAATGCTTTAAAAGTTTCATTTAAGTTTGGCAGAACGTCACTGTGTTGTCACAAAAGGAACATAAGGATAGATATTCCCCAGGACCATCCAAACTTACAAAATCTAATTACAAGTGACACACCACTTCCACCACATTATCTGGATAACATCAGGAGCTACAACAACGCGCTGGCTTTCGCTTTATTTGAAGCCAACCTTTAAAGGTCTCCTGGAGTGGGTCCTTATTGTTTTAGAATAAACTTTGCTGTCTACCACAAAATAAACACTTTAGAAGCGCGTTCAGTGATCTGCTAGTCTTTAGTCAGTTATACATAGCGATGAGGCCAATAATCATAGATTACGCCACGTTGCAAATAGAGGAACGAAAAGTAACACATTTGAAGGTCTCTCATGTTCTGGAAGACTGCTAAAATCCGTACATCTTGTCATATTATAAAATATACATTATAAATAATTACAAGAAGTAAAAAAAGCTTTAAAATTGGAAACGACTAATATTAATAAACATTAATTGTTACAGTTTATCTCCATGAATTTTTAATTTGTGGAACTTTTGAATGATGTAAACGTATAGGAAACCGTACATTTTGCACGATTCCAAAACGAAAAGATCTTTAAAATTAAGGTTAAAATCACTAATATGAAACATGAATAACTCAAATTAAATGTATATTTTATACTATGTACATGTAAACATCTTAGCTTGGGTCTAATAACCATAACAACGATAACTAGGTCGTCATTAAATGACAGACTCAAGCGTAGCAACTTTCTTAGTGAATATATTTTGAAAACACCATTATAAATAATTCTGTGGTATACAACACCATATCTATTTTTCGTAAGGAAGTAACACGATAAAATATATCAAGATAGAATTTTGTCGTGTTGTATAACCTAACCTCAAATTGATTTTATGGCTATTTTAAAAACAAAGACAGCTGATTTGTAACTTTGAACAAACATATTGTATTTTAAATTTTGATCAATGAAAACCTTTCAATCAGATCTAAAATTTGAAATTCATTTTTTTCGCGACCGACATATTGTTGTTGTTCAATTATGTGCCAAAAAACATCGATGATCGATGGAAATAGTTTCTGAGATACGTTTGTTACATTTCAGTTTCAACCCTATGCCAAAAATAGTTCCAAACGAGTTTATGAGCGCTTTCGCGGTATTATTAACGTAACGCTAAACAGTTGATTTTTTAGGCCTTTTAGGAAATGTTAAATTGTATTTGGAATAAAGGTATAAGAAGAATGAAGTAAGTATGGTTAAAACAGTTGTTATACAAATTTTCTGTACCTTATAAATTGTATAATAAAACTTTCTTGACATCAATTAGACACTAATAAGTCTCGTCGAAGTGTATAATATGTTAAATGTGTATAATGTGTAGATGTGTATAACTCGCTTAGTTTGTATCAGTATCTTGGTCCAGGAGAGCTTCAATTGAAGGAGATCTCGGTAACTCGGCTCCGGCGGATCTTGGAACTGTAAGAATATCACATTGTCTTGGGTTTTTATAGTTTTAAAATTACATTTTCTACGATAATTTCGCTGTTTGTCATCATAGAGAGTTGGTGTTGTTATCATTAAATGTAGAATTGAAATTTGCATATTTTTAATTCATTTTTTGTTATAAGATGAATAACACTCGAAAACGGACAAAAACCTGTTTAAAATGGCTCCCATTTTGAAATTTTTAAATAAACTTTTCTAATTTTCAATAGGATTGTATATGAGAACATTGTAGTCTCCTTTATTAAATTTCATGATCTTATTATTACTATTACCGTACTTTTGTTTGTGGACTATCGTGCTTGCGTACATATGTCAACGAAAATGGACAGGCGACATGTTCACGTTTTATGGTTTCTGAGGTCAAGTGAACCATGAAGATCAGTCAAAAAACAGAAGTCCTAATTTGTAACGCTTTCCAAACTTATAGTAGAAATAAGGTAAATAGGAGTAATACCAATTAATTATTATAAGGTATACATCGGTTTTATCTATCAGATGTGTCATATAAGATTGATTTTACCACTACATCAAAAACATATGTTTTTACTAAACAGCTGTTTTCATTGTTAGACACTTAACATTGAGGTTATATTAATAAATTTAACTAACAATCTACGTAGAAATTGTGCGCGCTAGTAACTAGTTTTTACAACAAAAAATAAAGTAAAAAGAGTGCATATTTATTTACAGTTATGTTTGACAAATACTAACAAAACCTGCCCCCAACAGTCTATTAAATATAATAATCCAAGGACATGGTTGTCTAACTAGCATCCTGCCTCAGGACAGCTATATGTCAGGACATGACTCTACCTTCTGTTGACTACCTTGCATAAATCCTGCATAAATCACAGTAGTACTGACTGGGGGACTGCATAGTTTTTTTTTACAATTCGACATCATAAACCAGTTTGTTTTCTTTAATCAAGGCTAGTCGATTTACTGAAATAGGATGAATTAAGTCAAACTGTGCCGTGAAATATATAAATCACTGTTATCTCAGTGTGAATTTTAAAGTGTTATTTTTTATCATTGGCGATTTGATCTAGAGTTCAATTTGTTGGACGTGAGAGTTAGGTGCGAATATTTCCTTTCTGTATAAATTCCATTCTTATTATGATTTATTCCATATTGACAATCTGGAAAATCCGTCCGACATGTCACCAGAGTTTGTACTTTGATATTTAAGAGATTGATGTTAAATAAACGGATTAAAGCATTGCAAAACTTTCTCACACATCCATTCACAATGGAAATAATAACCTAAAAAAATCTGGTCGTTAAAAAAACCAATTCGGTAGCTACAGAGAAAAAAGTGAAAAACAACCATATAATCCGTCATCGATTTTGTGGATTATTTTCATCAATGTTTTTCCACTTAAAGCCTAAACTTGCTTCACTAGTATAGGCCTATCAATTCGTCTTAAACATAAATATTATAAGATTAAATTAAATGTCAGAGGTCAAAGTTCGTTTCCTTTTTTTGAGGTTATTCCTTAACTATAATTTTCTATTAATTCGAATTTGAACACACCTTTTTGTCATTAATATTCACATTTCATCAAAATGAACCAGGTAGAGCCGATTTTTAAAAATTATGTCTTTTATAAAAGCCCTATGTATGATTCATTGGTGTTTTTCCAATAATTCACGAACCGGTCAGATGCCGAAGAATAAGTTTTCTTTGGGTCCTTCATTGAGGTTTCATTTTAACAAAATTTGATCAAAATTTCAGAGCCGATTTTGAGAAATTAGATCTTTTAAAAATGCACCATGGCCAATGTTTAGGTATTTTGCCTAATACCAGTATTCTAACCAGTATTTTGGAGAGATGGCGACGAATATATTTATTTGAGTTCCTACAGTCTACATTTTAGCCAAATTTGATCAAAATTGTCAGACCCTATTTCGAGAAATTATATTTGTCATAAAAGCTCATTGGCCGATTTTTTAATGTTTTACAAAAAAAAACCCATGTAGAAGTGTTTTGGATGGATGACGTCGAAAAAGTTTTATTTAGAGGCTTCATTTTAACCTAATTAGATCACAAATTTCATACCCGATTTTGAAAAGCTCCGTCGACGATTTTTTGGGTGTTTTCCAGTCAACCCACGTAGCGGTATTTTTGGACAGATGGCGACGAATAATTTTTATTTCGGTCCTTAAAAGATTGATTTTAACAAAATTTGATGAAAATTGTCAGAACTGATTTTGAGAAATTACATCTTTTATAAAAACTTCATGACCGATTTTGTGGTATTTTACCGATAATCTACGTAGCGGTGTTTTTGGACAGATGGCGATGAATAAGTTTTATTTCGGTCCTTAGAGGCTTCATTTTAACAAAATTGTCGAAGCCGATTTTGAAAAATTACATCTCTTATTTTCACCATGGCTGATTTTTTCATGTTTTACCTAAAGCTCACAAACCGGTATTTTGAACAAATGACGACGAATAAGTTTTATTTGAGCTTCTAGAGGCTACAAAATTTGACCAAAATTGTCAGAGCTGATTTAAAAAGCCGGAATTTTCTATTTTTGTCTTTCCAAATAGGCTACTCCCAATTTTTGAAAGAGTGAATGTAAACATCCCTAGATAGTTCAAAATATGCCCACATACCCAATTTTATTAAAATACTTCCACCATTTTGACTATAGAGCACTGCATATACTACAGATATCATTCCAGAAATAGTTTCTTTCTGTACGACATACAGAATATTTTTTGTACAATATCTATATTTTGATCCATCCCATAACCTTCTCAATATGTAAAAATGAAAGGGTACTAAATTATTTGGATTCGTCAGATATTTTCTATTACAATATCTATTTACAATCTATTAGTATCTATTACAATAATCTCATAAGAAATATATAAGTATTTGACACATATAAAGTTACAATTATTATTAATAGAATAATTTGAAGGTTTATATTTTATAAGTTGGAAAATATTAAATGATCTGCATTCCTCTATTTTTTTTTTTTTTGTCATTGTGAACACTTAATACATAAAATATACGTATCTTATAAAAGAGCGGTGTTTTTACAACAAATTTGACGATATTTCTAGGGAAAGGGCGGATAGCTGAAATTAGGGTTTTGAGATAACGGGTTTCAAAGATTTCTTTCTTTCGTCTTTTATTGATCAGATGTATATTTTTATTTTTCTCTGAAGAAGGTGAACTACAGAAAAGATCAGTTAGCTTTATAATTTTTTAATAGTTCGATTTTATAACAATATTGTATGTGGCGTTTTCCAGTAGTGATATTTTTGAGTGTCTTTATTTAATAAAATGAACAAAATAAAAAGAATATATAGGCCTGTAACGCCTGATTTTAATTTGCCAGTTTTTATGTATTAAACAGACCTCTACAATAACACATTCGTTTGCACTAACCTCAACACCAGTGTCCAAATGACGATTTCAACTATTCATACTTTTCTTCTAAATTTCCTGTTTTGACTTAAAATCATTAAATATTTTCTTTCAATATTTTGTAATATTATCCAAATAAAAAAACACTCAAAGAAATAATTCACAATACATTACCAATGAAACAATAACAAAACTGTAACTTGGTTTTACAGAAATCAAGAGTACCAACTTCGTTCATTCTCCTGCACTTTAGAATAAAATTACTGTATTACAATGAAACTTTGTGTGTATACTCTATGGATTATGGCGGTTAATTTAAAACAATGTGCCCTCTCTTTTAGAAATGATCTCAATTATATTGGTTTTTTTAATGGCTAAATTAAACACATTGTTTTCGTTAAATTTGTTACTCTGTCATAAAGTATAAATCCTGATTAAGAAAGCATTAATATTTGATCCTTAGATAGGAGTTCGCTTCAGCCGATTTTCTTACCAAACTTAATTCTATTTAGCAATAATCTTGTTCTCGTGCACAATTAAAATGAATCATAAACTTGACAAGCACAATGTGCTTCAAAGTTGTAACATTTCTTCCACACCGATAATGGCTAATTTTAGTTGATTATAAGTACGACCGCACTACCATTGATTTTATATTTATAGTGTTTTATATAAAAACTGTATGAACTGATTTGTCTTAATCTCTTCTTAAGTGACGAAGGGTTTTAACAATATTATTTTTCAATTTTTTTAAATAATCTGTTTTCCTGAAATACAACCAGGTAACATTATTGTAGTTAATTCTCCTATCTAAATATCTAAAAAAAAAAATACCATGTTGTATTCTATTATGGACTTACGAAAACTAATAGTTCTTAATATTATCTATTGGACTTAAATCTCTCAGGAATAAATCATAAAAAAAATTTCGTGTCCTAACATTTACATGCCTAAAACTAACGACACAAACCCTTTTTCACCCCTCCAATTAATTCCTAGCTATGTCACCCTCTTCAGCTACTCGCCCCTCCAGACCGCACAGATGCTCTGTTTACAGATCTACTCTGATGGTTGTATTTGCAGAGCGTCGCAACAGATATTTCAAAGACACCGACTTTCTATTGTTTACCTCCGACCTTGTGACATCAACAAATAATATCTGCTCATCTCTCTCTCTCTCTCTCTCTCTCTCTCTCTCTCTCTCTCTCTCTCTCTCTCTCTCTCTCTCTCTCTCTCTCTCTCTCTCTCTCTCTCTCTCTCATCAAAGTATTCATTAGTAGACAAACTCTCTCAGGAAATAATCAAGTTTTTGATTGGCTGGTTGCACAATGTCCACATTAATTATGAATTGTTTATTTTAGGTTTTGATTATTTAAATCCTTTGTATGAATCAAATGATTCTGCTTTGTGTTGCAGATGAGAACAAGTATATCAGATTGGAAAAATTTAATGTAAAGAAAATACAGTGCTTATTTCTGTTGACATGTCAGGTTCCCCAAACATCTCCTGTAGCTACACATTTTACTTTCACAAATGTAGTATAAAGTAATTTATATGATTGGTAAAAAACCAGTGTCAATGTATATGCAGAAATATCCGAAAAAATGTTTGCACTAATCTGACATCTCAGCATATTTGTATACAAAGTACAAATGGTGGTAAGGATTTGGAAATACACAAATCATTAAAAAACAACCCTGGGAAATTATTACATGAGCAGTTGTTATTCCAGACAAATGGCCTCCATGATACTTTTTGAAAGTTTTGACACCAATCTGACACTTCATCATATTTGTATAAATAGTTTTTTATGAAAGATGTTGAAGATTTCAAAATATTAAAAAAATATATTAAAAAAATTACAAAACCCAGGGAAATCATTAAATTTGTCAGTCCAGACAAATGGCTTTTACGATACATTTATGAAAATTCGACACCTTATAATATTTGTAAAAAAGTAGATAATATATGAATGATGTTCAAGAGTTCGAAATATACAAACAGAAAACAGATAACTTACTAAATGAGCAGTTGTAATTGCGGTCACATGGACTTTTATCAAATATTTGGCACCAAACTAACACTCATACTCTTTTAAAAAAAAAGTCAAAAGAACTTTTTGATGCTTTTGTTTACAAATTTTAACACCAATCTGGCACCTCAGTGTATTTATAAAAAAGGTAGATCTATGAATGGCATTGAGGACCTTGAAATAGACAAAACATTTAAAAACAACCCAGGCAAATGAACTTTGTAATACGTCCATTGAAAAAATATCAGATCAGACAGGTAGTGATTAAAGGTCATAATGGTACTTCAGTTCAACCAGTTCTTCATCATGATATCTTTCACGTGCTCACCGACTAAATTTTGTGTTTTTTTAAATCTAATTGTGAAAACTCTACACAAAGTTTGTGTTCGTTTTAAACTATATAACGACCTCCAGAGAGTGAATCAATAACTGAAGACGGTATTAAATTACGAAACGCGTTTTAACTTATGAAAAAGACAAAGCCAGAAAGGCGGAAGTAATTTATGGAAATTGATTTTGTTATATTTACTAAACAGAATTTCTATTTCAATAAGTACGGTATCTTGGTTGTCGAAATTTAGTTTGCTTTTAAAAATGCATATTAGCACTTGTATTGTTTTAGGCAAATAAACAATAAGTAGTTATTTCATTGGGTCGAAGGGATGTTAAGGAATTCATGTACCCCTTTTAAAACACCCGAAGGGATCGAATTATGAAGAATCCCTCCATATTGGTTCTTTACAATGCGACTTTCATGTTCTACACCCAATTGCTTGATCTGGACGTTGATGGTTATATGGATATGACAGTATAATGTCCGAGTACAAAATATAAATTAAACTATTTTCTTTCTGAATATACAGTGAGGAAGTAAAAATAATACCCAGTACGCTTCCTGAAAGATTGGTGTAATGATATTACGCTCCCCTCTTCCACCAATGACATTTTCGACTCTTGATTTGACTAATTAAGATGAAAGGTACCGGACGGTCAGACAACAACTTGAAGAATGATCCTGGAAGAATGTCGTGGTCAAGTTATGGTTGCAATTAAGTGGTTAGGCGAGAAAGGACAAATTGAAACGACATTTCGGCATCCACCGTCAACCGGTTTTCAGTGATTGACTAGCGCCGATAATTAGAGTAAACGTGACAACCGGACGTACTTACGCTACGTCAAAGTTTTTGTAAGTGTAAATAAGATAGTAGGCTAAATTAACAATTACCGATACGGTTATATTAATTATGTTTCCCAGTAAAATGAAAAAATTTAAGAAGTTAGTACTATATACATGATCAGATTGTAATTGACGTGTAAATGTACAATATTTGTATCAAACAAACAATTTTTTTTATTGTTTATGATTTTTCCAAATCATTTATTATGGAAGAGAAATAACTATAGAAAACGCTATACCAAGTTATTGCCAAAATTTGTTGTTTCTTATTGTTCCCTTTTACTTACTCATTATATAGGTAAGTTTGGAAAAAATATCGAACTCCGGTTTTTGACTGATTTTCGCGTTTCTTGGTTTGAAGAAAGAGAAAAAGTTATATTCTTCAAGTCCTCCATCAGTCGTTGTCTTCGTCTGTTTGTAAACTATTGAAATTAGACACATTCAATTTGGTATCCTATGTGGAACTATAAGTGTGCCCACTTCAAACAGATTTTTGTTTAAAGTCACCAAGAATGGTGTTTTATCGTATGACATATCCCATCAGACAATGACTGGAGACGCATCAATATTAACTGATCACATAGTTCCTCATCTTACTAAGCCGGAGATGAGAGAGGGTTTTTCCACAGGGTGGAGTTCCTCCTCATTATAGTAATGAGATCAAAGCAGTTTTAGATCGAGATCTTTCTAACCGTTGGATAGCTCGTGGCGGCAACTTCATGGACTGGCCGCCAAAACTAGACAGTTTGCGATTTTTTTCTTCGGGCTTTTTGAAAGAAAAAGTTTATTCTCACCCTAAAGCAACAGATGATGAATTAATGAGGCTGACTGAAGAGGAATTATTGTTGATATCTCGGCAATTTTTCAAAAACTCTTTGACTCTTTTTTGTTTCGTTGATATCAATGTATAGGCATTGATGGATCCTAATTCCAATAAAGGTTATATTTGGATTATTAATAATTTATTAATGTTATTTTTCTATACTTTTCTTTAAATTTTACATATTTCATGTTAATCTACAAATCAACAATTTGTAATGCTTATAAAAATAAAATTATTTTGATGAAAAACGTATCGTTACTTTGTTATTCTGTCATTTTCTTTTGATTTACATAAAAAAATTTAATTCGAGGCTACGTATCTATGTAACATGGCTGTAAAATATCAAATTTGTAGAGTGTTTCATATGTCCGCCATATTAATTCAAAAATCCGACCTCTTCGTGGATCTCTCCGTATATGTGTAGTAAACACAAACTTCAGCTGACTGTTACTACATCAGTAAACCATTATTTAGTTAACAATTTCATTTCCTCAACAAAAAACAGTATTTTATAAGGTTATTTAATATTAGTAATTTTACGATACATTTTATATTAGGAAAATGGCAGCTAAAGAAATTAATAAAACAAAGCCTTAGATCAGGTTTTTAACTATGCCTTTGGGTTACTTGTACATTCAACAGCGCTTCATGGAACAGTGAGAAAAACTAAAAGTTCATTGGCTTGCAAGTTTTTATGTTCATCGTTGCCGTTTAGTCCGAGTCATAAGAAGCAGAAAGACGACATTATGTGTAAGTTTCTTTTGACACCGGGTAGGGGCAAAGACGGGAATGTAACGGTATGGTATGCCTCAGGGATCAGGTAGAACTACTCTGTTTTACTATTGCTGGAATTATTTTATTAACTACTCGCAAATAGATATAAAACTACTGGCTTTGGTGTACGTTTAGATTGGCTTACTTTACAAAGTATTAAAAGTAGAGGGGAAGGAGGTGAGTTAGAAAGTTTACATTTTATCTTTTTAGACGGTTGATTCTGTTAACAGAGATTAATCTGTGAAGATAAAACAATTCTAAGTTCAAATACAATTTTGCACAAGTTTCGCTACTAAGTTCCTAAACAAAACTTTTTAGTCGCCATCTTTTCAACAATGCTGTTCGTGAATGGTCGATAGAAAACCTAAAAATCAACCAATGTGTTTAATTTCTCAAAATCGGCTCAAATTATTTCGTTCAAATTTAAATAAAACCTGTAGATTAATGAACCCAAAGCCATTTGCAAAATTAGAATTAAATATTACAGCTCAGTAATAATTGGGAATAACGAAAATAAAAATAGACCGACGTCAAAATACTCAATTTTAATCATGCATATACTCCATTTTTTTTTAAATACAATCGTATTCTTTTCCACATTTTTACTGATAAATACCCAACAGATATTTGTGTCGACGAATGTTTTTGGTTGGTTTCACTTTGGTGTAGGAGGTGGGTGAGTGAGAAGCTTGTGCAATCTTTTTTCTGTGTTTATTTTTCTTTTAAGTTATTTTCAATAATCGTTTTCCAAACTAACAAAATCGAAACCACACATACATACCCTCATAACAAACATAGAATTCCATTTATTTCGTAAACACATTCAATACAATATTTTCGAACAATTTCTAATTTAAACGAAGAAATACAAACCCTGCTTCTGAAATTGAAAAACAGACTTACAAAGGGATAGAAAGCGAATGTATCGGAAAATTTATTACTTTAGATTACCTGAAATATTAAAAAAATAAAATAAACAATTTCGATTACCATTATATATGCATGTATTTTTACCTCTTTGGCGGAGGAAATAATTCTCCCTCGTTTGCCAATAACCAACCAATTCCCCAAACAAACACGAGTACAAAGACTGCCGGCTATATGATAAACATAAAAGAGTTATAAGGGAGAGACTGTTTGGGAGGAGGAAAAGGAGATATTTGCAAAGTCATTCAAGCATTGAAGGAAAGTCGCATTATTTAAAACAAACATCTATTTGAATAACATCGGTTCCGGTACGTTGATCGCAGTGTCAATCTAAGACACTGTGCGAGGAGAATTTCTTGGTAATACCACACAGGGAGACGATTAACTGTTTGTATTTAGAATTAGAATTAAAATAATATACTGTGAAAAAAATAGGAGAAACTTTGTCACACAATCGTTCACCTATTTTAAACAATTTATATAATTAACTGAAGTTAAAACTTGCTTTACGTATGTCATAAACTCGTCTAAATATTTTAAGAAATCAATTTTATATGACGACTGTAAAGGTTACTTTTTTGGGAAATTATAGGCTACCTAAACGATAATGTTTTACTACTTGGAAGTTTTCACAGTTGTGTCATTAATTTTCATATTACACCAAAATTTTAACGGAATTGGTAAAGCATATTTGTGAGTAAAAATTTGTATAACTGATCCATTTGTTGAGGTGATTTTTGTGAAATTGCGTTTTTATAACTTCCCTATGATTATTCGATTTAAGTAACAATGCAAACATAACCTTGGATTACTTGAAATCAGCTGTTTAAATAAGTAACATTAAGCTAAAACTCTTATAATTCTTTATATTAATGTAATATATATTATGGAATTTTTGGAGTTATTTCTAGTTTATGTGTTATACTGATTACTACTGTAAGGGTTTAGTTATTAATGATTTTATTTTCACTCTATAAATTTATTCCTGAACTGTAACTTTTTTTTTTACTTACGGTTTTACACACGTGTTTCGTTTAGTATTTTTCATATTTAACTAAAATTTTATTTTTGGGAACATTATTTGTGGGCTATCAATTAAAAATAGAACTTATTCTGATTACGAATACGTAGTTTATTTGACGAAGAAATTAATATGTTGGCCCTTAAAAAACTTCCGACTTTATAAAAATAACTGTCCCTATATCCTTAAGGACCCTAAATTGTGTGGTTTTAGCAGTCACTTCACTCTTTTATTTAATTAGGATAACTTCTAGGTTTATTTGATACTCCACACATATTTAAAAAAATCAACTCGATAGTTTTTGTCCCTTAACTACCCCAAGGTCATTTTATTCTTACCTATATATTTTTCCTATATATGTGACAATACAAAAGAATAGTAATGCAAAGTTTGAAATGTATAGGATTTATCGTCTTGTCTGTTTAAACTGGTTGCGACTTACGGATAGATGGACAAACATTCACGTGATATAGTAAGAGTCCTTGGTTTTACCTACGAATCCTAAAAAGTGTGTTAAGTAATTATGTACGTTTTAAATTATTCTTGTAGTAAGTGCAATGTTCTTACAATCAAATGCGTAGACCGATTTCAAACCAATTTACTTATGGGCATATTTTGGATATAAATCGTGTCATTTCTTTTTTTTTTGTATAACCAAAAATATAAGACTAGCATTAATAAGAAAAAAAATTCTCAAAATCAGTTTTAATTATTTTGATTAAGACACAAAGACTCAAAATGTTTTGGTCGCTAAAATTGCAAAATGTCAGTTCGTGAATAAAAAAAAAATTAATAAATAAATAAATTTTTAAAAAAATCAGATTTTGGACTGTATAAAATATTTAATTTCTTAAAATATTCGATTTTAAATAAATACGGTTTATCTTGAGTACATGTCTGTGGTAAAAGCGAAGCGAGTTTATGGCCTTATTTAAATATTTTTTGAAGAAATTCATTTTAATTTTGTTTGACAACTACGCAACGGAAATTAACATTTTTTGTGAAGATTTGTCTTATTACTTTGTGGATGGGTGTGTGAGAAAGTTTCTGCAATGTTTTTACCAATATCACAGTATTTTTTGGACAGCAACCCAGATGAATGCTTTGGAACTTAAGGGTTCTTTTAAAAAAGATTACTTTGAAATCGTTAAAATAAATTTTTAGACAATAAAATAGTAGCTAGTCACAAATTTTACTCTAAAATACGAGGGTTTTAATTTAAGTGCATAAACAGTAGAATACATCCCTTAGCCAGGATTTTCGAAAAAATAGCTTCAACGATGTTTGAAAAATATGTACTGACGGACATACAAAAAATATTGAACTTAGAAGAAACGCAAAACTGCTATAACAATTTGAACATCGTCTTAAATATAACAAATTATCGAGAACTACTAACAAAGAACCAGTTAAACATTCTTAAACCAATGGCTATGTTTTAGGAACTCGATATTGTTTGTTTAACAATTTACGGCGTGTTAAAAATGTTAAACAATGCGGGTTCAGAGTCAACCATAGATTGAACAGTTTATGATACTGACAACCCGTCGTACGGCCTTTTGTCTTCTTATAGTCTACATCTACGGTTAAATGTTTATCTGTGAGTAGAGAATCTGTGGTTATCTTCTAATCTGATACTAGGTATACAAGGCTGGGTTTATTAATCTATCACAAATATGTGTCAGTATAGTGTTTGGTAAACCAAAGATTTCGACCTCATTTCTATAGCTGAGCTTCGCGGTACATGCCCTCAAGAAACCAAAAATTTATTTTCGACAAACAGTCCGTACGATTTGTACGATAGCACGATAGCGGCCACAGATATATAGATAGGAACAAGAAATTAGGTGTAGTGGACTATAGTGTGGTCATTTAGATTCCTATTGAAATTTAGAAAAATCTAATTTAAAATTTCAAAATGGGAGCCATTTTAAAAGTAATTTATTAATATCTCGGGTGTTATCCAACTAGAAACTGTAGAAACCAACCCGATTTCTATACGATATCAAAAAAGCGAAGTTATTATCAAAATAGTGTATTTCACCACTAGGACCAAAATTAAGCTTTTCGATACAAGCTCAAGTTTAACTTGAAAATGAGCGAGGATCGAAAAGCTTCTTTTGGTCCAAGTGATGAACTATATTTCTCGATATACTGTAAATAATATAAGAAAACAATTTCACAAGTTATCACCTATTTGCCTTAAAATCGATGGTAAAGCTGTTTTAACGGTTATTTACAATCGAAAGTATCGGTTGTTTTTATAGATGCTTTACAATAGTTAATTAATTCGTATAAACGAAGTTACAGGTGATGACCTCGACCTCAGCTGATGTTTTTAGGTTCTAGGACTAAAAAGAACAACTTCAGCATGTCAATAGATGTATTGAAACAGCTTTTTTTGAAGTAGTATGACGAAAAACGTTTTTATTACACCAAAATAAAACAGAATTCTAAATAAATATTTTAGATCACATCGTAAATTCTTTTAAAAGTAGGATAGACAAAGGAAAGAATCGGAAATTTAATTTCCTAGGTTGGCAGTACTAACAGCTGATCAACAATGAAATGTTTATCAAACATTTAAAATGATGAGTAGTTTGGATATTGCTTTCAGCTTAGTAACTAAAACAATGCATGTTAATCTTGAACTAAACTGTGTCACTCAAGTTCAGAAATGAAGAACTGATATTTTTTTCTTATGAAGGTTTTACAAAGGAAATGCAGAACAGGCAAAACGCGAATATCTGGAGAGATTTCCTAATTGAAGAATTCCAAATACCGAAACCTTTGTTTCAGTTTTCCTGTGTTTACGTACAAATGTGTCATTCCTATCTTCTAAATATACAGTTGTACGGTCACAATGTCACCATGTTAATTTAGAACGTATTATCCCAGTGTGATATCACCATTACCGTGTGAACAACTTGAAATATAATTTGAGAGGATTCCTTACCCGCCATCCAGAGAAAGTATTTGTATAAACAGTTTCATGGGAATCTTTTATCCTGTTTAAAGCTGTACTTTAGAGCTTTCAAAGATGGACTATCACTATTTAAAAAAAAGTCAAACTATATTTAATATATTTTACTAATTTCGTGGTCATATTTTAACAGTTTTGATTTATTTACATAGTATTGGATAAATTTGGTATTGGAAACAATTTCGACCTTCACTATTAGTCTTATCTTCAAATTTCATGGCCTCGGGAATGTCCATGGTCATTGTTGCCTGTACGTAAGCACAATAGCGGACATACAAATTATGATATGAAGATGAAATTTGGTATAGGGGACTATTATAGTGCCCACATAGAAAACGTCATTAAAATTTAGAAAAGTTGGATTAAAAGTGTCTGAATAGCGATCATTTTAAACAGTTCTTTGCTCATATCTGGTGTGTTATAATCTATATACGTCAATAACCGGGCTATAATAAATACAGTTATATTTCACGCATAACCACACTTAATTTATTTATGTCTGATCCTTGATCTATTAACAAATAGACGTATTTATGTCTTTCTTTTTATCTATTAACACAATAATGTATTTATGTCTTCCCCTTTATCTATTACACAAAGACGGTTTACGTCTTTACCTTTATCTAATAACACAAATTCGGATTTACGTCTTACCCTTTTTCTATTAACACAAAGACGGTTTACGTCTTACCCGTTATCTATTAACACAAAGACAGTTTACGTCTTACCCATTAACACGTTTGTGTTTATCTATTAACACAAATACGGATCTACGTCTTACTCTTTTTCTATTAACACAAATTCGAATTTACGTCTTACCCTTTATCTAATATCACAAATTTTAATTTACGTCCTACTCTTTATCTAATAACACAAATACGGATTTACGTCTAACTCTTTATCTATGAACACAAAGATGGATTTATGTCTTACTCTTTATCTATTAACACAAATTCGAATTTACGTCTAACTCTTTATCTATGAACACAAATTTGAATTTACGTCCTACTCTTTATCTAATAACACAAATACGGATTTACGTCTAACTCTTTATCTATGAACACAAAGACGGATTTATGTCTTACTCTTTAACTATTAACACAAATTCGAATTTACGTCTAACTCTTTATCTATGAACACAAATTTGAATTTAAGTCCTACTCTTTATCTAATAACACAAATACGGATTTACGTCTAACTCTTTATCTATGAACACAAAGACGGATTTATGTCTTACTCTTTATCTATTAACACAAATTCGAATTTACGTCTAACTCTTTATCTATGAACACAAATTTGAATTTAAGTCCTACTCTTTATCTAATAACACAAATACGGATTTACGTCTAACTCTTTATCTATGAACACAAAGACGGATTTATGTCTTACTCTTTATCTATTAACATAAATTCGAATTTACGTCTTCAGCGATAGCGATTGTTTCCGTAAAAAATCCACAATTTTTTTTTTCCCCTGACCGTTCGCGAGGGATTTTTACACTCTATCACATAACGTACCTTCCCCCTGAATATTGTCACACTCTATATACAGTCTGTATACCGATCTTGTATCTTCCTGTGCATTTCCTTCTTGGATATCTTTAAACACAAAGACCAAAGTTTATATGAATATTACTTCAAAACATGATGACAAGTCTTGGAGCGCGTGGGTCTAGAGACGACAGTCACCTACGATTTATTTCAATATCGATGTGTATATTATCGATATATGTATAGACTTAATAACACGTGGTCGCTTCATGGCCGCTGTCTGGGGTCTTTAGCGGTTTTATAGTTTTTCCAAACCATTTGACAAGGGATCTAAATTTGTGGTCTAACATAAACACTGTGTTTAATGTACGATGCTTGAGAAAATACTTGTTGCTTGAAGAACGTGTCGACAGTGTGGGGAGGGGGGGGGGATGAGAAATATGAATGTCGCTAAACGATACTTGATGTCACTTTAAACCTATTTTACCCATATTGTACTTATACTCAGCAAGTAGCTGATATGGTATGCTGACTAGATAATATGGGATTTTTTAAATTTTGTACTTTCACACATATACAGAGTGTTTCTAAACTACGACCCAAACATCAGGGTATGGTTCTTTGGGTCAACATAAGTAAAACAGTTACTATGAACATATGTTCTGAAGTGCTTAATTTTCTGTCTGTCTGCTATTTGGTATTTATAAATATCGAATTCGAATTTGATATACATAACCAAAACTTTGATTTGTATGTTTTCAAAGTGGATCGTGTCTATCCATTTTTTTTTTTTTTTTTTTTTTTAGTAGCCACTAAGGGAGTCCAACAAACAAACAAAACGTATTTGATCATCGTATCTTTTAACATTTAGAATTGTTAGTCAAAATGAAAAAGAACTTTCAAAATCGAATATATCTCAAATGAAGTTGAATATCGGCTCAACTATTTGGACCAAATTTTGTGACATGTGTCCCCCAACAAATATGTTAACCTCTACCCATCGTTAATTCATTTTAGTATTTTTATTTATTTATTTATTTTTTTTTTCAAATTAGTTGTTAGTTGCAATTTTCTTTTAGAAGAACTTCGAAACATTGCTTTGTAACATTTACTTTTACAATATATCTTGAACCAATTTTGAGTTATATTTAACCTTCAAAGACAGTGTTCATGTTTTATTTTCACTTTTTGACAGATAGAGCGAAACTTTTATTTTAGGTGAGTTAGCGACGATTTGTTTTAGTTTTGTTTAAGAATTAATTTAAGAATAAAATTAATTTTTGTAAGGATTTACTGGTTTGAATAAAACTTCGAATCTGATTTTCAGAACACTCTATATTTTCTGGTGATTTCTTTTCATGTTCTCGGTTCACTAAATAATAAATAAATTTTGTATACGTATAAAAAATATAATAAATTTGCAATTATTGAAATATAAAATCATGTTTATTACATTTCTTTATTACCATGAAAAAAAAAACTTTAACGTTTAATATTTATAAAATGTAATTTCTGTTTATTTATTTTAAAATAAAAGTAATATTAAAAATATCTTAATGTACTAATATTAAAAAATGTAATCTAGAATGGAAAAAAGATATGGGTCCGTCCGGGATTTGAACCCGGGACCTCTCGCACCCTAAGCGAGAATCATACCCCTAGACCAACGGACCACGTTAGTCGAACTTTGTTTTCGGTATTTCTAGAACATCTCTAACTTGTTTACAACATTTAATATTGTTTTAACAATACCATTACAACAATCGTACAAAATTACTATAATAGGATCAAGAACTGTTGCTGTTTCTTTAGATTCTTGATTAGTCTTTCAAGTAGAATAAAATTAACAAATTCTATTTCAGTATTTATAACAAGTTATTATAATATCTAATTTATAAGTAGTGGTAAATGTTATGTAATGCATATGCAAATTTTGATGTAGTTTTTCACGATAACCAAATAAACAATACCCAAAATTAATCCTCACCAAAAATGTCATTTCGATAGTTGTCAACCAAAAATTGAAAATGAATCCAAGGCACTGTTTAAAAAAAAATTGTTTTATATATATTTAATAAGCTCTAGACTTGCTTCGCGTATGCTACAAACGTGTCCTCAGCCTATTTAGATTAAAATCGAGCTTCTATAACGGCGAAAGAGATTCGTTTTTGTTTTTTGTCAATTATTCTTGAACCGTAATATGTTTTTCTGCGATTTTACACACGGTTTGAGTCATTAATCTTTACATTTTACTAAATTAGTAAGGATTTGATATAGCCGACTTTGAATATTACGTCTTATTAGAGTTTCATGGCCGATTTGTTTATTTTGTACCGAAATCTTACGAATCACCATTTTTAGAGATAATCAATACACTGTATATGAGTGCTTAGGGGCTACACTTTTAATCAAAATCGTTAAAAGCAATCTTGAGATAATACTATTTTTGTTGTGTTTTTCTTCTTAAAGCAAAATTTTGAGTTATCGAAATAATGAAAAAAACGTCCGAGTTGTGGCCTTGATCGACAGACCATATTCTGGGTTTTAGGTTACCTATACACATCGATCTTTTTACGCATCACATAATTTTCCCTACATTTGCGAAAGTGAAAATATTCTTCCCACTTACATCTCGCAGTAAGGAATAATTTCTTAGATTGTATTCCTTAACTAACTACTGTACTTACTTATTCTAAACAACAACCAGCACTAACTTCGTTGCCCATTATTTGATTCGCCAATTAAAGACTATTCTATAACAATAGATAGTCTGGCTTCTGAGGTAAGCCTAACCTAACTTTCAACTCATCTATATTTATACACCATGTCTCAATCAACTTCTACTGATCTCGTTAAAATCTTCCTTTGGACAATTGACAACTTAACATAACCCATTCTTTTCACTTGTCACAACTGTTTCCGACTTTTTTATTGCTGGATTTATTACCTTTGCCGGTAAGTCGATGCTTTAAATTAGGAAGAGATTGAAATTTTGTACATCATTTTTATCTTCGCTAGGAATGTTAACACCGTTGCGCCTTTCCCACCTTCATTAATCTTAAGTTTGTTGACGCGTTTCGGATATACTCCATTCTCAAAACATTTAATTGTACTCTTTTTTTCTAAATATGTTTACAATACTCGTTAACCTTTGTATAGTTTAAACGATCTGCTACTTCCAGTGAATTTTTTAACGTATATCTGTTCTAATAATTTTATTTATTTTAACCTTTTTTCAATACATTTTGCCAATTTATATGTTGGAACTAACTGTTCTGTAATTTATTATTGGCCTACCAGGATGGTTCTGTTTATGCATTTTGATTTGAGATCTCATTGTCGGAATACTTGAGTTCATATATAGATATATATAATTTTTTTTTTTTTTTTTTATCGAATCATTCAAATTTTTAACAATTTCCTTAATTTTTCTCTGATATATCTGTCATATCGTTGTTCATTATTTTCCATTGTTTCATTCTAAAATTCCTTTGTTTTGTTTATATAGTCTTCTTTTTTTATAAACCCCATTACGTTTCCTTTATATGCTTCCGTGACCATCACTTCTTCTTCTTTAAACATTTTCTCTAAATTTCCAATTTTTTTCTTCCCTCTTCTTCTTTTTTTACTTTAAACCTTTGTTGAATAGTTTTGTTTAAAACTTCGGTTACTAAATGTCTTGCATGTTTTTCTTTCCTTTGTTTACCTTAATGCATTCTCAATATCCACTGTTTTGTTCTACTTCTTTTTAATATTTGTTCCCTGTATATTATGTTTTAATATTTCGTATTCATCTCTCTTAAATATACTTTTGCTAGGTTCACTACTCTTTCGTAATTTTCTTTTCTTTTCATTATTAGTATTGCTTCTATTATCGTTTCCCCCTATTTTTAATAAATTCAATGCTTTGTTTAACTTTCCATATTATACTTTAATTTATTCTACTTGATATTTACTGTATCTACTAATCTACTTCTTTTAACATAAGATATAAATCTAACATTTTTGGGGTTATTTCGTTCTTCTTTATATATAATGTTTTTATTTAGATTTTAATTCAGTTTATTCAACTTTTTAAATTACAAATTTTGATTCTAAGCTTATTGTTTTATTTATGATTTTAGCATATGTCGGAATTACATTAGTACACATTTTTTGTTGAACCATATATTAACTCTGGTCACATATAATTTCTTAAAACTCTATTCTAATTTCTTAACTATTCTAGTCAGGCCGACCCAGTTGAAGTTTTATATATAATTTTTATCTCCGCTCGGAATGTTAATAGTGTTTTGAGAATGGAGTATATAGGAAACGCGTCAACAAACTTGAGATTAACGAACTGGGAAAGGCGTAACAATGTACTCATTTTAATCAAATCATTAATAATTATTGTTATCAAATTGGCAGCCATTTTCTGGTTTGTACTTTCAAAGTTTTATGAGATGTTAACATATCAGCAGTAATTTCCCGGTTATAGCTTTATGTTTCATTATATGTTAAGATATCGGCAGCCATTTTGTCGTTTTAGTTTCAATGTTATATCAGCTGTTATATTTATGTGTTCATCTTTTAAAGAAGGCATCACTATTGCCATCGCTATTAAAGAAGGCATCACTATTGCCATCGCTATTAAAGAAGGCATTACTATTGCCATCGCTATTAAAGAGGTCATCATTATTGGCATCGCTAAAAGAAGGCATCACTATGGCCATCGCTATTAAAGAGGTCATCATTATTGACATCACTATTAAAGAAGGCATCACTATTGCCATCGCTATTAACGAAGGAATCACTAATGCCTTCGCTATTAAATAGGTCATCATTTATGCCATCGTTATCAAAGAAGCGTCACTATTACCATCGCTATTAAAGAGGTCATCATTTATGCCATTGCTATTGAAGAAAGCATCAATATTGCCATCGTTATTAAAGAGGTCATAATTATTGGCATCACTATTAAAGAAGGCATCATTTATGCCATCTCTATTAAAGTAGGCATCACCATTTCTACCGCTAATTAAAGAGGTAGCCATTATTGTCATCGCTATTAAAGAAGGTATCGTTATTAAAGAAGGCATCGCTATTAATGAAGGCACCACTATTGCCATCGCTATTAAAGATGTCATAACTATTGGCATCACTATTAAAGAATGCATCATGTATGCCATATCTATTAAAGTAGGCATCACCATTTCTATCGCTAATTAAAGAGGTCATAAATATTGGCATCACTATTAAAGAAGGCGTCATTTATGCCATCACTATTAAAGAAGACATCGCTATTGCCATCGCTATGAAAGAGATAATCATTAATGGCATCATTTTTAAAAAGGCACCACTATTGTCATCGCTTTTAAAGAAGACATAACTATTGCCATCACTATAAAAGAAGGCATCATTATTAGCAGCGCTATTAAAGAAGACATCATTATAATTGCCATCACAATTAAAGAAGTCATCACTATTTCCATCGCTATTAAAGAGATCATCATTATTGGCATCACTATTAAAAAGGCATCACTATTGCCATGCTATTAAATAGGTTATCATTATTGGAATCGCTATTAAAGACGGCATCGCTATTAAAGATCCGTCGCTATTAAAGAGGTTATCATTATTGGCATCGCTATTAAAGAAGGCAACGCTATTAATGAAAAAATCACTATTGCTATCGCTATAAAATATGTCATCATTATTGGCATCACTATTAAAGAAGGCATCACTATTGCCATGCTATTAAATAGGTCATCATTATTGGAATCGCTATTAAAGAAGGCATCGCTATTAATGAAAAAATCACTATTGCCATCGCTATAAAATAGGTCATCATTATTGGCATCACTATTAAAGAAGGCATCACTATTGCCATCGCGTTTTTAAAGAGGTGATCATTATTGGTATCGCTAAAAGAAGTCATCACTATTGCCATCGCTATTAAAGAAGCCATCACAATTAAAGAGGTCATCATTATTGGCGTTACTATTAATGAAATCGTATATATTGAAGCCGTTTCACATATCCATATCTCAGGAAGCAAACTCTTTAATTTAACCTATATTTTAAAATATGTCGTTGGATTTTACTCAAATTCAACAGGGACTCAATATTCTCTTTTGGTGAATTTGATTTTTTTGTTGTTTTTTTTTTGCCGGTAATTGTAAAAGTAAAAAATGATTTTTTTAATTTTCATAGATCATGAAAAAAAACTGTCTAAAAGTTAGTATTTTGTTTAGGGGAATTACCCTACACTGGGTATTTAACGTAATTAGAACGACATCACTAAATGGTTCACTCTTTATAAAACCTACCTTTCTCTCCTTACAATTTAATTGATGTTAACTTAATCATTACCCTAATTAAACTTAAATGATTAAGTAAAAGTATTCACAAAACCAGTTACTCTGTGAACATGTTATTCTCATGTTTAAGACGACATCACCTTAGCCTATAATTTCATCTCTCATTCCGCGGAGCCACCACATTAGTCAGGTATATATTTTAAATTATGAGCATTTCATTTGATAAAAGTATTTCGCGGGAGATGTAGTTGGATGGTGTCCAAGTGCATCTTGCAGTTGCATTCCTTGCAACCACCGACTTGTTCCCATCTAACACGCACACACGCGCGCACTCTTCTCTTTAACGCTTGGTATTTAACAAGTCGTGGTAAAGGTCATTGCGTCTAAATATATATAACTGAATACATCATTTTGTAACTTATACGATTTTAGATTGCGTAATAATCTTGTGTGCGAGTTAAAGTAAGGAGTTCTGTTTTTATTTTTACTTTTTCAGATATACGTTGTATACAGAAAGTCATGTGATTGGTCAAAAAATCATTGTGGAGTTTTTGAAATCTCCTGAGTCCAACAAAGTGGTTTTGGAATATCTGTCGAGTACCTGACTGGAATCTATGCAGAGATTTAGACCCTACACTAATAGACCGATTTTAATCAAACTTGTTATGTGGACATATTTTGACCATACATTGAGACTTTTATTACACGTCGTTAACTTAAGATTTTGGGACAACTACCAAAGTTAAACACAAAATTACCCTTTAAAAACTCCACAAAACTTTTTTTCACAATCTCTTCGGTGTGTGTTATCTGTAAAAAAAAAAAAAAAAAAAAAAAAAAAAAAAAAAAAAAAAAATTCAAAATTGACACAACCAATTTCAATGAAATGTGAAGATTTCAAACCCGTGTGAAAAATAGGATGTAATTAACTGTTGAAAATAATTAGCAAAAAAATATCGTTTTCCGCCGCCATTAAAAGCTCGATTTGATATAAATAAGATTTATTCTGACAACATGGTTATGACATGAGCGAAGCAAGTTTAGGCAGTTTTTAAATTTAATATTTCTAAATTAAAATGAGGTTCAAGGTTAGATGACGATGTTTAGTTTTGGTTTTGTGGATTGATTAATGACAAATTTTGTTGCTCCATTTCTTTAAAATATCGATGAAACCCGAGTTCTTCAAAGAGTTGTTTTTAAAGGGAAGTAGGTAAAAGGGCTAAACAATTTTAAGGCTAGGAATTATTTTTTTTAATATTTCATATAATGTTAGTTTAATATCTAAACATAAAAACTATTGTAGTGTTTTTATGTATTGCACATTGTATATATAAAAGTAGCCTACATTACTTTATATTTATTTCTAAATATTCTCGATTTAAGAATATTTATATAAAATTTATATAAGTTCAAATATTTCAAATCGAATGTACTTTACGGAATGTTTGAAAAAAAAAAAAGATTTTATATTTTGAATCCATATAAATATTAAAAAATATACAATTTTATTGTAAAATGTAAATTTCGCATGGAAAGTAAAACAGTATTTTTTTATTATATTTACATTTATCGAAAAGAAATATTCATAATTTTATTGAAAAATTAATCTTCAATAGTTATTAGAACCAAACCTTAATTTTTGATTGTACGTGATTTCTCTTCCTATTTCAATCAACATTGTAACGCTCTCGAGTCACGGGATCGCATCTCCTTAAATGCGATCTAGGGTCTAGAGTCAACTCGTTTCTTATCGTAACCACGATGAGACTAATCACGCGATTTGAATGGCTTTGGATTTCGGCAACCTCTTTTCACGGGAGCTGAATTGAACACCGTTTTTGAAGTGGGTGTGTGTGTCCGGTAGCAACGACAGTGAGATTTTATTAAACTTTCCCGCCGTTTGATTATTTAATAATTTAATTTGCTTTTCCATCTACAAAGGCCTGGTTAAATCGTGACTTTTTGCGATATAACCTGGAAGATCGATAAACCCAAGTTGGACCCGAATATTTATATCGCGATATGGTTCATAATAGGCTGAACGCTTAAGTGAACGGTAAATTTGTGTACACCTAATTGTACATTTAATTATTAATTTAGTGGCACATTAAGCATTGGTTATCTAGGGTGGTGTTTGTTGGAAGGGAATTAGGTAATTAGGAACTACAGTAGTTGGGTAGGCCCAACATGTTTCCGTGGCCAGTCCTATCCTGCGTTAACCTAATTCCCGGTATCGATCCCTATTTTTAACTCACAGTAACGATAACCCGATCCATCTAGGTCAATTTCCACCGTAGAGGAAAAATTAAGGACTCAAAATGAAAGCACTTAACTCTTAAAATGGCACCCGACTAGAACGTATGGTTCTCGAGTTATTAAAGCGCGTAAAAATTGAATGCGGAACATGGGGGTAGTTTCATGACCACCCTTGAAGATCGCAACTCGATAAATGTTAATCGAATCGTAACTCGTAAGAAACTGAAATGTATTCAATTTATCATCTTTACGAGTCGTATTAAACATTTTAAGAGATAATTGCGATTTATTTAACTTTCCACTCCCTCCCTTAAAACATATCTCTTCGGAGAAATTAGGATTCATCGATTTCATAAAAAAAAGGTATTTAAAACAAATATTCCCGTTCTTTTTTACACATTTTAACATTTAAAAAATCCACTATTACTATACTACAAGGAGATTTAAAAAGCAAGAATATAAATTCGCTAGTAACACGTTTCCTGATTTTCGTAATAGTTCACCACTCTCATCTACGCACATAAAAACCAATCGGGTAACTAGGATTCGACCAAGAGGCAACCCTCCCCCAATAATATAACGTCTCAACCTGTGATAAAGATTACTATAATCTACCAGTCAGATAAAAGTTGGTAATTTCTCTATCGCTAAACTGACGCGCATATGATGTTTAATAATGCCTCATAACGTGGCTACAAGACGTGAGTGCTAATAGAACTATTCTTCGCGGAAGATTGACCAATTAAATTAGTTCTGTGATTATATTAGTGAATTTCTAGATAGCGCGATCTCCAACACCGACATCCGATTATGAAATGTACATTGATCCTAATCATTGGAGTAATTTGGTGCAGTTTTTACTTTATCACATAATAGGCCTATACGACAGAGAAAAATATGTGATGGGTTAAAAAAGCGTTGTTGAGTTATTTGTGGATATTTCTGGACTTGAGTTCATAAAAGTAGTTTTGTGAGTGATGTTTGTAGTCCGGTGTGCCAAGAGACTGGAAAGATCTTAATAAAAATTATTAGGTGGGAATATTTAGGTCATATTTTGAGACTTTATTTCTTTTTCATTTCGATAACACTAATTTTCGGGTAAAAAATAACATTTTCTCAAAATCGGCTCAAAGTATTTTGATTAAATTTGCTCAATCAAAAAATTCCAGTTTGAGAGTTTTCGGTAAAAAAAAAAAAAAAAAAAAAAAAAAAAAAAAAAAAAAATCATAACTGAGAAATGGTACGTTTTAAATATTGTAACTGGTTTCTTCAATCAAATCGCTGATCCTGAGATTGTATGTCCTTTTTTTGGGAACGTCAATTGGCAAAAGAGAAGCAATGGTTTTCAGTAAACCCTCAACAATTTACTCAACAACCCTCAACAACCCAGACTTAAAAATCTATTTACAAGTGATACACCACTTTCAGGATAACATCAGGATCTATAACAATGCTCTACGTAGGCTCCAGGAGTAGGTCCTTACTGTTTTAGAATACAGTACAGTGCCACACAAATTTAGTTATTCAAAACTGTTAAAATTCTTATCTAGAAACGGCTAGTAATTTGTTTAACTTATTTTAATGATTTGGTGACTGCTAAATTTGTCTCAAGGACATGATATTATATCCTATTATTTCAATTTGAATTAAGAATAAAATTAATATAAAGTTTTAGTGAAAGTTGAATTGGTCTTAAGTTATAAGCTACCTACGTTTTTAGATTCTCTAGTGCAAAAAACGTGAGGAAACCATAATATTCTAATCAAATTCCAGATACTTCTTTATTTTATCTACACATACAAATGACTAAATTAGCAAATTCTAAGCTACGAGGAATAATGATAAACAGTGCAAAACATTGTACAAACTTCACAAAATCAAATAAAAACTAACCTTTTGAAAAACTATTCATATATTTAAATAGGGCCTAAACTTCCTTCGCTTGCGCCCTAAAGGCTAAAAAAGTTTCTAATGACGCCTTGCAAAGTTTGACCAATTATTCCTGAACTTGTGAAATGTTTTTATATTGCGATTTTTCGCATGTACTTGAGTAGTTAATCTTCAATGTCTTAATAAAACTTTAATGAAATCGGTAGAGCCGATTTTGAGAAATTACGTCTTTTATAATAGTAATTATGGCCTCCGTGATTGATTATTGGTTTTTTTTAACCGATAACTTGCGAACCGTCGTGTTTTAAAAAATGACGACCAATACGTTTTGTTTGAGTCTTTAGAGGCTGTAAAACAAATTTAATGAAATCGTTACGTCTAATTTTAGAAAATCGTAATTTTGTATGACAGCTACTTTAAAAAAAAAATTAATGTAACAGCAGATATTTCTTGTAGAAACTCCATATTCAAGGATAAAATAAAGCAATAAAGCTTCAAAATTGCTCAATATATTGCCCGATGATGCCGCAAGGCGAAGCAATTGTAGCTCATTTATATTATTAAAATATTTTGAAACTTTAAGCTTTATTGCTTTATTTTAACCTTGAAAAAAAATTAAGTTCCGAGATATGGCCAAAATATGCCTAAATATTAAATTTGTTTGAAATCAGTCCAAGGGTTTGTACAGAATTTTACCACAGACAACAAATGGATATTCTAAAAACTAAGTTTTCTTACTCAGTAGACCTTAAAATGCGACATCGAGTTTTCGACAGTTTACAATACTTTCTCTCTACTATAATTAGGCCTATGTGAGAGAGTAAAAAAGCAATAATTTAAAAACGCGACGATAATATTGAATTTAAAAATACGCCAAATATTAAACGTCAAAATATCAATCTAAAATCACTTATTTTGTCATCACAATTAATCAGCCAGTTATTACAACAACCACTACGTACATAAATTCACAGAAACATATGTTCCCTGGACTGTTTAATGATAAATCTATTTTTAAATTGTTCGGTATGTCTCCATTTTGAGGGTTGCAAAAGGTCGAAAGATCACCCCACAGTCACAGCACCACTCCTTTCCCCGTTCAATTGATATGCAATATTGGATGAGTTATTGTTAGTTGCAACGTCCCCCCCCCACCATCCCTCTTGTATTAAAACATCGCTTCTGATGTCATCAATTATGTAGAATTACAAGGGTTGAAGGGGGAAGTTAAATAACCCTAAATAATACAATCAGAAATTTAATTACGCATAAGGTAATGAAGTAAGCTTCTACTGGATAAGTTATGGTTTGTTCGTGTTTGCGAAATGTTTCCTTTATCTGGTGGGGGAGGGGGGTTAAGATTTTGTGACACTAAAGAGTTCCTCGTAGAGACGAGCAGCAATTGAAATCCACGGTTTCTTCTTCAGAACGGTTACCAAGACTTTCATAGGATTTTCAATAATGGGTACTTTTTTGGAAAATTCCCACTAAAATATTTGGTATTTTTTACGATGGATGTTTGTATTTTGACCCAAAATTAAGGTTACAAGTGAAATTAGGCGGAAGAAATGTGTTTGTTAGGTTACGTTAAGTTAGGTTAGGTTGAGAAATCTAAATACTCTGCGTTAATTATATACTTACCTAAGAATACGATAAAAAATAGTAAGTTATTCGTGTAAATTAGTTAAATATATAATTAACGTAGAGCATTTATATTTCTCAACCTAACCTAAAAAACCAATTATAAATATAAAAATAGTCTGAAAAAAGTCAAACAATTTTTTTTGGGGGGGGAACCGATATTGAGTAGATGGGGAGAGTGTGAATATTATATTTTGTGGTAATATAATTCAAGTAAGGAATTATTAAAGACAAAAGTTCACAGAAATCACACGAAAACAGACGTAATCTGAAAATAATTGAAAAATTTGCAAATTCCCATTGTCTCTATGTAATTCTTGATATTTGTGATAAAAGTGTATTTCTCTTGCATAATTTCAACTGTAAACATGTTTTTATAACAATACAAAAAGAATCATGTAAAAAAAAAAATTGGGTGACTATTTTCCGAAAAAGTACCATGTTTCACATAAGTAGTTTTAACTAACTCAACCCACCCTCAGGTGCTCGTTTCTAGTGAGTACAACTCTGTGGGATAAACTTTAATGATTAAGGACTTGGTAATCCCGAAGGATACCTAGCTGGATGTACACTTTGTTCAAGTTGTCTTGCTTTAGATTCTCTACAATCATTCCTAAATGATCTCTCTTGACCAACTTTTGTTCTCTCCCAACCTTATTAGATTATTCGAGGGATAGAGGTCTTTATTATATGTTCATGCTTCCTTGTATAAAAAGCAATGAGAGGTTTTCGTCTTTAACAAAGAAGGAAGATATGAACTCGACAATTGGCTGTGTCTTTGTTTATCACGCAGTTTCAACCAAACGCATGCTACCAATCGTTAAATTTAGGAATGAGTAGTGTACGTATTTAACTAGGATGATTAATGTACGTACAATTTTGTATAATTATATTTTCTGTTCTTAAACTTTGGTCAACTAAAACGGTGTTGCAGAGTTCCAGGACAAGGACGTGGGAACAACCTAGTATACAACGAGATCTCGGAAGAATGAAATAAAATGGTGTAAACGAGCCATCACGAGCGGCAGTGGATGATAATATTTTTTTAATCAGAATTTTTCATCATGGCTTCTAATTGTTTTTGAAGATTTTTAACTTTTTAATAGAGGGAAATTATTCAAAAAATTGATGAGGAGTGATGTAACTGGGAAGTTGATTGGTTTTTTTGTTTAAAAAAAAAAAAAAAATTACTTTTTGTCATGTAACTGAGTGGGAAACCGAAAAAATAGCAAAGTCGGACTGGAGCTTTGCTAGAAAATAGCCTTAAATTGCATTTTTAAAGCATTTTGATTGCATTGCTACACTATTTTTTAATATCTCCGGCTCTATGTGTCGTAGAGAAAAAATGTAAATATTCGGAAATGAAGGGACTATCGAAATGGTAGGTATAGTAACATTAAGATTTCCTTAATTAACCTCAAAAAATTTGAATTTCTGGATTTAACATTTTTTCATTAATAATTAATTCAACAAATGGGGTAAGAATCATCAGATATTCATAAAAATTGGACAAATTATGTGCCTTTACACTAGAAATCGGTGGTCAACTATACAAAAAAATCAATTTTGCTGCCACAGTTGACTATTAACTATTGACTATAAAAAATTTGAAAGCATTGCAATTTAATGAGAAGAGCTAGTATAGTAAACTTTGTTTTTTAAATTGTCAGTTTTATTACCTACTTTCTAGTAAACATATGCAAGAATTTGTTTATCAAGGTAAAAGTGTCCTTTTTTTAATAAACAAAATTTGTCATTCTACTCTTTTGACATCCCCCCCCAGTAAATCGGTACCGGATCTAAAAAAATGACGTCGCCCATTTATGTGATTTCAACATAAGTTGATAATTTGTTTATGAAAATTTGTTTATTTGATTGAGAATGACATTAGAAATCTGGTTAGGTTAAAATAGGTTAAAAAACAAACTTCTTTTTTTTTAAATTAAAACAAAGAAAAGATATATATTTGTAGAAAAGGTATATTTTTTTACCTTGATAAACAAATTCTTGCATATGTTCACTAGAAAGTAGGTAAAAAACTGAAAATTTAAAAAAAAGTTTACTCTACGACCACTTCTGTTAAATTACAATGGTTTGATTTTTTTTAAAGTGGTCACATGTTTCTTTTTGAAAAATTTACCACAGATTTCTTATATATATATATATATATATATATATATATGTATATATTGTTCAATTTTCGTGAAGATCTGATGATTTTTATACTTTGTTGCATTATTAGTGAAAAAATGGTAAATCCAGAAATTTCAATTTTTTGAGGTTAGGAAGTAGTCCTTCTCTTAATATTACTATACCCTACCCTACTATTTCAATAGTCCCTTCATTTCCGAGTATTTTTATTAAAATTAAAAAAATCTACAAATCATAGAGCCGTAGATAGTGTAACGATGCACTCAAAATACATAAAAAATGCACTTTTCTAGTGAAACTCCAGTCCGATATTGGTTTCGTTTCGGTTTTCCACTCAGTTGCATGTACAAATAGAAAAAAAAAATCAACGTCCTTGTTACACCACTTTTATATTCTATTTTCCTTCTATTATTTACGAATAAAACAAAAAAAGCACTTCAACCATTTTTTTTTTTTTTTTGTTCTCGGTGGACCTGGAGTTCATCCTATTATTTGGGAATGTTTCGATCTGCGCTCAATACCAAGGTAAAGGTCGTTAATGAACCATAATTCTCAATAAACGAAAAGTATCGACTGCGAGCCGACTCCTGTCTCTTCATTGCACTGTTTACCTCGGCCTACGTCCTCGCGCTGTACATTTGCTAATAACCTTCAACACTTTGACCCGATTACAGAAATAAATTATTTGCCTTAAATCATAAATATGGCTTTTAACAGCTGCGAATCGTTGAACTGGATTTCCTACAATTTTATACATACGGGAGAATGAAAATGAAATGTTATTTCCTTGGTAACATTCATTGAATAAAGTTAGGCGGGGATGACATGTCCTCACAAACAAAAGAAACATTTGCCTGTCAACAATCGTCCTACGCTACTCTGCCTAGTCTTGGATTTACGGACATAAACTATCCGCCATAACAGCGTCCCACATGGGGCTTATATCTTGACAAATTTGTTAATATCTTTCTCTCACACACCCTTTCTGTCTGTCTACCTAGAGGATTTTTAGTGGATATATATATATATATATATATATATATATATATATATATATATATATATACTTCATAAACGTAGTTTAAAGAACTTCATGTGATTCATCGAAACATCGAACATGAGTTATTCGAGAAAAAATTCGTTTTCGCTCCTCCTGAATCTAATAAACGGTGCAAAAACATTGAACAAAATTTCTCACACACCATTTCATAACCAAAATACTAACTAAACTAAAATATTGCTCAAAAAAATCAGTTTGGTAGTTGTCAATAAAAAAATGAAAATTAACCAAAGAGACTGTATTAAATTTTGTAATTATTATAAACGATAATTAAATCTGGTCTAATCTTGCTTCACTCATGTCGTAAACATGTTTTAACCAAATATAAAATTTTAAAAAATAATAACTGTGATTCTTTCGCTTGCGACTTAGTATTTCCTTTTAGAACGTAATCCAAAATTTTATCTAATAATTCTCGGCACTGTAAAGTCACAAGAAGTGAAAAAAATAAAATAAAAACATATTCAGCGTTGCAAAATATACGAAAATAATTAGTTTAATAATTATATTTAAAACATTGTTATTTTGATATAGCAGATTTTCAAGGGAATGAAACTAAATATTGTGTAATTCTGGATTATTTTAATAATTGTTGTGCTGAAAATATATAGTTTATTATTCTTAAAATATTTTACCCAGTTTGGTTCCTTGAACAATGTTCTTCGTTCGTATCGTAAACAATCCGACTACCGTTTACATTTTAATGATTCCTTAATTGTTGTACTGAAAATGTATTGTTTATCAGACTTAAAATATTTTAACCAAAATGAGAAGTGGTGCCTTGAATAGCCCTCATTCTTCTTTCGAATCGTAAACAATCCGACTACCGTTTACATTTTAATGATCCCTTAATTGTTGTACTGAAAATGTATTGTTTATCAGACTTAAAATATTTTAACCAAAATGAGAAGTGGTGCCTTGAATAGCCCTCATTCTTCTTTCGAATCGTAAACAATCCGACTACCGTTTACATTTTAATGATTCCTTAATTGTTGTACTGAAAATGTATTGTTTATTAGACTTAAAATATTTTAACCAAAATGAGAAGTTTTGCCTTGAATAGCCCTCATTCTTCTTTCGAATCGTAAACAATCCGACTACCGTTTACATTTTAATTATTCCTTAATTGTTGTACTGAAAATGTATTGTTTATTAGACTTAAAATATTTTAACCAAGATGAGAAATGGTGTCTTGAATAGCCCTCATTCTTCTTTCGAATCGTAAACAATCCGACTACCGTTTACATTTTAATGATTCCTTAATTGTTGTACTGAAAATGTATTGTTTATCAGACTTAAAATATTTTAACCAAAATGAGAAGTGGTGCCTTGAATAGCCCTCATTCTTCTTTCGAATCGTAAACAATCCGACTACCGTTTACATTTTAATGATTCCTTAATTGTTGTACTGAAAATGTATTGTTTATTAGACTTAAAATATTTTAACCAAAATGAGAAGTGGTGTCTTGAATAGCCCTCATTCTTCTTTCGAATCGTAAACAATCCGACTACCGTTTACATTTTAATGATTCCTTAATTGTTGTACTGAAAATGTATTGTTTATCAGACTTAAAATATTTTAACCAAAATGAGAAGTGGTGCCTTGAATAGCCCTCATTTTTCTTTCGAATCGTAAACAATCCGACTACCGTTTACATTTTAATGATTCCTTAATTGTTGTACTGAAAATGTATTGTTTATTAGACTTAAAATATTTTAACCAAAATGAGAAGTGGTGTCTTGAATAGCCCTCATTCTTCTTTCGAATCGTAAATAATCTGATTAGTGTTTTAATTTTATATTCGTCTACACAGCTATATGAAATGTATAGAATTTTAGAGAAAATTTAATTTGACATTTGTAATTTTTTTACAATTGCTCGTTATGCGTCGTTCATACAATTCCCTGGAATCCTAAACGAAGCAGAAGTCCTGCCTTGGAACTTTACAGTAATTCTTTTGATTTTCCTTTATTTTAAATGGAATATAAGATACAAAAAGCCTCGAACATACAAAATTAAAGGTAGTTGCAAAATACCTTATTCCTAAATTGCACAGCAATTTATAGGCCTTTTTAGTTGTAAGTAAAAGAAACCTAGACAATTTTCTGACTTGACTAAATTGCATTGGACAGCTGATCCAAGTTAGAAAATTCAAGGGTCATTAGGTGTATCTATACACAGGGATAAAACAGCAGAACAACTTTTTTTTTTAAATGTTACAGTTACTAGAAAATTACTTACAATCACTTTACTTTGGTCACCTTTACTTTTAATTTTAATCACATTAACGGGTAATTGTGAAGAAAACAGAAAATCATACTACGATTAATGTGTTCAACTACTTAAACTTAAGCACTGTTTTCTTTCCTTTGCATAAATAAATATTATTAGATACATTCCAATTTAAAACTTAGATTTTCTACAAATGATAGGTCGGATGATTTGTAAATAAATTCCAATATTTTACATCAGTTTATCTTTAATTTTCGATGCGATAGTGGTAAGAATTCGAATAGTTGTTTGGGTTAGTCTTGTCTTGGTATTTGTTTATTTCCTATTTATTTATTTTTACAATTGTCAAAGCACTAATGTATACAAATTGGAAGTAGCACAAATAACATTACAAAACTATACATAATTCTGTAAAAATATACATGATCTTATAAAACAATATAAAAAACATAAACTATACCCGAAACAGCAACAAATATAACAAGAAATTAATCATCATCACAATAGTATAAAATAGTAATCCAACATACCGCGTGTTAAATATGTCCTGGGACGGCTTAATATTTTTAACCATTACAGATAGAGCTGCAAAGCTTTGCACATTGTTAATGGACACCAAAACCTATTTTAGTACGTATTCAGTGGACCGCTACCTTTCCAGGAGGACGGCCCATAAGGAGTAAGTGGATAATGTTAAATGAAAGTATAGGTCGAATTATACATCGAATTAAAGGCCTTTATGAGTAGAACAAAATGCCGCAAACCCGACCTCATAAGGTTCACCCTAGCTTTTAAATAGCGTGGGTTTAAGTTCATATTAAATCAAACAAGGAAATTGGATAACCATGGTAGGCCTACAATAGAAAGTTGTTTGTAGTGCACGATTTTCAGTTGTTTGATAGTTTCAGCAAACAGGAAACACTTGCTTAAATGCCACAATCATCAATTGCTCTAGTTTTACCTGTGAATGAATCAAACTGCTATAAAAACCTAATAATTGCAAATTTAAGCAATCTTTGAACGGCTACTATTTCAGGCTCGGTTGTCGGTTTTAATTCGGATTTGCGGCATTGTACTCAAAGAATGAAGACCTTTAATTTGATGTACATATAATACATATCAACCTATGCTTATATTTAAGATTTCCTTTTGACTCCTTGAGGGCCGCCCCCACTGGAGGTAAGGAGCCAACGAGCAGTCTCAAAAATAGGTTTTTTAGCCAGATATCGATTTGCAAAGTTTTTATTCCATAACCTTTACCTAGTAAACATTATTAAGCTGTTTTCAACATTCCTGACGTTGTAGCTAATATGAACTTTAAACCCACGCTATTTTATCTAGCGTGAACCTTTTGAGGTCAGATTTGCGGCATTGTATTCTACATATGTACAACTCGACCTATGATCTCATTTAAGATTTTCTACTTACTCCTTGTGGGCCGTTCCTCTGGAAAGGTCGGTCCACTGAATACCTACTAAAATAGATTTTGGTATCCATTAACAATGTGCAAAACTTTGTAACTCTATCTGTAACGGTTAAAAATATATTAAGCCGTCCCGGGACTTATGTAACACGCTGTATAAATAATATTTTTTAATCTCCAATTGGAAAAATAACTTGAATGAAAATACTTTTTTTATTTGTTAAGTCTCTTTGCTTACCTATTCTAATTTCTTCTGAGATATAAAAACACAATACAATTTTTTATTCAGAAAAACATAATTTTACTTCAATATTTTTGTTACGAAACATTTTTGTTATTCTTAAAGTATACGTGACTGAGAATATTAAAAACAATAATAATAAAATAATAACATGAATAGCATCATTGATATTTGTATATTCGAATACTGTAATTTAGAAAAATGGTTTTTCCACAAGTATACTGTACTGGGTCTTTTTTAACTGGGATGTCTGAAACTATAAGTTACAAAAAACTTCAAATGTAATTACCTACTTTACCTTTCTAATAAAATGGTGTTTTTATTACTTTTTTTTTCAATCCACAGCTATTTCCTAATTTGGCAATCAACGTTAAAATTGCATTTAGAAACTCGTATTTTTTATGTTGAATTTGAATTTTAAACGAGATTTCAAGACTTCTTTATTCTTTGGTATTTTAAATATTCTTACTCTTTTACGAGATATAAACCCCGAAAGTTCGCCACAAAAATACAAGAATAAAAATATATTAATATTTTGTTGAAAATCCAAATTCAATATAAAAAATTAGAGTTCCCATAGGTATTTCTTAATATTCGTACTAGTTTTACAAAATATAAGCTCTGAAAGTTCGAAAAAAAATACCCGAGAGTAAAAAAGTATTAAAAACTTGTTTGAAATCCAAATTTAACATGGAAAAGGGGGATTTCCATAAGATATTTTAAAGTATGCTGCCATATTGGAGAATCACTGTCGAATTTTAAAAATTCAAATAGCATTTTATTACAGAAGAAAATGTAGGTAAATAAACCTCATTTTGAAGTTTTTTCTAAATCATATAGTTTCAAAGATCCCAATGCTGGTCCAGTTTAAAAAAGGCACTGTATAGTATATTTTAAAATATCTATTATATTGTAATATAATTTAATTGGTAATTGTATTGAGAAATACATTTGCTTAATTACAGACAAAGAGTGATCATATTTTTTGAAAAGTTCTTTTCTTTTCTTTTAAACATAATAACTGCAAAATAAAAAAGGTTTCTTATTTTAATTAATCTTATAGAAAATTTAAGTTATTAACTTTATGAGCTTTGCTACTAACATCCAAAAATTCAGCATTTTCTGAAATATTTAAATTAAATCTGTTCCGGTCGTAAGAAAAAACTAAACATTAAACTATGCAATGGAATAAATCTTCTGGTTCTTTCATAAAACATATTTTATACAGGTCTTCTTAATTAAGATTCAACTTTTATTTTTATTTTATTTTAAAAGACAAACGAATTTGAAGTCATCTTAATTTGTTTATGAAAGTTGCCCATTAGATAGCTGATTCGAAAATCATACTTTGATAACTGTCTATAAACTTGATGAAACCAGTTACTTAAACAAATTTAATATCTTTTGATAATATGTAATTTTTGAAAGGCTTTATTAGTGGTTAAATTAATTTAGTTTTCTGTAATTATCTGAGAATCGTGCACTTTTTCACATGAAAAAATATGTCTGGATTAGTTTTTCCCTGGTATTGCGTACCCTTAATAGAAAATAAATTGATTTGGTAACATCTTAAATCTTCTATGTCTTACATACAAAGATATATAGCCTATTGAATAACTGCACCAAATCAACCTACTCAAAAGTCTTTCACAGGTTGCAACAATGGGCGTTCCTGTCCTAATATGGTGATGTTCGAATCGGCGGATTTAAATAAAAGTTGTATTATTATATATGTCTGAGAGTATAAAGGCTATCTCAAAGGAACCCAGAAGTCGCTGTCCTTAATCCTGATTGTCAGAACGCATCAAGGAGTCTGGTATTGTCGAAAGCTATTCGAGCATAGTTGGCAGGATAGCCGACACCGAGTGTCAGATACAGATTATGAAATAGGATGTCTGGAACATCAGAATTGATTTAAGAAGATGAAAGAATGTTTTTTTTAAATAAATTCTCAAATTGGAACAGTCAGAGATTATAAAACAATACAAGTGATGAATCAATGATGAAGTAAATATACAAAAATATTAATAAATTTTGGGATTAAATTTCAACTGATACTAAATAGAAACGTTGAACTTTGTCGTAGACCCATTTAGAAAACCACACACTAATGAAAATAATTTCATAGTCATCAGCCAAAATGTATATAATCTAAAGTACTTGTATATGTGAAAAGAAAATAAACATTTACCCAATTATTTTCGACACGCCGTGCGTCCATTCGTGCTGTACGTAAACATGATAGTATCCACAAAAATTAAAATAGGAACACGAAATTTGGTGCAGAACACTATAAATATAGTACTAATATAGAAACCTATTGAAATTCAGAAAAAAATTGAAAAGAGCGGTAATTTTTAACAATTTGTTGTTCGTGTGTCAAATCTTCGAAACATAAACTATAATCACTAGAATCGTTTATTGTCGGAACCTGAGAGTCGGAGAACAGATTACAACTTGTACCTTTGTTTCCGCTAACTGTCAAGTTTGACTCAAATTTCATCTTATACAAGTCTGAAAAGGAAAATTATCAAGTTTTTGTTTGTTTTTTAAATGGAATTGTCTACAAATTTGTTAAGGTACGAACAAATTTAACATTTAAAAACTAATTAGTAAACACAAAAATAAATTGCCTTATTGTAAGTACTGGCGTAGCAATCTTGGGGACCTACAACTTTCTACAATTAGTCTTGGGTTAAATCCCTCTCTTTCACTTTTACAATGCAGTCTTTCTTGACCAACATTTGTTCTCTGTCGCTGTTAGAGTTTTTGGGGGCTAGGAGACTTTAATTTTATGTTCTTTTCTTCCTTTTTTTATAAGGCGATGATGACCGTGAAGTTTTTCGCCTTTAAGCAACAAGAAATCTATGGAAAAAAAAGAGAAACAATTTAAAAAACATAATATAAATAACAAAATTATCATTATTAAATTTAAACTGTATTGAATGAATCTTTAAAAGTAAATTCACGAAATAATGTCTCTTCCAAGTATTTGTATATCATTAAAAATATAACTGAATGGAATTACATTTGTTTAAAAGTAGGAGGAATTGAAAAAAAAAGACAGTTTAAAAATATATTATATCTATTATATTTTTAAACACATTAAAATTAATCTTTATAAGTTAAAGAAGAGTATAAGTCTCTTCATACTATTATACATTTGTGTATAATTAAAAATATAACTGAATAAATGTTCCTTGAATGAAATGAACTCGGATAATTATAAGCTCTGATGAAGCGTCGACTTAGGCCTATTGTAAGATACAATCGAGGCTTAACAAGTGTTGTAATGGCGTCAACTTTTCTAAAGTTGGCAATATAAACTTCTCTTCGTTGCCAACTTTCACACACAAAAGTTCTCATTCTATTGGACCTAAACTAAGAAAAACTACAATAATGAGCAGACGAAGGGAAATGGAAAAACTTTTCCAAGAGAGAGAAAGAGAATCCATACAAGGTCCCCCTACTCGTGTAACAATGTATAATTTCTCACAGCTACGTAATTTCAGAAGCTTTCAACAGAGTAGCTACGGCGGTGGTGGGATAAAAGACGGGAGCTATTCAATAATCTTAGGTTTACAATGAATCGCGTCGGGACGCTTAGAAAAGAAAGCGTCAGACAAGAAAAGCTTCCTTACACCTTCAATGCCTTTTGTTGTCCTTTCTTGGCGCACTTTAGTCTCGATGCTTTTCACGTTTCCCTTTCATTCTTTCGTTCATTGTTATTTAAATCGCTAATAGTTTAGGTTTTGTTCGGCTCCTTCTTAATGATCGAGGAATATTTGTCATAAAAATAATCACATTTAAACTTTCATACTCATACATATACACTGTTCATATTTTTAATACGTGTTATGGCGGAATTTTCTTAGATTTAGTTTGCAATTTTACTCGTGTCGACTATTCAGCTTTTGGAGTCTTGCGTTGTAGAGAGTGAGCAACTTAAAACCAACCCTACATTGTTGTTTACAATTGTATAGTGACCCACAAATGTTGCACCACTATCGGTAGTTTGGTATTATTCTCTTTTATTCTTGCCATTTGAGCATTGTTAATGTTTCGGTAGGCTACAGTGCGTTCAGTGTCGTATTTCTGTTGTACTAAAATGGTTGCAAGAAATGATCGTAGCATTCGATCTGAATCATTCAAGAAACACGACAAATATTAATTAAAAAGCTACCAAATCTAATTTCTTCCAACAATGAGTACTATTCAATAGGTTAATAAATGGCGTACTACACAATCTGAGATAAATGCAAAACGGAAAAAGCCGCATTAAGACTCCTGAAGCCCAAGCCGATATTCAACGTAATTTTGTAGATTTGAAACCGTACAGTGTAACATCTGTGCATCATAACTGAACTAAGCAGAGAAATTGTACGTTTTAAATATTGTAACTGATTTCCTCAATCAAATCGCTGATCCTGAGATTGTATGTCCTTTTTTTGGGAACGTAAATTGGCAAAAGAGAAGCAATGGTTTTCAGTAAACCCCCAACAATTGCGCAAGAAACCGCATCACGATGAAAAATCAGTATGGTTTGCTGTTTCCGGTAATCGTATAGTGGGGGCAATATTTTTTCACAGTTGTCAATACAGAAGTACACCAGAAACATACATAACTAGCAATGTACCTTAGTTGGGATAACCGTTCGTTTGTCTCCTTGGTAATTATGACTAGTGAACCGGAAAAATTGACGACGGTTAAAATCTGGTTGAAGTAAAGACGTTAGGGGAAAATAAGATAAAAACAAACTATGCAAAAATATTGCACTAACTTTCTCAATGACCCATCCACAAAAACATAAATCCACATAAGGTCGTTGCAATCCGGTAGCTAGCAACCCTAGCTAGATCTACATCTTTTATATGTAGTCTTGGGTTAGATCCCTCTCTTTCGTCTATACTAACAGGTTTTTCTTTACCAGTTCTTGTTTGCTTCCAACCCTGACTCTACTAGAGTATTCAAGGGCTGTGGGTGTTTTTATTATGTTCTTTTCTTCCTTTTTTTTATAGGGTTATGAGAGGTAGCAGTGTTCTTTTGCCTTTAAAAACAAGAAAAGAAAAACGTAAATACCATCGTCACTAGCCATCTCACCAAAATTACAGTGTGGTTTTTAAAGTCCCTTCTCCTCTATTTATTGCATATTTTTTATCGGATTGTTTTTTTAATCAATATCACACATTATAATTTTAAAAATACTCATTTTAAGAGTTTGGGAATTTTAGGGGATCACTCTAGGTCCAAGATGTAGGAGTCGACTTCAAAAATCTTAATGCGATGGTGGTTATGCGACGTATTATGAAAAAACCGTCTTATATATATATATATATATATATATATATATATATATATATATATATTGAAAAAAAACATAAGATCAATCAAAACTGAAAAAAAAAGTTTTACCCTTTTCCAAATAGTAGTAGGTTTAGGTCAGTTTAGGATATCTCGCAAGCGGTAAAAATATTTTCAGTTTTTATTTTACCACTGTTTTTAGATAAAAAAAAATACGGACTTAAACGTTATGTCGCATGACCGCCTTTTCATTACACTTTCAAGTCGACTCCTAAATGTTAAACCTACTGATATCTTGAAAACTATAAAACTTTTTCAGTTTTGATTCAACTACTGTTTTTAAGAAAAAAAGACAATATTAAATGATATGTCGTATCACCTTCCCATTTAGATTTTTGTAGTTGGTCCGTATATCTTGGACCTATAGTGAACCGGTAAAATTTCAAAAGGCTTAACAAGTTTCAACCTAACTTAACCTAACTTACCCTAACCCAACCAATCTGTTTAATAATTAAAGGTTAAAAACAAAGTTTCTATAATACTTAGCTTTCCCTCAGTGTACTATTTACAAGAGATGTCAGTTTAGAGCGGTTACCTATTAAGAACTTTTATGAAGATGTATAGAACATAATTTAAAAGTTATTTTATGTAGATCGATAGAGCCTAAGCTTGCGCTATAAACTCGTCCAGCGTAATTTATAATCTCATTATAACCGCGCGTTTTAATGAAGCGATTTTGCCAATTATTACTGAACCTTTTATTTACAATTTTCTGTCTGATTTGGGTCTATAATCATCACATTTTACCAAAATATGAACGAAATTGGAATAACCGATTTTGAATAATAATTTCTTTTAAAACAACTTTTTTTTTATTGGTAAGTCGCAAGCAGGTATTTTTCGAGTAATACCTTTCGTTTACATCCTTAGAGGCTACGTTTTAGTCGAATTTGATAAAAAAATGTTAGAGTTGATTTTGAGAAAATTAAATATTGATTCCTATGGTTGGTACTCCCAAATGAAATGATTTAGGGGTCTTTATTTTATATTCTCTTCCATTTACGCTTGTACACTTGCTGGATTATTAACTAATGTCAGTTACCTTATGGTGAAGTTGTCGAACAATCCTTGTTTTGATGTCCTTTTTGTATTTTTTCACAAGACGCGTTTCGACTCTTTTATCAGTCATTATCAAATGTGCTCGTAAAGTACACTACACAAACACTTGAACAACACAAATTATTAACATTTAAGATTAAAATGAACTGGTGACATACGTTGTCGGTGTGGCTCTATCGTCAACTTGTGTTGTTTAAGTCTGTGTGTAGTGTACTTTACGAGTACATTTGATAATGACTGATAAAATAGTCGAAACGCTTCGTGAAAAAATACAAAAGAACATCAAAACAAGGATTGTTCGATAGCTCATCATAACGTAACGGATACTAGTAAACTATATTCTTTTCTTCCCCTTTTGATGATGACCGGAAGGTATTACACCTTTAAACAAGTAGAGAAAAAAATCCAACGGATATTCATTATCATATTCTACAATTATATTACAACTACAAAATAACAATTACTGTCTACTGATTTTATTTATCACCCTTTACATTAACCATTTATCACCCCTTAAATAAAAACCACCCGAACAATTCCGACATCAGATTGGTGCGCTTCCTCATCAGTACAAACAAGGGGTTCTGTTATTACATTTATCTAAATATTAATCAAAATTTTCATTTCCTGACTAAAATCGCCTGTGAAATTATTCGTAATGAAAAGGGCATTATGTGTAGTTGAATTAGCGACAATCAGAGATCCCCCACGAAGCAACAGCTGCCCCTCTGGGTCTACCCTTCCTTGTCACTTCTTCCCCTTAACAATAAGTAAACAAATGGAAGAATATCATCCCCGCGGTGAACATTGATAAATTGTTGATATTTCATAACTTAGGGTGAGGTGACAAACTGTCCACGGAAAGAAAGGTGGAAACAACCGATTGTACGAAATTTTACTGAATGAAATTAATATCTTAGTTTTGTTTAAATAATTCTCTATATTCGTCAATTTTAACTGTAGTTCCGTGAATAAACTGTTTTGCTAAACGTGTACAAAACACTTGTTTAAATTATTGTTTATTTACATTTCGTAATTATTGCTTATTTATTCTTGTTTAACAATTGTTACTTTACCAATATTTCTTTATTATAAATTTACACTTTAATAATTATTGTTTATGTACACTTGTTTAATTATTTTAAATTTATTAATGTTTTATAATTGCTACATTATAAATGTTTATTTATTATCAACTTACCCTTTATTCATTATTGTTTAATAATTATTGTAATTTATGCTTGTTTAATAATTGTTACTTTACACAAATTTATTTATTATCAATTTATATTTAATTAATTATTATTTATTTACACTTGTTTCATATTTGCTAATTTAGGGGCCTATGCTTATTTAAAAATTGTAACATTACACATATTTATTTAATATCAATTTATCTTTTTATTGTTTAATAATTATTGTTACTTTACACACATTTATTTATTATTAGTTATTTATGTTAGTTTAATTATGGTTTATTTTCACTTGTTTATTATTATTACAACTTACATTTTATTAATTATTGTTAATTTACACTTTTTAATTTTGACACTATAAGCTTTTTTAATTTTAATTTTAATATTGTTACTTTCCACAGTAAGTACTGTATACTGAAATAACTTAATTGTAAGAAAAAACAGTTGGTATAAAACTTGATTACTTAGTTGATTATATGTAACTAAGTCCATATATGTTCTTTAAGGTATATACCGGGTGAATAAAAAGTCAAGACCACCCCCTCTAATATTTTTCTAAGTAAATATACAGAAATATCCTTTTGGTGGTCGTGCAATCTTAGCAGGAAGTTTCATTTTATGATTTTGAAAATTTTGAGTGTCCCCCAAAAATGAGGGATTTTGGGGGCAACTCAAAATTTTTAAATGTAAACCCCCTTTAAGTGACACCTCATTTTGTTGAAGTGTTTACAAAAACTTAAAGAATGGTAAAAACCACAGTTCGCTATCTCTTCTCTATCAAAAATGGTAGCCCGTCAAAAGTTATTGAAGTCTACACAATATTTCATCCTTATAAAATTCAGCTTGTCCATGAGTTGAATGAAGATGATCCAGACCGTCGTCTTTTTATATTTTAGGTTGGCAACAGATATTTTAGGTTGGCATTTTGAAATCGTTAAACATTTGTATTTGAGATTCGTTTTCAAAAACCTTTACATGACCTACTTTGCATTTGAAAATTTCTATAAACACACATCTATCTTCATAAATACCTTAACGGGGGCCGATATTTTCCAAAAGATAAATCACTAAATTTCTTATATTAGTGAAGTAAAGTTATACAAAAAATCAGCTTAAATTGTTTACATTTAATTTATATGGTCTAACTACCTGGTATAAATTTTCAAACATATTCTAACGAGGTCTGAAGGTCGGTGATTTTGGGAATGATGTCTGTCTGTCTTATGTGCAGTGCTTTACAGCATAAACGTGTGGACAGATTTTAGTCAAAATTTATACATGAATATTATTTGTTATAATAGACGTAATTTCAACAAATCGTTTTTACCGAATTGGTTCAAATCTTAAAGAAATTTGAAAATTAATTACCTAATCCAGTGTGGGAATTCGCGAGTTTAAATATATTATGGTTCGAAAATAATTGGCAAAAAAACAATACTCTTTAAACACCGTTGTAAAAACTTTGTTTTATACTATGACACAAGCGACACAAGTTTAGGCCCTATTTAAATTTATCAATATTTTTTTCAAAAACATTATTATCAGTTTTTGAGTGACAACTGCAACTTGTAGTGACAAATAATTTTGCTTGGTTTTAAGTTTGTGCAACTTTTTTTTCTATGTAAATTCCCTAATAACACAAAAGAGAGCCAAATATAAACTACGAAGACATCAGCAAACCATCTCTAAGGCTTTTATACAGCCACTAAATTATACCACTATAAAGAAACTTCTTTTCAAATCCCAATAAAACGACTTGTTCTTTGCTCTGTAGTGTCGTTTACGCTAAGGACATTGTCATTGAATGAAAGCACCCATCTTGTTTGTTTTCACTGCGGCACTGCGAAAGGACTATTTTGTAACCCATTCCAATGATTTATTCCAGGGCTAATTGTTTTGGTGAGTAGTGCCCATTTAGTCGTGATGTATGGTCAAAGATGGACCATTGGATTGGCTTCAAGAATTTCGGTAAAATGGCAAATGGTTGCACTTGAGTTGTAAGCTATAGTTTAAAGGTTCTTGTAATGGAATTAAAAGATGCAAACAAAATTGCACAGACTTTCTTAAACACTCCTCCACAGAGCTAAATAAACCAAATAAAACTAATAAAAAATTCAAAAGGGTCAAACTTGTGTTAAAATTGATTCGAAGTCATTTAGACTACGATTCGATGTCATTTAGGAACAGTTATTTTTATAAAGCCGGCGTATTTTAAGCGGCAAATTTAAATTGTAGAAAGACAGAAACACGCGTGAAATTATAAGAGTCCTTGGTTTTACCTACAGACCCTAATAAAGAGAAATCAATGAAAATACAATCTATCTTTTAATGGATTAGAATTTTTTATCTCTAATCTCACAAATATTGCTTTTTAAATTTATACGTTTGCATTTATTATTGTGTGGTTAAATTAAGTTGTATTCATCATACGAAAACTACAATATGTGAATTCGCACTGCAATTTATTTAAAATCCTTTTTTTTTTTTTTTTCAGTTTTGTAGGTGTTTGAGTGTTTAAGATTTAGAGGGTGGTATACATAAAATATCTGACACTTTAAAATTTGCCTAACTCCAACATATTAATTGTTTCGTTAAATAAACATACATATTGATATTCAGAATAACTTCTACTTTTATTTGATACCCACACATAATTTTTATTTTTTTAAAATATTTATCAACTCGGTTGTTTTTGCTCTATAACTACTCCAAGGTCTACTTTTTTTACCACAATATTATTCCTATATGTGGGGCAATACAAAGAATATAAATGCAAAGTTTGAAATATATAGGATTATCGCATTGTCTCTGTAGACTGGTTGCGACTTACAGACAGAAAGATGGACAGACACGCGATTGAAATTATAAGAATCGATACTTTTACCTACGGACCATAAAGAGAAGAATGCAATCAAAAATGGTAAAACCCAAACATGACCTAAACGGACTCTAAAAAGAATAAAACTTAAAAGTCACCATTGACGCCATCTTAGATATATACAAAATATTTTCGAAACTATTTGTAAATATAATAGAATTTCAACTTGCTTCGCTTGTATTATAAACTCGTCCTTGGTGCACATTGTGCTTTAACAGCGATGGTGAAAGTTCTTTTTTTTGCCAATTATCCTAAACTGTAATTTTAATTTTAATTTTACTTGCAATTTTCCACGTTGGTTTGGGTCATAACTTCAAATTTTATCAAGAGCAGATTTCGAAAATTAAGTCTTTTATCCTCCTTGCCAAGGTCATTGTCTTTTTATCAATAACTCAAGCAAAGATATTTTTGGAAAGAAGGCGAACAATACGTTTTGTTTAAGTCATTGAAGTGTAATTTTTAGGAAACTTTAATCAAAACCGTTAAAGCTGTTTTTGTCTTACGACAGGTAGCCAAAATTTTGATACGAAAAATAGTCTGTAATATAGTCTAAATATGCCTTAAACACTTTTTCAAACACAAAGGATAAAAAAAACTATATACTTCAAAAAACCTGGATCTATTTATTTTAAACATCACGTAACTTTCTTCTTACTGTGCCACGTGACACAATAAAGAAATTTCTTTTTTGGAACGAACATCTGTTCAGTTGAAACTAGTATATTTTAAAGGGAAAACTATAAAGCGTGCAATATATTTTAAAACAGACGAGACAACCGTATCCGCCATCGATCAGAGATATTCCTCAACAATTTTCAGGTTTATAAGTTAGAGCAACTGGAATATCTTTTTCTCTGTTTGAATCACAAGGCTACAGGTAACATACGGACCAAAATGGATCTGTTTAGAATTAATTCCACGTCCTCCTTAGATTCCTTTCGAAACCCTTAAGGTTCTTGGAATCAGTACTACTAAAGACTACAGACTCTATAAATTACCTTCTCCATCGATAAATATCCCACAAATATTATTCCATCCTTTCTCTGTTGGAAAGTGTGAAAATCTCAAAGAAAACACAATTTAGATTCTGGAGTTATATGAATCTTTTTTTAAAACTATAATTCAATCAAACTTAAGTTCTATAAAATATGTAGGCCTAAATATTTAGATTTTTTCTAAATCACAAAAAGTGACTAGGTGGTGCGTTTATATCAAACCTTATATGGGAGGGAAACCAGTATAAGAAGGTTACAATTATTTTCCTGCATCTCGTAGAAAGTTTTGGGGGCAACGAATTTTATTAATAATATTTTTTTTGTAGATGCTCACGAGGGAAAGTTTGTGCAATGTTTTATACACAATTAATTTTACATTAGCTGCTTTTATGTTCATTAAGATTGTGGGGGGGGGATCTAAACTATTAGCGATTTAAATAACAATGAACGAAAGAATGAAAGGGAAACGTGAAAAGCATCGAGACTAAAGTGCGTCAAGAAAGGACAACAAAAGGCATTGAAGGTGTAAGGAAGCTTTTCTTGTCTGACGCTTTCTTTTCTAAGCGTCCCGACGCGATTCATTGTAAACCTAAGATTATTGAATAGCTCCCGTCTTTTATCCCACCACCGCCGTAGCTACTCTGTTGAAAGCTTCGGAAATTACGTAGCTGTGAGAAATTATACATTGTTACACGAGTAGGGGGACCTTGTATGGATTCTCTTTCTCTCTCTTGGAAAAGTTTTTCCATTTCCCTTCGTCTGCTCATTATTGTAGTTTTTCTTAGTTTAGGTCCAATAGAATGAGAACTTTTGTGTGTGAAAGTTGGCAATGGAGAGAAGTTTATATTGCCAACTTTAGAAAAGTTGACGCCATTACAACACTTGTTAAGCCTCGATTGTATCTTACAATAGGCCTAAGTCGACGCCTCATCAGAGCTTATAATTATCCGAGTTCATTCCATTCAAGTAACATTTATTCAGTTATATTTTTAATTATACACAAATCTATAATAGTAAGAAGAGACATTATTTCATGACTTTTTCTTCTTTAACTTTTAAAGATTAATTTTAAAAGATTTAAATATAATTGTCTTCGTTTTATTCATGTAATTATAATTTTGTAATTTTTTCTTCCTTCCTTTTTATTTCAGGTATTTAAATTCAATTTATGTTTAATATTTTTATTTTTGAATTTGTGTGGGGTGTTTTTTAGTAAGTACATAGTATAGAGAAAAAAGTATTATTGAATAAAAAATCAATCTTTTGTTTGAAATATCATTTTTGGAGTCTTTCGATTCCAAAAATATGTATTCTGGTTGACAACCGAACATTACTGTTCGTGACTAAATTCAAAAAGACCGTAGTAAATCTTGACCACGCGGGGTTATTTTAGTATTTTCAAAATTATTTTAAAACTGTAATTTATTTTAGTTTCAGTTTCACACATTAGTTAGGTTCATAAAGTTAAATATCACCAAAATGTATATATTTAGTAGTTTGTTTTTTATTCTATCACAGTTTTTTAATGTAATTAGGAAATTCGATCTATTACTCTCTTCTTCCTTGTGAGAGATCATATGGTAGAGGTGTGGTGTAATTAGCATACAGGGGGGACATAGCACATCCCACTCTCATGTAGTTGTATCTTTTCTGATCTATTCATAAGCCCTTTTTCACGATAATTCCCTTCTACGATATCATCACCCTATATTTTCTTATGTTTTCATCCAATACTTAATGTGCTGATGGGGTGAATGAACCTCGGCAAAATGTAAAAGGAATATTTGGTGACCTATCACCTCTGTGAGAGGGGTATTGGCCAGGTGGACCTAGATGCTAGAGAAAAATTAAACATAACAAGACTATAATGAATGTCACCCCAACTTAATAACCTTAAAATAACACTAGTCCTAGAATACTCAATAGGATCAGAGTTGGAATAAACAAGAGTTAGTAAACAAAGACGTGATAAGTAATATAAAAGAAAGGGATCTTACCCAAGACTACATAAAAAAGTATCCAACTGAATCTTTAGGATTGTTAGGCCCGTACTAACTATATTGAGTTCCCAAGAGGTCTATTGTTTTATAACTAAAGAAATTTGAAATAGTAAACTTCTCACTTATAGAAAGTATACAGATCTCAACTAGTGAAGTATTGTATTATATTAGATAGTGAAAATGAAATATTATTTGAAATTTTTGTAACGCTCAGCATTGCTGGGCACATAATGTCAATAACCTAAATAAAATAATGACAAACTTTTATATAAAAGCTCCAAAATGTTAGAGGTCCCCGTGAATTTTCAATAAATCCACATAATCTTATAACGTGATTGACGATATATTCAGTGTTGCGCTGATAATTAAACATTAATCCACCACAATTAAATACGACCAGTCAACCCCAATTGAATAAGTACCAGTCAACAGATTATTAATTCATCGTCAAATCTGTTTAATCGTGTCACTGATGTAATACGACAATATACTTACGTAATCATAGAGTTTATTAGAAAACCTATATACTTAAGTTTTTACAAATATGGTTTTCAATTAGTCTCACGTTTTATAAAAATACCTTATGGTAAGTTTTATTACAGTGATGGAGAGTAATAATTATGTATTATTTACATTAAGTTCTAGGTGAGCAAATATTCAATTTAAGGAATCGGTTAGTGTAAAAGTTTGGGAACAGCCATTTTTTGTTTCATATGAAACTGAAAAGAGTGATTCACTCATTGACAAAACAAGCCAGACATGTTTCAAATTTGAAAATTATAATAAGAATGTCATATAATGTATTTGGTCATCAATCAAGTATTTAATTATATTTCCCTTCTTGTATCTGCAAACATAACTTCTCTGTGATCATGAGCTAATAAACATAAATGAGAAAAGAACATAAAATAATAACCCATAGCTCTGGAATACTCTAATAGCTTTAGAGTCGGAGAAAAATAGTAATTACAGAAAGACCTGATAAGTTATTACAGATAGGGATCTACCTCAAGACTACATAAAGAAAGTGAAATCCAACTGAATCTTTAGGGTTGTCAGGCCTGTACTAACTATATTGAATTCCCAAGAAGGTCTATTGTTTTATAACTAAAGAAATTTGAAAAAGCAAACTTCTCACTTATAGAAAGTATACAGATCTCAACTAGTCAAGAATTGTATTATATTAGATAGTGAAAATGAAATATTATTTGAAATTTTTGTAACGCTCAGCATTGTTGGGCACATAATGTCAATTACCTAAATAAAATAATGACAAACTTTTATATAAAAGCTCCAAAATGTTAGAGGTCCCCGTGAATTTACGATGTATTCAGTATTGCGCTGATAATTAAACATTAAGCCACCACAATTAAATACGACCAGTCAACCCCAATTGAATAAGTACCAGTCAACAGATTATTCATCGTCAAATCTGTTTAATCGTGTCACTGATGAAGAAATAAATGACTAGGAAGTATCCACCTTATGTAATCATAGAGTTTATTAGAAAACATATATACTTAAGTTTTTACAAATATGGTTTTCAATTAGTCTCACGTTTTATAAAAATACCTTATGGTAAGCTTTATTACAGTGATGGAGAGTAATAATTATGTATTATTTACATTAAGTTCTAGGTGAGCAAATATTCAATTTAAGAAATAGGTTAGTGTAAAAGTTTGGGAACAGCCATTTTTTGGTCCATATGAAACTGAACAGAGTGATTCACTCATTGACAAAACAAGCCAGACATGTTTCAAATTTGAAAATTATAATAAGAATGTCATATAATGTATTTGGTCATCAATCAAGTGTTTAATTATAATTTCCTTCTTGTATCTGCAAATAACTTCTCTGTGATCATGAGCTAATAAACATAAAGGAGAAAAGAACATAAAATAATAGCCCATAGCTCTGGAATACTCTAATAGCTTTAGAGTCGGAGAAAAATAGTAATTACAGAAAGACCTGATAAGTTATTAAAGACAGGGATCTTACCCAAGACTACATAAAAAAAATGTGAAATCCAACTGAATCTTTAGGATTGTCAGGCCTGTACTAACTATATTGAGTTCCCAAGAGGTCTATTGTTTTATAACTAAAGAAATTTGAAAAAGCAAACTTCTCACTTATAGAAAGTATACAGATCTCAACTAGTCAAGAATTGTATTATATTAGATAGTGAAAATGAAATATTATTTGAAATTTTTGTAACGCTCAGCATTGTTGGGCACATAATGTCAATAACCTAAATAAAATAATGACAAACTTTTACTGTATATAAAAGCTCCAAAATATTAGAGGTCCCCGTGAATTTTCATTAAATCCACAAAATCTTATAACGTGATTGACGATATATTTAGTATTGCGCTGATAATTAAACATTAAGCCACCACAATGAAATACGACCAGTCAACCCCAATTGAATAAGTACCAGTCAACAGATTATTCATCGTTAAATCTGTATAATCGTGTCACTAGTGTAATACGACAATATACTTACGTAATCATAGAGTTTATTAGAAAACATATATACTTAAGTTTTTACAAATATGGTTTTCAATTAGTCTCACGTTTTATAAAAATACCTGGTGGTAAGTTTTATTACAGTGATGGAGAGTAATAATTATGTATTATTTACATTAAGTTCTAGGTGAGCAAATATTTAATTTAAGAAATAGGTTAGTGTAAAAGTTTGGGAACAGTCATTTTTTGTTTCATATGAAACTGAACAGAGTGATTCACTCATTGCCAAAACAAGCCAGACATGTTTCAAATTTGAAAATGATAATAAGAATGTCATATAATGTATTTGGTCATAAATCAAGTATTTAATTATATTTCCCTTCTTGTATCTGCAAACATAACTTCTCTGTGATCATGAGCTAATAAACATAAAGGAGGAAAGAACATAAAATAATAGCCCATAGCTCTGGAATACTCTAATAGCTTTAGGTATTAAAAAGGTGTAGATCCAGCTGAATATTTAGTATTGGAGGGCCCGTACTAACTATAGTGGGATCAAAAAAGTTCTATTGTTTTAAAGAAATGATTTATAATTAAAGAAATATGAATATGAAGAGACGGTATATAGATCTCAATTTTTGAAGGGTGTGTGGGGAGCTCTGTGGTAACGGCAGAGACTCTTTCACTGTACACCTTCGGGGTTTTATTGTCAATTGTTACTAGAAAGTATTGCATTGAATGGAAGAGATGCCAAGAATGTTCGTTGTTTAAAAAATATATTACTAGACTTGAACATGGTTTTATACAATTCTCTCAGTCAGAATCAAGTTAGTTAGATATCTTTATGAATCGTGTACACGATAATTTAGTATACATGTACAAATTGATAAATATTTTGTTAAAAAATAAATAATTTTTTAATCCTGGATGTTGTAATCTAAGTAAAGGTTTCGTCACCTAAGTTAGAAGTTTTAAACCAGTTCAGTTCTGAAAAGTTTATTGAATCTATCTCCACGTAATAACCTGAAGCTTGATAAATGACCATAAAAGTGTTCTTTGGACTTAAGCCAGAATGTGGCATCAGTCTTAGCAGAAGTATAACGGGCTATGATGGCATTAGACATACTAACTAGTTACGATATTCCTACAAAGGCGATTTGCTTAACATACGTGTTTATAAATACTTAAAATTGTGAGATTTGGAAAGTTGATTTTTCATCATTGCACACAACTCGGTCAAGAAACATACCGTGAGCAGTGCCGGATTAAGAACCTTGGGGCCCCAAAGCGAGATAGGCAAGGAGGCCCCCCAACCTCGACAACCCCCCTCAATTAACCCGACCATCCCAACCCGGATAGTATAATATTTTATACTATTTTAATATATTTTTTTTAATCCCTTGGGGGCCCCCTTCGGGGCCGGGGCCCCAAAGCGGCCGCTTCGTCTGCTTAGTGCTTAATCCGGCACTGACCGTGAGGATCCCCTACTGGCAGTCACCTATGAAGTCATAGAGTGACATAAGCCAGCAAATCGCACAGATCTATTGAGACACATGTATATACAAGGTTTCATACAACAAGTATCATTATGAACAGCGTGGTTTCACTGATACCATAGTTTCAACTGATATCGATACGTATTTCAGCATCTCATTGATTTCCCAACAATTGAAACCGATGAAAATTTCACCATCAATAGTATTGCTTCCCAAAAGTTTGGTGAATTAGTTAGACTTTTGCAGTGTTGTATTTCACCATTATGATTTTATATTGTGTGTCATTCCATGATAAATGTTTTTTTAGGATAAATGATGTACAGTACCCTGAGACTAGGGAGTGTGTCAGGTGTAATGGGCGTGTCGTCTCTTCTACTTGTTTCCCTAACCAAACTTGACGGTACAACCCATTCCAAGAAAACTAGGTACACAAATTACTCCTTAGCTCCTAATATGTCTTTAAGTGTCCATCTCTTTAATATGCACCTTTCTGTACTTTTGTAAACGTTTGATTCTTATTTACACCGATAAAAGAAATGAAAGTAGGGTAGGCGTTTACACAGAAGCATTTAAGGTCTTAATATTTTAAGTTTTAAGCATTTAATTTTTTTTTATTGGGATTGTACCGCTGAAAGCAAACGCAACAAACGAAGTGTGGGGGCCCCCCTTTTTACTCTCCACCCCAGACACATTCCTATCTTGAGGATACTGTAAGTTGTTTTGTAATCGCAAGTTTGATACACTACTTATCTTAACTATTTGTCACAGCTACTGTGAGAGCTACAGCTAAAGTAACCAAAGTGCATCAGTAGATTGCTGAATATCTACTTGACGTTGTATTGTAACAGTTTCATGTAACTTTGGTAACAACTAACACAATGGAACTCATCGTAACTTCCTTAGGCGTTATAATAAGTCATTTCTGTCACAGGTGGGAAAGTTATCTGCTCAAGCAAAACATGGTCTATTATGGTTTATTCTACTAGTTACACAAATCGTCACTTCTGTTTGACATTCTTATATCTTACTGTTTTAAAAATTAATAACATTTTGCTAAAAAAACAAAAACACGTTAAGAATAATTACAAACACTTAATCCCTGCCTAACTTTTTATTAATGCAGTAATTGTAGAGAAACTAAATTGCACTTTTCCTTGCCCCTTAAGTTTTTCTTTGAATGCCACCAGGAGCGCACTTGTACATAGAGTGTCGGGTGCATATAACTAGATAAGCCTAATTTAGTAAATGCAACACAAAAGGTAAAATAATGGCAATGCTACCCTCTGGACCTATCGGGGGTAACGAGCTGTGCACTTGACTTGCACTCCCCACCTTCATTTAGCCTTCATTATTTAAAGGTTAAAATAAAGTAATTAAATAGGCATAGGAAATGTAGCTTGGTAGTGAAAATGGTTTTATTTCAGGAATTGCATTTCTTATAGTACAATGTTTAAACGGATTACAAACCTTGAAACTAAATTTGTTTATAAAACGTTTTAATGTAATTTTCTTTACAATATACGACCCACAGATCGACGCCAAATAAAGGTCTTAATGCTCGATTGTAACGTCATTAAACCTTGAGGTCAGACAAGAACACAGAATAGGAAAGGGCGTCTTATCCTGGAGAATAGCGAAACCAATATAGAGACATCTATTTTCTGGTCGGTTGATTCTACATTCCAGATTTCATTAAGCTCGGGAGATACTTTCTTAACACTTGGTATACTCTTCACAGAAACGATAATCTAATCTCATTAGATATTGACAACCATACTGGGCTGTATTTCTAAATTTTATTTACATATTAATTTATTTACTAGCAAACAATAAATATTTGCATATCGGACTCGTGGAACTCCAGAATATTTGCCTCAAGTTCGTAAAAATTTCCCCTATTTTTTTCTATACGAACAGAAATTTTCCAATAATTGATCAAAAAGTACATTTTATATTTGAATCTTGTTGTTGAACAATTTTTTTTTTTTAGTATTGAAAATGTGTATATATATTTTGTTGTCATTTAAACGCGAAAATTTTCTCTGTTAAAAAAAAAAGAAGATAAAATAAAGAACTCTCAAACACTCTAATAACGTCAGGGTCAGAAGTGAATAAGAATTAGTCAAGAGAGACCTGAAAGGAAAGATGAAGGTGAAAGATGGAGATTTAATAGAAGACTACATAAAAAATGTAGCCTAGAGATTGCCACGCCTATTTATATAAACGATCTCATCAATTATATTTAGTAAATTTGTAATGTAGACCTTTTAGTTAAACGATCTCCCTTACGTAAACACCGACCTAAGTCCACCAGACAATGTTCACAATCCTACCTATAGGAGTAATTTGGGGGAAAATATTTTCCCCACCAAAACATACAGTTTTATTCCACATCTATTAGTAAACGATTTATAAGTACCAATTTTTAATTCGATTTTACTCAAATTTGGTATATACACTCAGTTTTACAAAAAGTACGTTAACCAAAAAAATCTGTTCCCAAATTTATGTCTATTAAAAATTACAAATAAAGGTTTTATAATTATTAAAAATTATAACTATAAGTAACTTTACAATGATTTAGTAATTTCTTCTCTAATAACTTTAAAACATTTTGGTTTATAACACTGTTTAGTCTTAAGTGATTTTCACAAACAATCGGTCAATTATAGCGTCTAACAATCCAAACAAAACGTATTGGTTCTATACAGAAAGTTCGGCTCGTTAGTTATAGGTAAAATACAAAAAAAAAAAAAAAATCAGTCTTGAGGTTGTTGAAAAAAAAAGGTAATTTCTTACAATCGTTATTATCGAAGTTAAATGACCCAAACTTTTGTTAAAAATCGCAAGTAAAATATATTACAGTTTAGAAATAATTGGAAAACCAAAAGATTCACTTTTACAACTGTCAATGGCCGTCATTGAAGGCTCAATTTTATTACAATACGATTTACATTGAGACCTCTAGCACAAGAGAGGTAAGTTTAAACTCTATGTAAATATATAAATATTTTTTCGTCATACTGCTTCAAAAACAGCTGTTTTCAATACATGCATTGAGATGCTAAAGTTGTTCTTTTTGGTCCTAGGACCCTAAAACATCGGCTGAGGTCGAGGTCATGAGCTGTTACTTCGTTTATACGAATTAATTAACTATTGTAAAGCATCTATAAAAAACAACCGATACTCTCGATTGTAAATAATAGATCAAACAGCTGTTACCATCGATTTGAAGGTAAATAGGTTATAACATTTTAGATTTTGTGAAATATTTTTCTTATATTATTTGCAGTGTAACGAAAAATATAGTTCATCACTTGGACCAAAAGAAGCTTTTCGATCCTCGCTCACATGTTTAAGGGATGGATGAAAGAAAAATGTCTGCAAATCATTGACTACCACTTTTAGAAATTTTCACCTCCTAACAAAATTAATTTAATATTAGTGTGTTTGGTACGTTTAACATTCATCTACGACTAAAACATCCAATTAAAGTGTGCTCAACAGAAATCATCATTAAATGTTGCAAATTATTTCTAAACGACCTTGAAGACACTTAACCAGAGGTATGCTTGAGTTCTTTGCCAAAACTGAAATCGATTCACATTGGGGTAGGTCGAATGTCTCTACTCTTAAAATACCAAAGGACAGCTATTTATAGCTAAACGTTTAGTTTATCCATCACAAATAGTTTTAAATTTATTTTTAGAACGGATTACTGCCAAGAAATATTTATTAATAGAAAAGAGGAAAAGAATGGGAAACTGTAGAAAATTGCTTACCGGGCCAGGAAAATTAATATGTGCTACATCAGATCAAGGAAAAATATATTTTAAAAACAGTGCGAAAAAGAAAAGAATATGAGTTAATTCATTATATAAAATACATCATTTTGTTATAAAATATTAATGTCCTTAAAGAAAGTAAAAATAATATTATATATACAAAGGAATTTATACACTCAACTACCAAGACGTTTTTCTTCAATTTTGTTTTTCTTCTTGTTATTTTAAGGCGATAAAACTCTTGATTATTATTACCTCAACAAATAAGAAGATCAAATAAAGGCCGCTAAAATAATAATAAAACATGAACACAATTTCTTACAAATAATACCTTCATTCAATTTAATTAATGATTTGATTTAATGAACGTATTAATTTGTGAAAAATTTCGTTCAAGTTTTATTTATATTTAAAAATATCTCTAGCCTTCGAGTTCTATAATACCGTCAGTTTCTAACGAGAACAATAGTTCATCAAGAGAGACTTGATAGGAATATAACCCAAGAGTACATAAAAAGTGTTGATCCAGCTAGGGTCCCCGGGATTGTTACGTTCGTCTATAAGTTTTGTATACAAATTAAAAACTGTTGAAACTAAAAAAATTCTACCTAATTAGACCTAAAACAACCTGAGATTTAGAGTTGTCAAAATACACGTTTTCCATATGATGAATTTAAAATAATGTATACATCGTTCTAAATAATCACTTGAAATATAGGAGCTGGTATCTGCTCATTAAAAAGAGCAACAATGGGCAACTGTGGGAGTGGGCAAAATTACCAATAGTCACTAATTTAGGAAAGGAAATGGAAGTTAATTGGGAATGCGTCGAGGAAGGGTGAAATACCGAGGCATGCTCAGATTCGGAATCCGGAGTAGTTACAGATAAAGAGACTACTTGGAGGCTGATGGTAGATGGGGAGTTGTGGTGACGAGAAGGACTTAGGGAGAGTTGAAACCGATCGTGCAAGATCAGATGAGGTGGAGAGACCTTAGTGTCCTGTGTTCCTTGGATGAATAGAAGAAGACATAAGTAAGTAATTATACTGAGGCCGATTTTTAATCTACAGATCACGTTACTTTCCTTTTAAGTATATTTTTCCACTCAATCGTATTGCTTAGTTAATAGACATTCTACGCAGCTTACCGATTGTTTGGAAAACGAGTATACCAGGCGAACAAAGCAGCACAGGAGCTTTTGGGCATCAATATTCATCGCAGGGCGTTCTGAACATAAATGGACGACCAACGGCAAGTGAAGATTTTCGAGGATTACCACTATGTAATACGGCAGCAACAGCAGGTTTATTTATTACAGTCGCCCTTATTTCTACATTGAATTGACCATTAATCCACGCACACAACCTAACCTCCAAATTTGTTGTTTGCAGACCTAAAACGCCTAGGCCTATCAAACGAACAGATAACCTTATCCATTTCCAAGGAGAATTTAAACATCTATTATCATCTTCATATTACATCCTGTGTGATAACTCCTTAAGCTATGATTATAATCATTATCAAAACAAGCTATTTAAACAAGTCAGTCAAACAGATTTTGAGAAATTACTGGGTACAGATAGACATATATTTTGATAAAAAGTGGACCTTTATAAATAGAAAACTCAATGCAGATGTATAGTATAATTCCCAAGCCATCTCAAATGTATTGTGGGCAAACGGTTTGGGCCAGACACTTGGTATAGATGTATTGTTGTTTAAAAGTGAACAGACACTTGGTATAGATTTATTGTTGTTTAAAAACCAACAGACACTTGGTATACATTTATTGTTGTTTAAAATCGAACAAACACTTGGTATACATTTATTGTTGTTTAAAATCGAACAAACACTTGGTATAGATTTATTGTTGTTTAAAAACGAACAGACACTTGGTATACATTTATTGTTGTTTAAAATCGAACAAACACTTGGTATAGATTTATTGTTGTTTAAAAACGAACAGACACGTGGTATACATTTATTGTTGTTTAAAAGCGAACAGACACTTGGTATAGATTTATTGTTGTTTAAAAGCGAACAGACACTTGGTATACATTTATTGTTGTTTAAAAGCGAACAGACACTTGGTATACATTTATTGTTGTTTAAAATCGAACAGACACTTGGTATAGATTTATTGTTGTTTAAAAGCGAACAGACACTTGGTATAGATTTATCGTTGTTTAAAAGCGAACAGACACTTGGTATACATTTATTGTTATTTAAAAGCGAACAGACACTTGGTATACATTTATTGTTGTTTAAAAGCGAACAGACACTTGGTATACATTTATTGTTATTTAAAAGCGAACAGACACTTGGTATACATTTATTGTTGTTTAAAAGCGAACAGACACTTGGTATAGATTTATCGTTGTTTAAAAGCGAACAGACACTTGGTATACATTTATTGTTATTTAAAAGCGAACAGACACTTGGTATACATTTATTGTTGTTTAAAAGCGAACAGACACTTGGTATACATTTATTGTTGTTTAAAATCGAACAAACACTTGGTATAGATTTATTGTTGTAAAAACGAACAGACACTTGGTATACATTTATTGTTGTTTAAAATCGAACAAACACTTGGTATAGATTTATTGTTGTTTAAAAACGAACAGACACGTGGTATACATTTATTGTTGTTTAAAAGCGAACAGACCCTTGGTATAGATTTATTGTTGTTTAAAATCGAACAGACACTTGGTATAGATTTATAGTTGTTTAAAAGCGAACAGACACTTGGTATATATTTATCGTTGTTTAAAAGCGAACAGACACTTGGTATACATTTATTGTTATTTAAAAGCGAACAGACACTTGGTATACATTTATTGTTGTTTAAAAGCGAACAGACACTTGGTATACATTTATTGTTATTTAAAAGCGAACAGACACTTGGTATACATTTATTGTTGTTTAAAAGCGAACAGACACTTGGTATAGATTTATCGTTGTTTAAAAGCGAACAGACACTTGGTATACATTTATTGTTATTTAAAAGCGAACAGACACTTGGTATACATTTATTGTTGTTTAAAAGCGAACAGACACTTGGTATACATTTATTGTTATTTAAAAGCGAACAGACACTTGGTATACATTTATTGTTGTTTAAAGGCGAAAAACCTAGTAGTCATGAACCTTTCTTATAAAATAGAGTCATGAAATACTCTATTAACGTCAAGGTCTGAAAATAGAGACCTGATAGGAAAAATGAAACGAGGGACCTAACCCAAGACTAGATTGTGAAAGCTGTAAATCCAGCTAGGTAAATCGGGATTGTCATAATAAGTGAGTCTCTGTATGCGCTTCGTGTAAACTTTTACCTCACTAATTTGCATATGAAGTAGTTATTGTTATTTCGAACACATTAGTTTCAAATTTGGGGCATGTATTATGTGATATTAAGAAGGGGTCAGAGGTTTAGAGATTTTCAAATGTAAACAAATTTTCTATACCCTTTGTCTCTGTCTTTCTCTTTCTCTCTCTGTTCTCTTTATTACTATTTTAAAAAATTAAAGTAGGCCTAAACATTGCTTTTTAAATTTCTTATATATTATAATTTGTGTAATAATTTGTAAATACTTGTGTTGGGGTTAGGTGGAAGAGAAGACTAGATAGTCCTAATCTCTAACCAAAATAAAATCATTATCTATGTATCATCTATCCTCTCTTTCTCTCTCTCTATCTCTGTACCTAAATGTTATTTATTGACATATTCGTCTTAATCACGATCAACGACCTCCTAAAATTATCGAAGAACGTCGTGAAGGACCCACGTTGATAATTGGGTTCCTATAATCTCACATAATTACAAGTATTGTTTTGACCCTTCTGGGTTCGACTATGATTACATGAAATTATTGAGCTGTATTAATTATTCTGGCGAACATTGCCTTAGCTCTCTAGTGTCCGGTCAAAGGGGTTTCAGAGACACGATATTAGCAGCCAGTAATGGATCTTCTATCCCTTGAACCCTTGTCCTTTGTACCCGAAGTTCATTTCAAAACTAATCCCTAACAAATGAACAACTTGAATACATGCTCCATGTGTATTTGTCCGAGTGACAACGTTTTATGGTTTAATATAAACATATTTGAACAATGGAAGTTTTATTTTAATGAAATAGGAAAACAAAAAACTGTGGTGAAACATTACATAAACTTTTCACACATCCATGTGGAATGTTATATACTAACAAAACAAATTTAATTGTGGTTATCTCTCCAAAATCTTTTCTAATAGTCGTAGTGAAAAATATTTATAAAAGAACAAACAGAAATTAATTTTCTGTTTACCGATTTTTTTCTCTTAGAGCTATATTTCTTGGGAGATAAGTTGGCATAAAGCTCATCGTGTTAGGCTTATGTAAATCTTATACTTAATATTCTGAAATATATAAATTTATATAAATAGGTATTAAGATTGCTTCTCTTGTGCAGTATATTTACCTTAGACCTAAATATTCGTTGTGTGTCTACGAGTAAGGTTTATTTGTTTTTGTTTTTTTAAAATAAATTATCCCTTTCTGAAGTATAATTTAATTTTACTTATGATTTGACACTGATTAGGATAAATATTTGTTATAATTCACATTATATTCACGAAATCGAGAAAGCCGATTTTGAGAAATTATGTTTTTTATACGTAAACAATTCAATAGATAGTTTATTTCAATTCTACCAATAACATCAACCACGATATTGTCGGGTGAAAAAATTTGATCAAAATCTTTGGAGGCGATTTTGGGAAAATATAAATTGTAAGATTTTATTTCAGTTGTAGGTACTCCTGAATTTTCATTTATTAAAAAGATGAAATCCATTCCCCACGTTATGGCTAATGCGCACTTATCAATTCATTTAGGCTGTGAACTACAAAGTATACAGGAATAAATTTAAATGCACTTTTAGGGGGTTTTAAAATAGATAGACCTATTTAATTAAAAACTTAATGTAGATTTTAATGACTAATTAAAAATTAAAAGGTTTTACCAACGACGCCTGTCATAAATAAGTCTGTGCAATGCACTGTTGTCTAAATACTGAGTTTTAATAGTTTTTTTTGGTAAATAAACATATTTTGATCATTTCACCTGATGAATTGTTTTAAAAGAAAAATGAATTTTGGTCTAGCTGCCTTTTAGTTTATTTCATAATTTATTTTTCTCAAACATTATTATAACAATTTTGGTATGCTTATAAAATTCAGGTTATAAAGGTCCAAACAAAACTTATTATTAGTCACCATTCCCCAAAACTATCCGAATCAGTAAAAAATGAGGAATTTGAGTTCCATAGTTCAAATTTTTAAAAATTAGAAAAACTATTTTTTGATCGAATGTGAAAATTTATTAAACATTAAAAAACGAAAATCAATTGAAAATTAGGGCTTGTGAATAATTTGGAAATATGCGAATTGAACTCTGACCGATGTCTAATATATTGCGGTTGTTTACAAATTATTCTTGTAATTTGATTTTGATTTACTCCCAGTTTTGAAAATATTTTTGTTATAAATCTACACATTTGAACAAAATTTGATAAAACTGAACAGGCATTTTATAGTGAATGGTGACTTATACATTTGTTTTCTTAGAAACTTAAGCATGTAAAAATGACTAAAACTGAAACAGGCATTTTGAGGAGACAGGCATTTCGATCAAATGAGACAGGTTTTATGAAGACACAACTGAAATTTCGTTCACTATTTTAAGATATTCGCCCTTTAAGGATGGTGTCGATGGATGGTCTTTATTTTTAACCAATAACTATCGACCATGAATTTTGGGTTCGATGGTTATCAAAAGTGATCAAATATTTTATTTTGAGTTCTTAAGGGTGACTGTTTAGCAACATCGTATCAAAATTGTTACAGCCAATTTTATGGAAATGGGAATTTTAACTTTTAAACTGAAGGGAACTGGATATAATTTTAGGTTTACCAAAAGATTTTAAAAGAGGTCTGGAGATGTAATTAAAAATTCCCTTTTACTCTCATTGTTTGAATTTAGTCAGCGTCTAAGCACAAGTACACGGACAGACATCATTGCAGTAATTTTACATTCTCTCATATACATAAAGAAAATTTAATGTAAACAATGATGCGAATTGTTTTAGAAATATCTGTTTTAAGACTTTCAACCCCTCACCTCCAAAAAATGTACGTGGGCTTATTTAAACCGAATTTCACGTCGTTTTTAGTTTGGTTTGTTTTTCTTTTAAGTTTTAAAAACTCAAAATTTGGATGTATCTGTCCCCCAAAAAAAAAAAGTTTCGTCTTTCTCAAAATCGGCTCTAACCTGTGATAAATACATTTTGAATAATAGGTCTCATTTAAGCCAAAAATCCCGTTTCGGTAGTAATTGGTAAAGTCGTCTACTTAGAGGTGTTATGAAAGACCTAATTTCTCAAGTGATTCATTATATTCTACTGAAATATTGTTATAGTGTAAAGATTAATGATAAAAAATAATGCTTAGTTGTAGGCTAAAGAAAATTGTAGTTCAGGAATAATTGGCAAAAAACGATAATCAATCTCAACTGTCGTCATTAAAAACTCGATTTCAATCATCTACGATTTATGTTGAAGGCAAGCGAAGTAAGATTGGTCAACTTTTAACAATCTTGAAATTTTATTATTTTTATTTCATAAAATTTAATAGAAAAAACTTTTCAATAATAACTTCTTCCATAAGAAATAAATGGAAAATCACTGCACAAAAGTTTGTTCTTCCTTTTTCTTCTCACGAATAATATACTTTTTTTTTAAAATTTTGACGACTATTATTTTTAGTTAATATTGACTTAGTGTCAGAAAATTAATTCAATTAATTTGTATTTATTTTTAATAAAAACTGATGTAACAGCAAAAAATCGTTAAGTAGTTTTTGTCTCATCACAATACTTTCAAGATTACGTGAGAAAGAGAGTAAAAAGGGTCTTCCCCACCAACCTAAAAGTTAAAATGAACTATTTTACTCTCTTTTTACCCTCTTAGAACAAAAATATGAGAACAAGAGTCAAGGTCGAGTGAGAGGAAGAGTTGTAAGAGAAGAAACCTGTTAGGAATTAAGAAAGTTAGGGATCTGATCAAACAGGTGAAGAAAGGTATAGGTCGACACTTCACTGTACCAACTGATTTCCTATAATCTATACACGGGGGGAGAGAACTCAATAATAAAGAAATTTTCTTTCAAAACACTTTTGGGAAGGTGGTGATCATTACTTTGTCTAGTATTTGATTTTGTAAATGGGTGGATTTAATTCACGAAAAATAGATTATTATGCAGTTTTAAATTTAAAAGTTAATTAAGACTCTTGTACACACATTTCAAAAATAAAGTTTTATACTATTTAAGACATAAATAAATGTGAAACGTGTCAAACTTAATTTATTTTATGTCCGTCATAAATAATTTGAAAACTGATTTCATGTTCGCCAGTTTTTAAACATTAGCCTATAAATGTATTTTTTTTTAAAATTTATGAATAAAGGGTTCCTATTAAAATTATTTACGGAACCCATACCATAGTTCATTATTGTAGAAAAAACTGAACCATTTAGAATACCATTTCTACTTTTTAAAACTTGAATATTTCTTTAAAAAATTCCTCATTTTGATTACACTTATTCAAAATGAGTGACCAGGAATAGAAGGACGTATAGTACAGTTTCAAGAAGGCGAAACTTAATGTTTTCAGGTAAAAAGGAAATGATACTTGGACACCCCTGTTGACTATTAAAGGTGCATATTAAGGACACAAGTACGTCTGTAAAAAGAATATTGTTTTTCGAGTGTTTTTAAAGAAACTTTTCACAAAGTATGTGAACAGCGTTTTAAAACTCTTCGCTTTCACACAAGAGCCCACTAAATGTGAGATTAAATGATGAAGTCGAGTTTTTAGTCCAAGACAAGATAAATAATTAGTGTGAATTCTGTGATATTGTAGCGAAAGCGTCTTGATTCTCGAGTGTCTTGAAGGGTTGTTTCATCCCTAATGGCCACCACCGTACGACACGTTATTTACACTTCCACGGCCCTTCATTAAAACCACACTATTACCGACTTGCCATTAATTAAAATTAAATATAAAATGGTTGTCAACAATTGTAACGAGATTTTTAATTTCACACTTACACTTCGTATAGAAAAGTTATGTGATTGGCCAAAAAATTGATATTGAGGTTTTTTTGATTATCTATTTTGAGATACCCACAGTATCAAATGTGTTTCTTGAAATAACATCTTTCTTTAGTCTGTACAGTGCTCTACAGCTCAAACTAGTTTAATTTTTTTTTTAAATTGTAGTAGGCATATTTATCCATATCTCAAAATTTCACCTTTTTTAAATGTTTTAAATAACTTTAAATGTGGGGATAAACTGCCATGAAAAAAAAAACAAAATTACTATTTTTTTTGCAAAATTGACTAACGATTTTGATCAAATTTTGCTTCTAGATTATCCAAAAAAAAAACGTATTGGTGGTTATCTCTCAAAAATATTTAGTTTCGTGAGTTATTGGTACGAAGCAAAACATAACTGGTAATGTGGTGAAAGATGTTCTCACCAAACTAGCTCTATCGATTTCATTCAAATTTTAATGAAATTAGAGCATTCCTGGGCAATTACTCTCTATTTTATGCTGTATCTTCTTATTTTTTAAGTCGATGATTGACTGCGATGTAATTCGCATTTAAACTTAAACAAAAACACCAACTTTTTGTGAAACTTAAAAAATGAATTTTGAAAGATTTTTGTATTTGTATATATACAACATTTCTTTATTTAAATTGAGCTTTACTTTTTCCAAAAGTGTAAATCGGATTTCATTAGAATCTTGTTTTTATTCATTGAGGAAATCAGAACTTTTACTTTTAGTCCTATGGCAGCTGCCTCCAAATTTTAATAAAATAATAATAAAAAATACCTCCAAAAAATAAAATAAAAAAGTCTAACATACAGCCAGAATTTGGCAACTTATCAAATATGATTAAAATTTGGTCACAAGTTTGTGTTTAGATCACGATAGTCAAGATCTTTCCAAAAACGACCTTTTAGGTTTGGGTGTCTCGTGACAGAAATACAGTATTCGCGAAAAACTCGATATATAGATTTTAGACAAAAACATGTGACTTCCTCTAAATGTATACATTTATGTGTAAATTAAAAATTGACCTTCAATAATGCATAACTGACGACTAAATTAATATATATATATATATATATATATATATATATATATATATATATATATATGAAAATAATTGGTTTTCAAAAAAAACCCAATCATGTGTATACTCATATGTTACACATAAACATGATATCATTAAATGTTTCTTAAAATGTCTAAAATGAGAATCAATATCGAACATTGCTAGTTCATTTAGAATGGACTATTTAGTCCATCTAAAATGGGGGCTGAACAAAGTTTTAAAGTGTTCTACAAAAGAATTTTTATATAAAATTCAATTTTTGTAAAAAAAAATTAAATAGTATTTAACGTTTTTTTATAGTTACGATGAATTGTGGTAATTTAGTATAAATTCCATAATGTCTTATGAATGCTTTACGATAAGTCTAATACTAAATTACTTACGTCTAGTAGCAATTTTGTGCTTAGTATTTATTAATACTTCATTACAGCTGTTTCGGTATAACATACACCATCATCAGATGAAATAACACATTCAAACAACACACTGATACACATTGCACAAAAATAAATATAAAATATTTGGTACTGCAGTACAAGTCGAAAATAATATAAAACAAAGTTAAGGTAATATGGCCACATCTTACTAATGTAGTGGTCAAAACTGTTCACTGAGAGATTATACAATTTATCTTGTTGACAGTCTAAAACTCATAATCCTTGACATTCTTATCTAATGCAGCAAGCGTATCATATAGACAGTTGGATGCAAAATTCAGTTTATCATTTCGTTTGGTTTTGAATTGTTTGTATTTTTGGTACTCTTCTAGTACATCCATAGTTCTGCTTTTGTTTAGAATTTGAATGATTTCCAGATTACTAACAATGTCCGTGTATTTATGGTCGTTGTCGATCAGGTGTTCAGCGTAATTAGAGCTTATTTTAGATAAGTTATTATATGATAAATGTTCTTTGAACCTGGTTTTAAAACTCCTTCCAGTTTGACCAATATATTGCTTATTGCAATTGTCACAATGTAATCTGTATACACCACATTTTGTGAATGGATCGTTGGCAATAATATTGGTGTTGGGATTAAAACTGTAGTATAGGCTCCCAGAAGTTCGGTGTGCTATTGTATATCCAATTTCTCTGAAAAGTTTACGGATAGGGTGTTCGAGGTAGATGCTATATTTCATGGACACAAATTTTGGTTTGTGGTTTTAGGTTTCTTAAGGTTTTCAATTTGTGTTTTCGAACACAATTATCCACAATATTAACTTTGTAACCATTAACCATTGCTATTTGTTTAATTATATTGAGTTCATTGTTGTAATTTAGTAGTATAAAGTAGGATAAAGTCAACTTTTTTATTAAATTTTAAGAACTGTTTATTTTTTAAAGAAACATATTAGTAAGAATAAATTTAATCGATTAGTTCTTACTTAATTTTTATGATTAGCGTTCATCTCACCCTCCAGCTCAATTGCATAGGTTCCAGTTGCCTCAAGCTGATAGGCTGATACAGCTATGGAGTGGGAGGGGTGGTAGGTCATGATTAATATTAGATCATATTTACATGTTGGCAACAGTTTAGTTCTAGAATCCGTTGAGGATGCTAACCATGGTATCGATATGCACATCAGGGTATTAAAGAAATAAAACTAAATAATAATTATTAATATTAATGTATTTTTAGTCATTGTTCTCGTAATTTTAATTAGGGGAATTATTCATTGATATTATGAATTTCACCACAGTGATCATTAAAAATGTTATAAGTTTGTAGATAAAAACAACTCCAGAATAATAATTAGAATCAAACCTAATCCATTGTTGATTTGTTAGACAATATCGGTTATTTAATCAAATGACAGCGCAGTTTCGTCTACGTAATGGATGCTTATGAACGGAATATTCAACTACGTATTTTTCAATGTATGCTTAAGAAAAAAGAAAATATTTTTTAGCTACATACGGCTTCCATTATCCAAATTAACTGTGTTAGTCACTTGACTGAGATTTTAAAACATAAAAATCAATAAGTTAATAAATATTACAAATTAAAATATACATATACATTTTTATTACATGATGTAGAAAACATATTACTGTAAGTAAAAAGTTATACTTTAAACATTATAGAAATATTACATAAGACATTTATGCATTTTTTTAAACGCTACTAATTTTCAACAACCGACTAGGAAGTTTTGATTGTTTTTCTCTTTTTTCACATTTAATCGGTTGTTTTCAACCGAACGGTTCATCTGATTGTTGGCATCTAAACTACTGTTACAGGAATTACAGTACTTGCTGTATATGGCAGACTATCTTATAAATGTTAATTTTTAATCAGTTTCTAGCCGTCTAAATGCATTTTAATTCGGACCACAAGAGAATGTCAGTCATATTTTTAATCACAACCTTTGGGATGACATTTAATAATAATTAATTATAAACACATATTTTATTAATTGCTTCAAACAGTTTAAACTGGACGGGAAGTATTGATTTTTCCTTCCCAAAATTTTTCGAAGGATTGGTTTTGATAATTGAAGTTTGGATAATCGAGACCCTTACTGTACTTAAATATGTGGTAGAAAGGAATGCTGTCACGTTTCTACATTCACTTGCTACGCTTGTGCCAGCTATACTGTCTTTTAGATCTCGCAATTATTCTTGTTTAAGATGAAATTTTGTCTTAAGACTTAATGTTTTCAAGATTTAACAATGGTTTAACAAATTCAGTAAAAACAATGTGTTTAACGATACCTCAAAAAATCTAGTTTGAAGAATAATAAAAAAAGTATTTTAGTTTTATATAGTTCAAAATCGGTTCTTTATCATTTAATTACTGCTCTGAAACTATAAATAAAAAGGTTCTTAAATACTTTTTCAGGCCGTTGTGTGGAAGCGAATAACATAAGCTTAGCCGTTGTTATGTATAACACCACAACTCCTAAGCTAAGGATGAGACACATAACAAAATGTGGGAGCAAAAAGTCTGGTTGCTCTATGGACATCTTCACAACTCAAGTTATGAGTAATAACCTGCTCTGCAAATATATTTGTAAGTATATAGTAATATAGTCTGAAACTATTTCAATCTTTATGATTTAAGTAGCATAAAATTTAAGAAATTTTAAGAAATGTTTATGGATTTCATTTGTTTAAATAAAGTGAAAATCCGAGAAAAATTGGTTTACTTTAATTAAAACAGCAAAATTATTACTTCAAAACTGATTTAAAGATCAAGCTCAATATATATTTCCATTTCCAAGGAACAGACTAAAATATCCTCCCAAATTAGGCTAACAAACTGCATAATGATTTCGTAAAAAAATAAAATAAATAAAGACAATATTTATAAAGAATCATTGTTAATATTATTCGGCTTCTATTTTTGTCAACAATAACCCCATATGTTAATGTGTTTTGGTCACAATTTTACCCTGATTTTATGCAAATTTAATATTACACTCTGTTTTACAAACTATCCATAATAACTAATTTTGTGGAGCTTGTCTTCATATATTAACGCCAAGGTCGAGGTCGCCAAATGAGCGGATGCACAAAAAACAGCAAAAATATTAAGATGGCGTAATCATCTGCATATCGAGAATTACCCAGTATAGGGGAAGTTTGGTAATCGCTAAAAATGTCAGCCTCAAGTTTCATAGCCTTCGGAAGAAAGTGATTTTAGACATGCCGTCCGTCCGTCATCATTGGCAATATCGTCTGTACGAATACCGGTCAATTGCGGACACAAGGGATTACTGCTACCTGACAAGGGTTTGACAGGTCTCTGCAAATATTTCAATACTAGAAAGTTGCGGACACTATCTTCTGGAAAAATAAAGAAGTAATGTGACAATTACAACAACAGCTTTGATATACACAGGTTTTTAAGACTGATTTCCATCACACTTTACACAGGCTGTGGACCGACGATTTTCTATTATTTTTCTACAGTCCAAAAATTTCATTTTATGGAATTTAAACTCGAAAATATACAAAAAGTATACTTCTATATACATAAATACACAAAAATATACATATCTTTGACTTGCAAAACCTGTCTATGTTGCCAAAAACTCGGTCGATTTCCTATAATTCTTCTATCTTCCAAAACTCATCTAATTTCCTTATAACTGGAATTTAAACTCCAAAAGTGGTGACGTCACGGCCCACTTGACCTTGGAACCTCGCGGACTGGCGAAATGGCTCAGCCCTTTATATAGGGTCTACGGGCCTGGCTTGTTGCACTCTGTGAATAATCTTAAAATATTTGGCAGTTTCCTGTGACTCATAGTGGGGAGAAAGCGAGCCTACCTCGGCTCGTTTCCCGCTTACCAGCTTTCTTCGCGCGGGAATAACAACGTTTAACAAATGTAATCTCATTACAAATCTCTATTACATTATACTCTTTAGAAACCATGTGTTTCGTTCTTATAATCAATTGATAGTCAAAACGCTGCTTTGAACGGGAATTCTGTTTGTACCTGCTGTACCTGTAAAACCCTTGTCAGGTAGCAGTAGTCCCTGTTGTCCGCAATTGCTCGCTTTAATGATGTGTCCGCAATTGTCCGTGCCCGCAATTGACCGGACACCCGTCTGTACGTAAACACGATAACGGTAAACAATTAAGATAGAAACCTAAATTTTGATATAGTGTACTCATATGAGACTCCATTGATATTCGGAAAAATCGAGGTGAAAATGTTAAAATGGCGGCCATTTAAAACAGTTCTTTGTTCAAATTTCATATATTATTCACCTTATAAGAAATTTTAATTTTGCGTGCAAAGGTACCAACCCCACCTCTCTACGATGACAAATAGCAAAGTTGTAGTCAAATTGTAATTTAGAACTTTGATATCGGTCAAGAAAATGTGATATTTGTATGGTTATGAAATCCGGCAGGGTCGAGTCACAGGCACGAGCGTAGCGAGTGGTGACACCTTCACACTTACAGTTACGAGACCATCCAGAGCCGAGACACTGACATTTACGACGTGAGTTGAGGTTGTATTATATAGGCTACACACATCTACGTAGGCCTAACCGATGTCAAGAAATTAGTGAAATACACAATTAATTAAGAGGTTCAGAAAACCTGTGTAACCATAAGCTGCTGGGTAAAACCCACTGGTCATCCAAAACAATTTTACGTTTCATACAAGGGTCAAGAAACCATCTTTAAGAATTGCAATAAAGGATCTTCTAGTATTATGTGGCTGGTTAAGTACCATGAGCCTATCCACTCGTTTCCGGTGGTTAAAATATTAATTAAAAGTATAAGATTTTTTTAACGAAAGTTAAATAGAAATAACAAAGTTGATCAAATTATTTGACGAATTTCAGAGCGTGTTTAGACGAATAATCGTCAATTTATTTTCTTTCAATCCAATCATAACCTAAACGCCTACAAGGGAACTCTTGTATTATCTCTACAGAACTTATCGTAACAACAATCGCTGCACAAATTGGGAAGGAAACAGGTATTATTTGCGAGGGATGAGACAGGGTTATAACTAAATTATTGTAGGGATAGAGGGTGAGTAGAGGGACAGACATGCCAGACAATGGTCGACCTAATGACATCATAGACAAGAAATCATTAACTTGGGATTGTTTGTGTTACCATAGGAACAAGGAACAATATCTGCAGACATAAAGTATGACGGAATGAGATCGTTGCAGTGAACTGGTAGGTTAGCTCAATATCTCATTCACTTAATTTATAATTCCCTAAGATGGTAAAGTTAGTGTCCGGTAATATAACAAAATAATCAGTTAGTTCGCTACTACCTAATTTGAAAACATTTGTTTGCCTTGTACTTTTATGTAGTACTATATAATTTATGCAATACAATGATTTCGGGAAGAAGCGATAAACGGATGGAGGGATGGGTGGGGATAGGGGTTCAATTTCTTTTCTCTAAATTGTCGATATGAAAATAGGAAGTGTGTAGAAACTGCAGGTTGAGCCATGGGAACACGACGATTTTTTAAGTAAAATAGTTAGAATGGTATGATTAATATGATCACGCCAATATTAATGATTATATATTTCTTTTTATAGAAAGCAAAACACCTACTGCATTTAAAATTTCTGTTATCTAAAAACTGTGTGCAGATTTGATACTTGTAACGAGAGGCACCTCTTCAGAAGACAGGATCTAGCTCAAGAATATTGAACCCGAGATAAGAATTATTGAAGTTCAGTTTAGACTGTGTTTTATTTTAGATTTTTTGAAATTAATCCATATCTATCCTTTAAATCTATCAGATAACCCTACCAATGTTGTTGGAATAGGTAATCAGGTACCCAACACAGAATATATTAGCGCCTCATCACAAATATTAAACAAACTAAAAAAAAATGATGATAACCTCAAATATAAAATTGTCAAGATGGTTTTAAATTTTTAGTTTCTGGATATAACTTAAGCTCCCATCTTTTAAATTTTTGGCTCGTAATAATATTCATTTCTACCAATTAATTCAATTCATTTTAATATGCCTATAAAATGATAAATCACTCACATAGTGTTTAGGTCATTCACTGACTAAAAAGCCATAGGTACCAGACTCATCAAATATTCTAGCAATTCAAATATTAATTAGTTTTGATACCTAAAGCAGAACATAAAGGATGATTGATAGAATTTGTACGTGCTAGATGCCCGGATGGAATGTTTGTAAAATAAAAGTACTGTATTATGTAAATCTATATACAAAAATACATGAATAGCTACTAAGTTATTGTGATACTATCCCCCTCCTTTTAGGTCTCTTATGTCAATTGTTATTAGCAATATATTACACAAAGTCATATTTCCACGGCTACACTTGTAGAATACTTTCCGTCCCTCACTTTTGCAAATCAGATTTCCCCCCCGGGAAAGGTAGCGGTCCACTGAATACGTACTAAAATAAGTTTTGGAGTTCATTAACTATGTGCAAAGCCTTGTAGCTCTATTTGTAATGGTTAAAAAATATATATAGCAGTCCCGGGACTTATTTAATACGCGGTATATTACAAAGCTTATAGACATAACAAACTCAAGGCCACCACAAAAGAAGAAAAATAGCAGCTATACTATACCATGCAACCAGCGATGTGGCAGATTACATCTCTAATGGAGAACATTTAACAAATCTCGATTACAGATTAATCAGAAGACTAAATACGGTTATACCTCTGAAACTACTAAACCGATATCTCTCAAACTTTCAGTTCCTATAACGTTCAAATCATCTACCAGCTTGTGAATGATAAAACGTATATTGGATAAAACGTAATAATTTCTGGTTTTCGCATTGCTCTTGTAGAATATATATACAAGAGAGGTTTATATATTTAGAGAGAGAGAGAGAGAGAGAGAGAGAGAGAGAGAGAGAGAGAGAGAGAGAGAGAGAGAGAGAGAGAGAGAGAGAGAGAGAGAGGGGGAGAGAGAGAGAGAGAGAGAGAGAGAGAGAGAGATTTAACTTATAATATGTAGATCCAGTTAAAGTTCCTTGGAATACCAAAGGTTAAAATGAGTTCCTGAGGGTCACTTAATAATATAATTATGTAATATGGCAATGACACTTATCGTATTCTGTATATTTACTGTTTTTCAGAACATGCAATATTTCTTTTTATTTTCGACTTGTTGTGAATTAAAAAAAAAAAATCACTTGTTGACTATATTTTGCTGGTGTTACTATCAGTAAAATCACAGTGATTGGTGATAGTAATCACGACTTTCACCATTATTGTAAAATCACCATTTCATTAATATATTACATAAAGCAAAAACAGTTTTAAAATACAATAAGTTTCACTCAACTCTAAATAACTTTCAAATTCGTAATTTCTTTACAAAAATAACGGACCGACAATACTTTCTAAATTAGAATTCTTCGGAAATAAAAAAAAAAATCCCGACCCTGTAGTAATAGATTTTATTACAAAATTAAACAAATAGTTTCGGCGGACATAAACGCTTAGAGCATTAACGGTATTTCCTCTAGTTATTGGAATATTGTTTTGTTCGCAGTCTACACTTAAATACCTTGTCTCTAAAACAATATAAAGTAGTCTAGTTTGTTGGTGATTCTTTGATTTGTTATTAATTTATGTTTTTTGTGTGTTTAATAAGTATTATGGAAATTATATTTTGTTCCAATTCTATAGTTAAATTAAATTCTATATTTCAATTAACAAAGGTGTCTTTCTGTTTTTTTATACTTTATAAAAATATTATTTTCTTCTTTTGATTCTTTTTTTTCTTTATCAACTAATTGAAATATGAATATGAAATTTAAATATTATTTTGCATCCAATATAAATTTAATTTAATTTGCCTTCTTTCTATTGTTTTATTCTTTGGTCAATTGAATAAAAGTTTTTTTCTTTTTAATCATAACTCATTTTTGTTTATTTAATTTTCTACTCTATAATAATATTCTTATTGGTGTATTTATTTTATTTATATTTGTTTTCGTGTTGTTGTTTAATGAGAGTTTTAATATTGTCATAAGTCTCAATCCAGAATAAATTAAATTACTTGTTTCTTATTGTGGCCCCCTTTAGTGAAGTTTTTATTTTACTTTTATATTTATAGAGTATCATGAGAATTTGTTTTGTTTCCAATTTTCATTTAAATGAATCTTATCGGTTTTTCATTTTTTCCATGTCCTGTTTTTATTATCGTCATATTTTCTCTCTAAGTTTAGTATATTTTCTAATTTTCTTATTAGTTTTATTACTGATCCTCACATCGTTATCTCTCAATAAACAATAGAATAAAATCCCTTCTTCCAAAGTTCACCTACACAGGTTAAATTATAAACACACAGCAATTAGCCATATTCCTTCTGACAAGGAAGTTTGTCTTCAACAGTTTTCAAATAATAATTATCTTGATTTGCTGATGAGTCGCTGTGTATCTTTCTACATCTAACGTTGGCAATCAAGATGTTTAAAGGGAATAGTGGGGAGGGGGGTAAGAGGTAAGATCTTAATATTTGTGTTTGTCGAGTAACGTTTCTGTCCGCGCCCGCCATGTTTAAGATCCTTTGAGAGACTCTCCCTATTTGTTTCTCGGCTTCAATGTAAATGTGTATTCTCTATCAAGCCCCCTGGTTCTAAGCTTCAGTCTTTGGTTTTGTAATAGAACCCATTCCACTATACTTCCCAACTTTGTAAAGCGATAGCAAGTTTACCTTCAATGTAGTCTAGATATTAATAATTAAATACATTTGAAAATGAATCAGAGAGTCTAATACAGATAATTAAATATTATATTTTGTGTTATATTCTCTATCTAATTTTGAATAATTAATTATAAATAAACACTACTCTAATATTAAACACGACTACGTATTATTTATTTACTTCACAAATTTAGGAATGAAGTAAGAATAGAGGTAGATGTAGATATTCCAGAAGAACTTAATAATACTTTGGCACCCCCAAGCAGAGATCAATGTGGCGGTGGGACAGAAGAAAAATGTTAAATCACAGGGTTTAGATAATATCATTCCCGTGGCGCTCAAAACAGAGACTGAGCTTAGAGAAAAAAAATGTTTGAACTACTTTTATCAGTAGTATGGAAGGAAGAACAGATCCCACAAGAATGGAAAAAAGGAGTGGTAATTAAGGAAACAATAAATTTCTTCTTTGTTTGTAACAATTGTCGAGGGTTAATACTACTTTCAACCTGCAGCAAGGTGCGTCACTGAATAAGGAACCCTGTAAACAGGAGACTCCGCCGAGATCAGGCACGTTTTAGAGAAAGGCGATTCACACCTCTTCGGATCATTATTAAGCAATCTGGAGAAAACCAGACTGCGCTGTACATACATAGTGTTCATTGATTTTGAAGGACATTCGATTCAGTTAACCGGAACAAAATGTGGGTTGCAAAACCTTTTACATGCCACACAAAGTTATACGTATAATTCAAGCTATGTATGATGGAACAAAAAAGTAAGTGTCGCCCATTGCTATTGGATCTGAATAGAGGTTGGGATAACTTATGCCGCGTTGGACTGTATTTTACGTATTGCATCTAAGAGAAATAGAGCCATTACAAGGAGCCTTGCAAAACGGATTGAGGAGTTTTATTTTGCCGAAAGATTTTAGGATATAGAAATGAAACTGAAGGGCCTAAAACCAGATGACGAATTTATAGTATTAAAAATAAATACTAAAGTCTATAGAAATGCGCATCAGTCATTGTAACAATTTTACACTGGTAATGGATGGCTTCAACGTATAGTGCGTTGAACAGTTTTGTTTTTTTGGGAAGCAAGATCATCTAGGATGGAGGACCCGATGCAGACGTGAATAAATAAGAAGAAAGGTGCTTTGCACAGCTAAGCTTAATATGGAGATCCAACTAAAGTCGCAGAAAAACAAACCTTATAATATTAATTCCAGTCTTATTATGTAGATATGTGACATGAAAAGTAAACAAAGAATTACTCACAGGTTACAGACATTCGTTAACCGCTGCCTGAGATAGATATGTAAAGATATATCCAATCAAGATCTTTGGGATGATACAAACCAATGTATACTTAAAGTGCAGGTACTGCCAAGGAATTGTAGATAGTTAGAGGACATTCTGAGGTAGACACACACAAGATATTTCCAGGAGGTTTCTTCCGCAAGAAAGTCGAAAAAGATATAGAAAAGAAATACACCTGGAGGCAGAGTAACGAAAAGGAAATATCACCTGTAAAATACAACTTAATGATAAGCAAAGATTATGGCACAGTACAGAAGACGCTGGTGATTTCTTTGAAGCCGTATAACTTTTCGCTAAACGAAAAACCGTATTAATTAATTTCAAAATCGCTTTGTAATGTTTTTAAACATACACTTAGACAATGAAATCAGATCTTAAAAAGTCATACATTTGTTGATGAAAAAGACATGTTTTAAGCGACATAAAATTGTATTCGCGATTTTATCTACCTACGTACATGTCTTAGCTCTGGTAAAACCAATGTTTACATCAAATTTGGTGAAATAGTAGAAACCATATTACACCTAGAGTGGATATTCACAATTTTCCCAAAATAAACGTGTAAACTAAATAATGTTATTATTGTTGTTGTTGTTGTTGTTGTTGTTGTTGTTATGATTAGCCTGCACAAATACAAGAATAAAATGAACACTTCAAAAATGCACAAACTTCTCAGACGCGGATTCCTAATTGAAATCTTCACTAAAAAAAATGTGTCGCCAAAAATGTCATATCGGTAATTGTCTATAAAAAATTAAAATCAACCCTAACCTTAGATTTTGTTGATTATTTAAAACAATAATTATAAATATTTTGATAAGGTCTAAACTTGCTTCATTTGTGTCATAAACTGGTTTTATGTATAAATATTATTAAAAGAAATCACGTTTAAATAAAGGCGAAGAAGATTGCCATTTATTATTGAACGATTATTTACATATAGTTGAGATTTTTCACACTGGTTAGTAGCATTAACCTAACATTTAATCAAATTTTTAGAAATTGGTAGAGCCAATTTTGAGAAATTACGTCTTTAAATAACTGATCCAGGGCTTATTATTATTTTTTTTTTTTGATAATACGATCACAGTTTTATCATTGGTCTGTATTTTTTTTGAAAAAGTTCAAAATGGAGTAACAGTTACAATCACGGGAAAACACTACTTAGATATGCTCCATAATAACGTGTTTCCAGAACTGCAACCCTATTATGGTCTTGAGAACATAACGTTCCTGAGCGGTATACGTTATACCGAGATCTTTGAACCCTACTGACTTCTGGCTCTGGGACTATCTGAAGGACAGAGTTTATCCCTTAAATCCAACAACCATTCAAGAACTGAAGGCATCATTTCTTCAACAAGCCCAGCAATTTATGCCGATAATTTGGTTGACTGTGCACTCCAGGACTTTTCACGAAAGGTTGATCCTTGTCCTGGAGTAGAATGGCGGCCATATTGAAGACTTAGGTTACATATCAAATAGAGCATGATTTTGATACAACTTCACTTAGAGTAACAAATCCCACTTTTTTGTAAATAATATATATCTAGTTCAAGAGTAGTATAATGACCAAAAAATTAATTATCTGTAGTAAATTAAAATTGTCACTTACTTTTGAAAGACCCAGTATTTGAATTTTTTGAATTGCATCCATTATTTTTAGTTTTGACTGATAATTATTATGGGGCAGATGTGGATCAATGCGTTTTGTTTAGTTGCTTATAAGGTACAATTCAGCGCAGTTTTATCAAAATAATTAATAATGCTTTAACACCTTTCTTTTATCTGAGCCACTTATAGGAGAGAGAGAGAGAGAGAGAGAGAGAGAGAGAGAGAGAGAGAGATATTGATTCGCTATAAAACTTTCTATTTCAGAATCTCTTACACACCCTATTATTGCTAGACTTTTGCAATTGGTGGTTGGTACACCTGTCCATACACCGGACCAATCTAATACCACTACGGTACTTTGAAATCTTGGAACATTAAAACACAGTAATTTTACGATATAATTTATCATTAGCACAAAGTGTGAGAGAAGAGTAGCCAAACCAGATACCAGAGTGCAGTGCAGTCGTGATATGGGCAACGGGTTCAAAGTTCAGTCCGTTGCTGAAGATTCATCTTACTCGAGCAGACTAGAATTTATGGCCAATTAGAACATTAATAAATAATTTAAGCAATTTATCGTCATAAAAGTATTAACCGTGCGACTTATAACACTAAGCAATGAGCTAACAGTATATTTGTTTTAAAAGATTTATGTATTATGTGTTTATTATTTTTTAATGGTCGGTTTTTTCGTTGGTAAATTGAGGTATTTGCAAAGGTTAGATCAATTTTTTATATATGTAATAAATCTTGAGGGTTTTTAGATTAGTTAAAAAAAGTAGTAAATATCTTTAATTGATCGTGCGAAGTACAATATCATTTAACTCTACCATTTTATATCTTATCTGTATTTTCCTTTGCGTATGTTAGAATTTGTGTATCAATCGTTCAATCGTTAAATAATTTTATAATAATGTTTTTACAACTGAGAACGATATATAGGCTGGTGTTTCAAATAGATTTTGTTGTGTTTTGTGTTTTGTTTTTTTTGTGTTTTTTTGTGTTTTTTTTTTGTTTTGCATAATGCAAAAACTCTCGAAAAAGGAAGAAATTACTATAAAATAAAGACTCCTAGCCCTCAAATACGTTAATAGCAACAGGAACGGGAAAAATAAGACCTAATAGGAAAAATGAATGAGAGGGATATAACACGAGACTAAACGATTTTTTTTATCTTTATCAAAAAACAGTCGGTCATCATTGAGTGATAAAAAAGAGGAAAAAACAACATAAAATAGCGTTAGGGTGATAAGACCTTATAGGAAAAATAAAGGAGAGGGATCTAACCCAAGATTACATGGAAAAAAGTAGATCCATTGGGATGTTTGACGCGTAAAAGGAATTTAGCAGCGCTCAGAAGTATAAAGATTGGCCTTTTGATTGTAATAAATCTAAATATAATGGGATTTCTATTATTTAATTTTTTTATACTAATAGTGTATATATATATATATATATATATATATATATATATATATAAATAAATAAACAAAAAATCTGGAAATATGACAAAAATATTCTCACATTTCAATAACATCGAAATTGGTCCATTGGTTTGTATTTAAACAGCACTAAACAAACGTCATTCCAAAAACTACTTATTTAGACTCACAGGAACTTGGGTCAGGAACTCAGGATAAATCTTGGAAAAACTCAACACTTTTTTAACCCATCACATAACTTTCTCAATATTACATATAATATGAAAGAAATTAGAAGTCGTATTCATATTACTTTACGTATTTTGATCGTGTTTCATTTAAAAAAAATTAAATTAAAATATTGTATAACAATGAACCAAAAGTTGTAAATTTTAGAAGACCCACAACAAAACACAAACACTTTGAGACAAGAATGAATCACAAGCTTTCAAGAAGCGGAATGTGATAATAAGTGAGATCTGCGATCTCCACTGGTATTGTGTGATTTTACCTGTTATGGGCAAACATCTTTATTTAGTTACCCAATTTATTATATTCCTTGTGTAGTTTATATAATTCTGAATATTTCTTTTTGGTTGCGGAGTGTGAAATCCCTTTCACCACCATCGGAAAGGAATGGAGACAAAACTTCAAGTGTATTTTCTAAGGAAAGTGATAGGCACGATACATATTGTGGTACATGGCGATTGGATATAATCAAGAAGTTTGGACCGTATTTAAATTAATCTTAACAACATCGACAATAGCTTGAGAGTGACTTTTTTGAACGAAGATATTGAAAAATACCATTACAGAACACCTTGTTGTTTCATCAGAAATTTAAAATATTTTTAAAAATTAAACTGTATTAAAAAAATTGCACAAACTTTCTCACACACTCATTCACAATCGAAATACCTAACCTAACCTAACCAAATAAAATTATTCGTTTCCAAAAATGTCATTTCAGTAAAACGGTAAAAATCAACCACTGACGCCGTCTTAGATTTTGTGGATTATTTTTAACAATCTTCAGTTATCAATAGCAATTCAAATTTCATTACATTTAAAGTTTTATTTGTATGAATGCTCCTTATGTCTCGTTCCCACTGTACCGGAAGAGTTTGATACATAGATGGGGATAAACCTATCTTAAGCACCACGTTTTGCAATTGAGGTCCGCGGATCTCTCTAAACTTAAATATAATAACTGATCACCTTTAACCCTGTCAAACTAACCAGCACACCTAGGAACTAGCTTTGTTAATTAATTTAGAAACATTTAAAATAGAGACTTACTAAATGCACAAACCTGGACCTATTTCTAAAGGATGGCATTTTACGCCTTGAAACCGTATCACCGTAGATATAGAAAATTACTATAATCGAACATAATAACGCTTGATCGGTCTACCAAGAACATCCTAGCACGCTACGAACCTCTCGTAAATTACCAAGATATTTTTAAAAAATTCTTACGAAATTAAAAAAGAGGGTGAACGCTGTTAAAGTACATCCATATTGTTCACTGTCCAAGCACCGTTTCTTCTACGTCTGGGTTCCGCGTCTGCTTTCTCTTGCCGAACATTTTCATAGTTCATGGTATCCGTTGGATCTTCGGAACCGTTCTGGTACGCTATGACTCCCGACAGCAACGAAGGTTCCTATCGTAACCCCAACCGTAACCAAGAACCCAACCACGATTATCCAATCTCTCAATCGAGGTGATCGTTCCTCCAAACATGCCAAAACATCATCATACATAATATAATTATACTTTAGATCGCTAGCTGTATTTCTAGTTGCTAGATGTACGATAACTACTTTAAGTGGTCGCCATTTTAAGTAGAAACTAAAATTGAAAAACCTTGTACTGCACATGTATTGTTCTATTTAGAAATTTAATAATAAATGGTACGTTCATTTGGTTTTAATTGAAAACATTTTGACGGGACGCGATTAAAAAAACATTGCCTAGCATTGTAAGAAATGCAATTCCTGAAATAAAACCATTTCTACCACAAAGCGACATTTCCCGTGCTTATTTAATTACTGTATTAAACGTATAAATAATGAAGGCTAAATGAAGAAGCGGAGTGCACTTCAAGTAGCGCAGCTCCTTAACCCCCCCCTCCGATAGGCCAGAGGGTTGCATTACCATTATTTTACTCTTTGTGTTACATTTACTAAATTAGGCTTATTTCGTTACATGCGTCCAACCCTCAAGTGCGGTCCTGGTGGTGTTTAAAGAAAAACTTAAGGAGCGATACAAAGTGCAACACAGTTTTTCTACTACAGAGCCATCATAAAGTCACCTGATAATAATTACTGTAAAGAAAACACATTAAATCACTTGCTTGGAACATATAGTTAGAAATGATATTGAACTAACTCCCCCAGTCTTTAGACATTCCTTGTCAACACCGAACAGTACTCTAGAAGACTGTGTTCCTTATAGCACGATCTACATTGTTATTGCATTCAACGATGACAATTAATTTATACATCATCAGTTGTGGGGATTGTTCGATTATACTGAGTTTTTCATCAACCAGAGAAAAAAGTAAGCCGTAAATCTTATAGGCTAAATGATTTTCGAATTGATTCTGTCGGCAAACACATCATCCTTATACATTTGAGCTGTAACGTCATCTTCATGAAAGTAGACAATTTCGGTTCCTGTCAATTGCACAAGGAGAGGAGGCAGAATGTGATCGTAACATCTCTAAGAGTCGACAGACTCAGAGGGAAAAGTGTGTCTGAATTTAAGGCTATGAGACATTCGAGCCCAAATACCAATCTCCTCAACATGCAGTGGCAATTCCTGGACTACAAAGTGGTCTGCAGACTATATAGTTTAGACTATTACCACTATTGGACAAATTTGCCGTCATTGTCTGTGAATACTGTGGCATCCAAAATGTTCTTTCTTTCATAATCAAGGAACATAAAGAACCATCTGTAGTAAACTATTCGATTAGTACTATCGCTAAGTTTCAATGTTAGTAGATCTTAGTACAGTTGTAATTTCACTTGTAGGTCTTTTTTTTTTAAATCGTCATTTGTTTTAACAAACTGTTAGGATATTCCCTGATAGACGGCTGACTTTGCAGCATACTGTCTGAAATATCCAACAAGTTATCTTCTGTCAACATCGATGACCTTCCAGATTTGGTAGTGGATCACACACGGAATCGGTTGCTCGTAATTTCTGAATCAACTGTCGCACTACTTTAAGATGTGATACCTTGGTCTCCAGAAATCGTTGTTGGAGAACTTGTGTGTATTGTATACTCCACCAAAATAAAAGTTTCACTAGTAGGTGATAATAGATAACATTATTATCTCACTCGTGTTTCTTTTTTCTTTGGCTCAATATGACTACTTAGAAGCCGACCACCAGTGGCAGTAAAACAATAACACCATCTGTTATTCCCTAATTGAAATACGTCTAGGCAGATTGAAATTAGTAGAGAGCATTTGCTTGAAAATATGTTTGGTTATTTCTTCTACTTTGTACAAATAAACGTTTAATCACTCTGAAGTTAATTGTATACAAATATGCTCTTGTTGCAAATATTTCAATTTAGTTTTTACATTACAATTAATTACCGAGTTTAAAGGAGTCAGGAAGTTTGCAATGTTCGTGTAAGTAATTCCTATTCGGAAACAATTACAGTTTCCATCTGTGCGGATGTATCTTATCCAACAAATTACCATCATAACAACAGATCGTGAGAGTATCTTCGGACTAACGATGCTCTACCCTCAATCTACCCTTAGACAGATGCTTTGACAATAGAGCATTGTGTCTTGGTACATGACTCTACATACACGATGAGACTTTAAAACTTCGTGACTCCTGCAAGGTTCCTCTACAAGGGAATATCCTGGCCTAGGAGATTTTATCACGTGAAATGTCCATTGTTACTCACCCACCATCTGTCGACTAAATTGGGCAATACGTTTGTCTTTTATATCGGATATTGTTCGTCGAGTTCCGTGTACATTCGGAAGAGTTCGTTAAATCTGACAAGTATGAAAGAATTTTTGTTACTATTTCTTAATTAAGATGATTAATTTTAGCAACTAGAAGAAAAATAAATTTTAACAACAAATTATAATTTTGCAATAATTTGTTTACTTATAAACAACTTAAGTTTATATCTTAGCCAATGAAACAGTTTTATTGATAATATTCGCGATATTATTATGCTAATAATTAAAAATCTAATTTCTTTTCTTTCTCATATATATACATAGTACAGTGAAGGTTATGAAATAACTTAAAATATTGACGTTAAGTTTTTAGGGGGAAATCCGTTTTAAGGTCTCCCCGAATCGAAAAAGTAGTTTATAGATTGATATTTGTTTATCAATCTTGGCATATATTGGACATATCTCGGGACGTTTTCACATAATTTAGAGTTGAGTAATAATAAAAAAAGAAAGAAATACAAAATTTATTGTTCACAAAATATATCAAGTATAGCCTCTGAACAAAACGTATTGGTCAACTGTTTCTCGAAAAATGTTGGTTAATGAGATATCGAAAAAAATGACAAAAATTTACTGATTTTTATGAGGCTGATATAAAAGTCGTAATTTTTCAAAATCAGCTAAACAGATTTCGTTAAAAATTTTATCGGTGTGTGAAGATTAATAATCCAAACCTTTTATTATTTACTTTCCTTAGGGCCTCACTAGTGTAAGTACGGGCTTTGTAATCCCAAGATACCCTACTGAATCTACAACTTTGTATGCAGTTTTGGTTAAATCCCTCTCTTTCATCTTTCCTAACAGGACCAACTCTTACTGTTTGCCGATCCTGTAGTAGACCTGTAGTACTGACCTGATGCTAGTAGAGTATTAGAGGGATAGAGGTCTTTATTTTATGTTCTTTTCTTTTTTTATCATACAATGATGACCGAGCGGGTTTTCGTCCATAACAAACCAAAAATATTAGACGAGTTTATACTCATTCCGTTTCGTCTAATTTACTTGTAACGTTGCTTTAAGCGTTTCGGAATCTATGTTCCATCTTCAGAATTTCGTTCTTAAAAGGTCGTCAACATATAAGACACGATTGGTCACAACACACGTGACAGGTCTTGACTTTCGAGGAACAACTGAGATACTACTAGTGGTCATCTCGGCTTCTTACCTACTACAGTAGTTATCTTGTATCCTTCAATGGCGTCCATACATCTGTCTTTATTACATGTGTGTAGAGTTTTGAAGTTAATGCTTAAGTCTGTATATTGGTTAAAATTATCTTAAAATTAGTGATTTGGAACTATCACTCAAAAAGAGTTAAAAAAAGAAATTATTAATTGCTCTGTAAAGATTGATTATAGAGTGACAATACACACGACATTCAAGATGTAGTTTTTTCATAAAGTACACACTGACAAGATAAGATGGCCAATACTATTTTCTTATTGTAGGCTAGTAACCTCTCGCGTTGTTCAATAGGTAATGGAATTTACAAATGTAGATTCATATTTAATAAAATACTATAAAGTAAATCTCGTGCTAATTATTAAATGACTATTAATTATTATATAGTATTAATTATTAACATATTTTAGTCTTGTCTATAATACAACTTACGCGTTTTAAATTTAAATCTACCATTCGGTAAGTTTCTCTCCAATAGAAACACAAATGACTGGGTTGCTAACGACTAAACACCAGGCTTTATGAAAGCTTGCCTTATCTCTTCACATACATATACACACAACTAATTCTCTATCTCGCTCCTTCCTAATGAAAGAGCCCGGAACGTCTCCTTATTACAGTAATGGAGCCCCAATAAGCCAATCACCAATCTTCCCATTGAACCCAAGCTTTTCATTATATTAATACATTCCCCTTCTACGTTTAGACATTTCTCTCTTAATCCATGCAAATATTCGGACAAAGGATCCAACAATATAGAGAAGGAAATGTTGGCTTTCAATTCAGTTAATTATTTAATCAGTTTAACTAGAACTTGTACTTTGCTAAATTATTACGTTTACAGTAAGGCAGTGGATTTTAAAACGCGTAGATTGTATGATAACCTGTATAGAAAAGTTAGTCACCACTAATACATTATTTATTAATTGATAATGTATAATAAATAACTCTAAATAGTAGTGATTTTTTACTAGTCATTTAATAATAATTACAGTCGTGGTTTTTCAGCTTTCTTATTTATCTTTACCACGGATTGTGTAAGTACATTCTACTCTTAAATTACCAAAATTTCGTCACGGAATCCTTGAACAAATACTACTAACCGTGGACCAGTGACCAAGTAATTTGGGTTTTTATATTACACTAAGACAACTGGTTGCTGTGATCTACTTTATGGAACGTCCACTGATGCCACTTAGAGGTATAATTTTGCATTATATTTGCCTCAATGTACAGTTTGAGACAAAAGTTTCCGTATAAATGAAACATACAACTTAGTTTTATTAAACTTGTATATGATAACGCATTTTGTATTCATTAATACTTCACAGTATATGTTCAACATGGTTCCCTGATAATTAAAAAGAAATTGACGGGTATTTATTCAACACCTTGAAAACACATCATTAGATATCTCGTGGCAAACCTGTTATCCTTTTCTTCAGATGAATATCATCACGAATTTTATCCTTGAATAACATGGTTTTTACATGTCCTCAGAGAAGAAAGTCTATGAACGTGAGATTGGGTGTCCATGGTGGGCACTAAACTGGTCAGGAAACTCCATTATCTCACCTCTACGTCCTATTGAAGCTGTGCAAATAGTCCTTCTGAAAAAAGCAGAGAATGGTGCTTTTTCAATTCATGGTGAACCCTTGGCAACACATCTTTAGGTATCTCGCCTCCGTAATCCTTTTCTTCAGATAGTTGACTTCGCGAAGTTCACTCTGGTACAATATGGGCGTGAGATCTGGTAACCTTGGTGGTCACTCCACTAATCATCCAATGATCAAGAAACTGCTGGTATAGCTATTGGGGTACCATATGTCTTAGTGAGGTGGTATCATGTCCTACCAATGAGAACAAACCAGGGAAGACTCCATTCTCGTTAAGAGTTGACATGAAAACACCAGTCTTCAGCAGGTACTGGTTTGCGTTGAGGTTATCATCCAAGAAAATTCTGCCGAGTTTATCCTGCTACACAAAATATTACACTACACTATGAATTTCTTTACATCTTGGATTTTGCTGCTTATCATCCAAATGGATTTGAGTTTCACCAGTACCTAACATTTTGTTAACATAAAAGTTTTCTGAGAAGAAAATGGTTGAACACAAACTTAAGTAGTTCTCGAACATGTTCAAAGACCACTCGTAATACTACACCCTCCGTTATTGTGACAAAATAAAAAAATTAATGATCCGCACCTTCTACTAAAGAAACTTGTAGATTATAAATTAACGAAATACGAAACCAAACAGCATTGTTATCAGTTGTTAAACAATAGCATAATCAGCTGTTGCAGATATTAGAAAACAAGTGTGTAAAAATAAAATACATGTGTCACCATTTTAATAGAGGGTTTTTACTGACTCTATATATAAATAAATGTGGTTTATAAGATGTGACAAGTTTTGTCCGATTTATTCAAATTTATTTTTATACTTAGCTAGCTAATATCGTCGCGTTTCATCCAGCTTTACTAAATTGTTTTTTAATAATTAATCAGCTGGTCAACGTGGATGTCGTCGGAACTGGGCTGCACATTAGACATTAGCACCATCGACTAGGACTTGTACGTCCTTAAATAATTGAGTATTCTCCATGTTTTCTCTCAGGTTTATTCAAATACGGAGTTTTGGTTTCTCACTTTCCAATTACAAAAGTATAACACTCTGGATGTAGTATATCGCAAGGAGCTTAGTTGCATAAGAAATAACTACCCACCAAGTGAGATTATTTTCTCGGACGGTTCTAAAGTGAGGAATTAAGTCGATTGGTTGTATTACTCATTGGAGCGGACTTATATGGATTACCAAGAGCTTTCAGTGATTTAATTGGTAAATTCGTAATGCTCTTTGTATCCATCACTGGTGTCCCGAATCCTAAGTTCTCTAGAGGGTATCCAATATATTTTATTAAGGACGTTCTGTGATCCATACACAGACTTCATCTAAGAGGTGTTGGGGTATAATTCTACTGGGGATTGTGTGGATTACTCATGAACTTCTAGAACACAAAAACGTTCTACAACACCCATTGTTGTCAGTTAAAAATTTTTTTAAATGAACCAAGACTTTGAAAGAACAGTAAATGCGTCTTCAGGGTAAATCATATTTTATTAAAATCGAGCTTTTAATGACGGCGGTCAAGATTCATGCAAATGAACAAACATTTAGGTTATAAATAGGAACAAACTTCACTGTGATCAGATGTTAAACAATAGCATAATCAGCTGTTGGAGATATTAAAAAAACATATGTGTACAAAATAGACAAGTCACCATTTGTATGGAGAGTTTCACCTCATCCTGTTTATAAGTAAATGTGGTTTATAAAATATCGCAAGTTTTGTAATTCTGAAACGAAACAATTGATTACTTTGTGATTTCACACTCAGGTTTATGTGATTAATCTTCTTATTTCAATAAATATTATACTAAATCTATAAAGTCGATTTGAGAAATTACATTTTACATAACTCATGAAACAGAAGTTTCTGGAGAGATGACGTCCAAAACGTTTGTGTGTGTCTATAGAAGCTACACTTATGTAAATGTGATTATAATCGTTAAAGATGATTTTAGGTAAATTGTAATTTTAAGTAGTTTTTTTTATGGAAGCTATCCACAAATATGTTGGAGTTATGGAACAAATAAAAAATTCCAAAATATGACAACATGTCCCCACTCACCAAATTTGTTTAAAATCTGTCCTTTTATTTCTGGTATAAAACACTGTACAGACAACAGATAAAATATTGTTCCAAAACACACTTTTTTGGAACCAGAGGCCTCAAAAGTGATAATTCCTCAAAAAACTCCACATTAGTTTGTTGACCTATGAGATAATTTTCTCTATACTATGTGAAAAACTAAAATGATCAACATTTAGGATACAGCTTAATGCACAGTCAGACATTATCGTTAAAACATATATTTTTTAAATCATGAACCCTGAAGCTAATAGAATACTATAAATCTCAAAGTCAATTCTTATATGTGAAAGTAATATAGGGCACTACTTCCTTGTCTTGTTATGTAAAAGCAAAATTAATTCCTCCTACATGCAGTTTCCAATAGCCAGAAGCTGTAGCGATAATCGTTTAAGTTCGTGTAAGTTCGGAGAATGGTTAGTTTGCTTTACAAACTTAAATAGGATACCTATCGACTGCTGAAATTAGATTCCTCGAGCTACGCTAGAACTTATCTGATGAGGGAGTTAGTTACCTGTGAGTTGATTTAACACGAAGTTTTATCTCTTTATTTCATAAAAACTAATAAATATTTACAAACAAAAAAAGTTTACCATAATTTATTTTAATTATTATTGTGGCTTAATACGGTCTATACATTAGCTCCAATAAGTAATACACAACCTACTCGATTGCTCAGTTATGAACCATCTGTGACAATAATCACACTTGGTGGGTAGTTATTAGTTATGCAACTAATCTCCTTTATTTCCTCTATGTTGTACTTTTGTATTTGGAAATATAAAAATCATAACTCGGTATTTGAATAAACCAACAAATAAAACAAATATTTTAAAAGTCTCAATTTATGAGTTAATAGAGTGTGAATGATAATGGAGCAGTACAGTTCTGACAACATTCTGACAACATTATACCCTATCCGTCAAAAACTATTGCAATATCCTGTCCACAGACTAAAATTTTTTGAACGTGGAATATATTACTCGGGTATTAAATTGTTCAATGGACTACTGGAAAAAAATTTAAAAAAATGGATTCTATCCAGAGTTTCAAGAGTTCACTCAGAGGCTACCTTCTAGAAAATGCATTCTACTCTGTGGAAGAATATCTGGCCAGAAATACTCAAACCAATTCTGCTAATATCAGGTATGACATATGAATGAATTGATCCAGTATCTGCCCTGCATTTGTCTCAGTTATAGCCTTACTTGTTAAATATGTATTTGTATGTATATATATATATATATATATATATATATATATATATATATATATATATATATATATATATATATATATATGTGTGTGTGTGTATATATTTGTTATATTGTATTGTGTAATTATATGTTTGTAAATATGTGATTGACTAATGCAGGAATGTAAACTGTATTTAAAAATACTTGTAATATAAGTTATTGTAATTATTACAAATTAAAATTTAATTTTTTTTATGTGACTCTTGCTATGCGAATTATGTTTGTCAACAGCAACAGAAATAAATAATAAAAAAAATAATAATTCATTTCAAAAATCTAATTGATTATAAAAATCGAAGTAAGGTAGATGAGAATGTAGGAGCTAGTGCCAGCCGACCCAAAATATAACAACGGTTATTCAGTTAATTTTGCGTTTGGAAGAACGAGTGCCAGTGGTGGAGGCAAGAGACACCTAGGATAGTTGTGTGGATCTACTGTTGTTGAAGCCATTCATTTAAACTGGAAAGTATCCTAATCCTAAGACTTTGTCGAACTTAGATCTACTTCTTAAACAATTAATAGCAAGAAAAAGATAAACTGTATCGCAATAATTAGTTAAACTTATAATCTGATGGATTAAGCTTACACAAAACCCCAGTCATATAAAATTAGGTTATTTCAACTTAGTTAAATCATCACTTATTTCAAGAAGAAGAAAATTACATGATAAATTTACTGCGTCTAGGTTTATTGAAGACATAGTGATGTAGGACTATTATTGTCAGATCCTAACCTAACCTAACCTACAATGCTTATTTTGCTACTCCTAAAAAGAATTGTACATGTGACTTGTAGATGTAGTTTGGGCAAGAAATAGTTAAGCAATTGAAATTCAGCAAATTGAAGACGTTTTCTATATTCTTTTCTGACTAAATAGAACTAATGTTTGGACATCACAATACATTTCCTCTCGAGTCTCGGTTTCTAAGAACCCAAGTTGGAGGTCATTACTCCTTACTTCTCCATTACGATATTTGTTACTTCCATATTTAAAAAAATTAGAATTCAATCGGACACCACATTTATACAGGGCGAGGCAAAAGCCCGTACAAATGGTGATGTATTTTTTACACAAATTTTTTAATATCTGCAACAGCTAATTATACTATTGTTTAACAGCTGATTACAATCTTGTATGTTTTGGTATTTCGTTAGTTTTAATATACATGGTTGTTTGGTAGTAGGTTAGATTCATTGACTTCCGCGAAGGTTTACCACAATAACGGAGGGTGCAGTACTACGAATGGCCTTTGAACATGTTCAAGAACGACTTAAGTTTGCTTCAACCAATCCCTTCTTAGAGAATTTTTACGCTAACGAAGAGTTAATAAACAAAATGGGAGTTACTGGTTCGACTAAAATCCTCACTGGATAGCCAGCAAAATGCAAGGTGTAAAGAAATCATGCTGTAATGTACGATTTGGAGTAGCAGGATTTTTGGGATTATTTCTAGGATGGTAACCTCAACGCAAACCAGTAACTGCCTAAGAATGATGTTTCCATGTTAACCTTTAACGAGAATGGAGACTTCTCTGGTTTATTCTCGTTGGTAATAACGGGACACTACTTTACTACAACATAGAAGTGCTCCAACGGCTATACCAGCAGTTTCTTGATCATTGGATGATGAGTGGAGTGACCACCAAGGTTACCAGATCTCAGCCCCATTGTGTATCAGAACAAACTTCGTGATGTCAACTATCTGAAGAAGTGGATTAAGAGGCAAAACCTAAAGATGTTTTGCCATGGGTTCACTATAAATTGAAAAAGCACCTGTCACTGTAATACCATATACAAGTATAATGAAACAAATTTGAAAGTTTATATGGAGACTTTTGCCTCACCCTGTACAATGATCCACAACTAATGTAAATTATACCTATGAGTAGGATCAGTGCACTGTTCCTAGAGGGTGGTCACAACAACCAGTACTACTGTATTAGACATTCATCTAACAAATAACAATCCGTTAGAACATCAAATTAACCTAATCCCGATTTATATTCAACACTTTACAAGGTGTTTTTTATTACAAAACACATGAAAATGTGATTTATAACAGACCCCGGACAAACGCCAATAAAAATGTCAACGTCGACAGTGTTAAACTTGTTTACGGATCCGTTGTTCAGGAAGTTTGTGCTTTACTAATTTTTAATTAGGACTACCCACTGGCATACACCCTACTGCGAGAGCACCTGTCCTTACAGTTCTTTTATTTTTCTTTATTAGACCTATTTAACAAGCCCTACACAATCGTTGGACTGAATTTTAGATACGATAAATCAAAATCTAGAAGGATGTGTTTTGAATATGAGATATGTGTTCGTTTTAGTTGTTTTGTTTTCTTGCTTCTAAATAAATAGTGTCTCGGGAAGTATTAATATTTAATTTGGTGTAGTCATTTTATTTACCAACCGATTTGACTGAAAATTTTGAAGCAGACTCCAAAAATATCTCATAATAATATCAACTATTACTTTCTGCTTGGAAAATGGCGGCTTTTTAAGGTAAGCTCAATTTTTCACACACCTTATTCATATTAAATACTCTTTTGCTTTTATCTACTGTACTTTATATGTAATTTCAGTGGATTACAGCTGCTGACGTTTTTCAACATACTGTATGCAAGAAGAGTAGCAACCTTCATTTTTACAAGGTTACTTAACGCTATTAAGCATGGTTTATTCAATTGAGAGAAAGTTCTGTGAGGAATCGTATGTAACAATGATTTAAAGGAAAGATGTGTTTTAGTTCCAAGGAAAATTCTAAAAATATACCAACAAATATCGGTCATTTTTATTAAATAAAAAAATGGACCATTTTAAAATAATAATCAAAATTTAATATTTTTTTTTGTAATTTATTTACAGCAAAATAAATAACGAAATTATGTTAAAATATTTTAATAATATAAATATAATCAAATTGAAAATAATTTTATAATTTTAAGTACTAATTTTTAACAACAAATTATTTTGCAATATTTAAGTATTTAAATACCAAAATAGTAGGTTAGATTTTGACTCAAACTTAAAACTACCCTTAGTTGATGAAATTGCTACCTACATTGATGAAATTGCTTTACAAATGAAATCCCTTGGTTTTTAAAAAGGTCTTTTTAAATCACCATTTTTAAGTTGTCAGAATTAAGGTTGATTGTTCCTACAAAAAGCCCCATAAAATAAAACATAAACTGTCAAATCTGGCAATCGTGGTAAACTGTCCAAAAATTCACTACCCTGCCCCAACCAGCTACCTGATAACACATTGCTTAAAAAACATTTAACAAGTATTGCATAATGAGCTTTACCTTCTTGCTGAAAAGGAAGAGCCTTCAACAACCTAAGAAACTGGTTAAGAATTCGAGATATCACTGACCATTCAGTGTTGTTGAACATGTCATATCATTTTAGTCACAGCTGTCCAAACAGTGATTGAAATGTTTACTCTTTCATTACGTTAGTAGTGTAGTTATCATAGTACTTTAGTGAGAACAGGGTAGACAATCCCAAGGTACCTAGCTGGATCTACACTTTTTTACAAATTCTTAATCCCTCTCTTTCAACTTTCTTATCAGCTCTCTTACGATCAACTCTTGTTCTCTCCCAACGCTGACGGTATTAGAGTATTCTAGAGCTAGGAGTCTTTATTTCATATGATTCTTTTCTTCCTTTTTTTTATAAGTTGATGATGACTTAGAGTTATTTGCCTGTAAACAACAAGGAAAAAAGTGTTGTCATAGTAACCAATTGCGCTAATTTACTATTATTAAAATAAGCAGTAATCTCGCCTGAAATTTCAGTATTGGCTTCATGAAGTTCGCTGATTCATGAACAAAACTCGGTTTATCTATCTAGATAATCTTCAAAGAAGCCATGAACAACGTTCTTCTTGTAAATCTGCATTACTTTATATCTCTTTTCAATCCTATGTTTGGTTGGGATGTATGTATAGCAATACTACTACTAGTGTTAATCCAAAATTGTCATATTCTCTGAAAGAAATGATTACAATAGTTGAAGCACGGGAAATATTCGCTCATCAGATTTATAAAGTATTCAAGCAAAGAATAGTATACAAGATTTGGTTGGAAAATGGCGTAATATAGGATCTGTGATAAATGTAAAACGGAATAATCCACTTTCTGTTAAGGTTCCAGAGGGCGTAACTAATATTAACGCAATTTCCTGCAAGTCCGAACAAATTTGTACAAAAGTTACCACAACAAAGTGACGTAAAATATAATTCATTTTTTAAATTTTAGATTATATCGTGTAATATCTGTGTATCAACTGAAGAATCAGTTAAACAGAATTACTTCAATTAATGCGATGACTTCTTAATAAAATAGTTGACATTGTGTTATCCCCGATGATGTACTAATTAGCAAGTATCTATAGGGTAAGCTTGGTAAAAAAGAAAAAAAAAGTGTTTTTCGACATGTATTCCATCCGTCGTTGTTATCGTCTATACGTAATCACGATAGTGGTAAAAAAAATGAAGACAAGAATATGAAATTTGGTGTGGAGGACTATAGGAAAGTCTAACTGAAAATGTTAAAATGGCGGCGATTTTAAACTGTAGTTCATATCTAATGTGTTATTCAACTTATAACACACTGAATTAGATAAAAATGTATATATTTCAATTCTGCATCTACTGGAAACAACACGACCCCTCTAGAATGACAAATGTAATATAAATCCCTACCTCACCAAAAATCCGTTGTTCTTATAATTACGAGATCCGGCAAGTCCAAGACACTGACACAAGGATAGTTAATGGAGGACAGCAAGGACCGAGATACTGACACGAGCGAAGCGAGTGCAGACGTTTTAATATCGACGCCAAGAAAGTAGTGACTTACACAATCTATGAAGTTCAGAAAACCTGTGTAACAGCTGTTTTAAACAAACAAGGACCGAGAAACCAAGATTAAGCATAACATTCTCATCGGATGATGGAACTTAGTAAGTACCACGTGACTCCATCTGCTTGTTTTATAACAAGGGAGTTCGATGTTTCAAAGCATAATAATTCGCAAAACACCGATGTTTTTATCACGATAGTCGATACAGAAGTTAACCTCACATTTTTGAAGATTCAGGTGCCCACTAGTACTTCTTTTTTCGACAAAATGGAGTGAGATCTAAGACTTCTCGTGCTTCAATGTCTCACTTTTAAGAGACTTTTACAGAAGAACGAATGTTCACCACAAAACTTTATCCTGCACATTCCCTGGATTTTTTTACCATATGATATTTATCTGTGGGAGTTCTTGAATGATACAATACAATGTTAAAACAAATCCCCACACTTTGGACTAACTAAATGCAATTATTCAAAGTGTTATAAAAGCCAATGACTGTCAATGAATGTCCCGAGGGGCCTAGCTGGATGTGCATTATTCATACACATTTCTGACACTAGCGAAGCGTGTGGAAATCGTTTAACACATTCATACCTACGACGTTAAGAATCTGATTACACTACATTATATGATCGGGTTGAGTAAGTACCGTGATGGTTAATTTGGACTTTAAATAACAAGAAGACATTTTTGTAATGCTACACAGAGCCCTCGCTTCCATCATGTTTTGTGAATATAAAGTTGTAAACGCTAAAGTAAAATAGTTAATATTTAAAACATTTATGGCATTTTAATTTTTACTTCTCACATATATTAGTATAGAGAAAATTATATGATGCCGACTTTTTTGTTAAGATACTATTTTTAGAATATTGTTTGACTGTCATTAGACAGATTTTAATCAAATTTGTATGGCATATTTTCTCTGCATCTAGAGATTTTTCTTTTGTTTATAACTCAAAATTTGGGAGTAGCTCCCTTAAGATGAAAACAGTTACTTTACAATGTTTGCTCAAATGTAGCCTCTAAGGACCCAAACAAGATCTATAGATTGCATTTTTACAAATTTGGACGATTCGTTATTAATTGGTAAAAAAGAAAAAGAAAAATCAACCACGATGCTGTTATATAAGATTTAATTTCTCACAAAATTTCTCCCCCGAATTCGTTCAAATTTCAGGGAAATGTCAATTAAAAATTACGGTTCAGGAATAATTTGCAGAAAATAAAAGAACTATCACAGCAATTATTAAACACCATTTTAATCAAATGCAATTAATCATGGGGAAACGTTTATACTATGAAAAAAGCAAGCTTAGCCCAATTGAAATATATATTGTTAAAAACACCGTTTTTTGGTTTATTTCTATTTTCGACCTATAACTACTGATTGACAATTATGATGAAAATTTTGGTTGTTTTGGGGCCCCGGTTGTAAATTTTACAATGTTTTGCACAGTTTGCTTATTTAAAATGATATTTTGTTTCTTATTTATCAAAAGTAAAAACAAAATACAATTTTAACAAGAGTAGAGGCCAAAACTACAATTAATTGTAAACATTCAACCAAATCACAATTTTAAACGCTCAGCTAAATTACAACTTTATACACTCAACAGAATTATAATTTTAAACGCTCAGCTAAATTACAACTTTATACACTCAACAGAATTATAATTTTAAACGCTCAGCTAAATTACAACTTTATACACTCAACAGAATTATAATTTTAAACGCTCAGCTAAATTACAACTTTATACACTCAACAGAATTATAATTTTAAACGCTCAGCTAAATTACAACTTTATACACTCAACAGAATTATAATTTTAAACGCTCAGCTAAATTACAACTTTATACACTCAACAGAATTATAATTTTAAACGCTCAGCTAAATTACAACTTTATACACTCAACAGAATTATAATTTTAAACGCTCAGCTAAATTACAACTTTATACACTCAACAGAATTATAATTTTAAACGCTCAGCTAAATTACAACTTTATACACTCAACAGAATTATAATTTTAAACGCTCATCTAAATTACAACTTTATACACTCAACAGAATTATAATTTTAAACGCTCAGCTAAATTACAACTTTATACACTCAACAGAATTATAATTTTAAACGCTCAGCTAAATTACAACTTTATACACTCAACAGAATTATAATTTTAAACACTCAACTAAATTACAATTTTAAACACTTAACCGATTTATAATTCTAAAGACTCAACTAAATTACAATTTTAAACACTTAACCGATTTATAATTCTAAAGACTCAACTAAATTACAATTTTAAACACTCAACCAAATTATAATTTTAAACACTCAACCAAATTTTAATTCTAAACACTCAACCAAATTACAATTCTAAACACTCAACCAAATCACATTTTTTTCAAACACAAAAGCTATTTAATGCAGTGTGAGTGCACACTGTGACTGCTCATCTTCGCCGAGCCTGTTTTATGTTGCTCAGTTTGTATTTGATCTTAGATAGGCTACAATCTTTGATAACCAGGAACTCAAAATGCTAATATTTTGCTATGTAAATTCCGCATCTAAAAAACACATAAAATTCACGTAAAAGTAGGAAATAAACAATAGACTTTACTTTCTAGATTTCATGGCCAAGAGAAACAACTTTAAAAATATCCCTGACATTCACAGCACAGTCTATAAATCTTGGAACCACCTAATGTGGCGCTCACGGTGTACTATGGATTTTACGACTACTAAATCCCCCCAATATCTGATTAAATATTTTATAAACAATATTTTATTTAGAAATTCATTTCGTAAAATAATTTTTACAGATAGCTATCATGAATTTTTATTTACTCACGTCTATTTAGTGGAGAAAATTTTGTATTTGTTAAAAAAGAAGTCATAGTGTAGTGTGTTACAGGCTGAACCGATAAAGTTTAGTGGATATATTTTGGACGTTTCAGGTGATAGACAACTCAAAAGTTTAGAGTGACTGTATAGGGTCTAAAAACATAAATTTTTTCCTCATAATCGACTGTAAAGTTTTATTCAAATTTTACTTAATTGTAGTCCCTAAACTGTCGCCCAGATAAACGATTTGTTACCATCTTCCAAAAATTGACACTTCGAATGTTACCATTGTAGGCTTAGCGTGTAGACCTAGCAAAAAGTGAACGTGTGCCTAGCATTTATATCGTTCTAGAAAGGTAAAACCTATTTAAATTTGGAAGGTTTAAACCTATAACAATATGACGTAAATAAATTACAATTTTCGACTAATAAAAAAAACATAAGGGGTCATTTTGATTATTTCCAATTTAGCTTAGTCACGAACAGTAATTTCCTTTACATGTATTTTAACAGACGAAATCCTTTTCAAATTTCACCAAAAATAATTTAAGCAGATCTGAATAAAATTAGTCTTCTACCAAAATTCACAGAACGTAATTTGTGGCGATCATTATATTTTGTTTAGTGTTTATGGTATACATTTTAGCAAATTTGATCAAAATCGTTAGAGTCTGTTTTAAGATCATGTAAATTTTTAGTTTAGTCTTATTGCAGCAATAACGATTACTACTTAAGATTCCTTTTTTTATATTGTGAGTAAAAATGGTTCCTGGATATGCCAAATATCACAATATATAGAGAAAAATATACAAAATTTAATTAAAATCAGTCTACACTTTTGGGCTGGTCAGACATCAGACAACAGATACCTTTCAACAGACAAACAGATATAATTAAAAAAAAAACAACTTTTTGTTCCCCTAGAACATCAAAACTGAAAAATCAGTAGGCCTAAACACTTAAACACGGATTTTTTTACCTAACACATTTAAGTTTTCTATACTACATATAATAAACATATAAATAAAGGTTTTTTTTTTTTTTTTTTTTTTACAATTATTTACCATCACCCAATAATTACATCAACTTACTCCCAAACTATTATTTACATGGGGTTTATTTTTCTCATAGGCTCAATTATAGAACCAAGGTGTTGCAAGCCCAACATATCCTAGCTGGTGTAGTTTTTGATTTACTACACACATTTCTTCGTGTAGCTTTGGATTAGATCCCTCTCTTTCATCTTCCTATCAGACCTCCCTTGACTAAATCTTGTTATCTTAGAGCCACTATTAGAGAATTCCAGAGCTAAGGGTTTCTTTTTTATGTTCCTTACTTCTTTTATTTTTTAAATACGATGATGACCGAGAGGTTTTTCGATTTCAACCAACAATGGGAAAATAATTAATTGAGCCTCCATATTTTGTCAACAAGATCTTCATCTGTTAATCCTTTTTGAGATATTTGACATTCGAAAAATCGTCTTACTTTTATTTTTAGAATTTTATAATTCATGAATTGTTGTTACAAAAAATTTCAACCACGACTTTTATTTTCTCACATTTGCATAGTAGAGAGTACGTTATATGATGCGACATAAAAACAGATATCGGGTTTTTGTGGAAAAATCAGTTTTGATGTTCTCTGAATCCAGAAAAAAAAGTGTTTTGAGCTGATCCAAGCTTTTTTAGGGTTTGTGAGGTGTTATGCAGCCCAATCATGTGAGATGTTTTCGCCACAACTCGAGACTTTGTTTTTTTTAAATACAGAGTGTCCCTTAACAAACTTTATAATTTAATTCTATTGGTCAGGATAAAGAAAAAATTAAGAATTAAAAAAATTTCCGAAAGCGCTTAGTTTCAAGATATCCGTCTTTTTGGTTTTTTACAAAATCATAACTTTTGAAATAGAAAACTTATTGAGTTCAGATGTGGTATAGCCATTTTGTACGTCACGTTTTATAAGTGTACTGAAAATAAAGACTTTAATTTGTATATTTTCAAAATGGCGGCAGTTTTAAATATTTAGTATTGAATACCTCGAAAACCATTAATTTTACAATAAATTAATAAAAGACAAATAACTTTTATTTTTTAATGAAAAATAAAACTTTTTTTTTTTCTTTTCTTTTTTTTCTGATAACCGAGTTATGACAAAAAACAGAAATCATAATTTCTTACAATACCTAAGATTTACCAAGAACAAAAATAATATTTAATTCTAATACTTTAAATAACAATAAACAATCTATCGCACTGAACTGCATAAAAAACTCATATATTTCAAAATGGTACATATTTTTTTTTTCGTGCTGGAAAATGATCAATTACTTATTGTTGCTCATTAAGTAGGCTACTTACAATGGAGTTTTTTCACATTTAAACATAAATTTACAAACTTATAATATTTTAAATGCAATACTCATTCATATATAAAATAGTATAATAATTATATATATGAATATAAAGTTTGTTTATAAAAAACAAAATGTCGGATACCTTGAGAGTTATTATTATTATTTTTAATTTTTCTTTATCCTGACCCACAGATTCACTTACTGAAGTTTGGGAGTTTACTTACAGGACACTCCGTATATATTATTACACTTAATTTAATATCATAATAAGAAAAAAAAATAGAATTTTTGTCTAAATGTGATTGTTTGATAAAAAAAAACTATTATAAAGCCGTTGTATTAAAAAACGTTAGTTACCAAAAATTAATTCGTTCATATTTTAGTCATGTTTGATGATTAAAAACCGTTTTAGGTTTGGTTAGGTTAGGTTTGGTTTAGGTTAGGTTAGGTTAGTTTAGGTTAGGTTATGTGTAAACTTGCAAGTAAAAAACAATATGCGACTGTTATAAAAACGTAATTTATCAAAAACGGCTTAACTGATTTCGTTTAAATTTTAATGAAATGAGAAGAGTAACACCCAAATCCGTGTTTAAAATCGCAAATAAATAATAATGGGTTAAAAATAAACTTTGACCTCAGACATTAAAAGCTGCTCGTATACATTAACCAAATACTATTTACGCTGAGAACGCATTTATTGCACAAAGTTTGGGTTCTATTTTAATACACAGATATTTGTGTTCACTTTTTCTTGTCGTCTGTTAACTACCGATAAATAATTTTGACTAGTTTTTATATATTTTTGGAAATGGGTGAGTGAAAATATGTGTGCAAGTTTTTCACACCGTTTATTAAAACCTATCCTCAGATAATTCAGTTCAATATCCGTGCATCGTTTCCTATCAACTAATAAAACCTAGATAAAATCCAGACAAAACTTACGTGAGAATTGGTCGGGACGACCTCAGATTTGTCATAAGCTGACCTCCCCGAGTCCTGCTGGGTAATGGATTACCGGAGCTCCTGCGCCCGGACACACTTTATATTTATGACTCTCTCTATTTAATTTATATACATTTTCGAGTCTGGTAATGATCAGTAATGTAAAGCATTACATAGGCGATGTTCGCTTGTCACTGAGGTTTGCATTTTGAATTATCAACATAAGCATTAATAAATGCGAAAGGTTACCTTCCGAACACTTAGCCAGAGACCACGATGTTACTATAAATTAAAAGTGATACATTGGGACTATGCTTAGTTTTTATTTTTGATTGTTCCGTGGGAAACCAGTTGATTTCTTTGGATATTTATTCTGGAATAACTTGTCTGGTGCGAACTGAAATATCGGGTACTTTATGCATACATTTGCGAGGCTTTACTTGTAAAATATGATTGGCTCATTTGTAAACTGTTCGCTCCGTGAATTTTTGAGTTATTGCTGATCGGATGATAAGGTCTTTCGCATTGGCTAAAGGTCGGAAGGTTTGTTGTTTTTGAATATAATTGTTTTTTTAAAGGTTGGCAACTGTTTTTGACAATGTTGTATTTAAGTCATAGAATCTTTCATTAATTTTTTTCTAATGAGATTCCCTATACAATTCCAAATAACATTACTTACTTATTCGTAAAAAAATTATTTTTAATAAACAAAAATATTGAATAATCTTACTTCTCCGAGAATAGACTAAAGGAAGTTATGCCTCTGTACAAGACAAACCATTAAAAGAGAAAAAATATAAAGGTTGATTCAAAATAAAGAAAAAAGTTTATATAAACATAGTATAGGAAACTCTCCGCTGTCGGCCATTTTATGTTTTCATTCTCAATATCGTATCTACTTGCAAAGACGTTTATTAGTAAAAGACAAAATGGCCGATAAACAAACGAAAAACGAAGCGTTTCCGAGCTTAAACTTTTTTTCATACTTTTAACTCTAATATCAGCTATCGAAATATTGCCGAGAAATTTTGAATCACCCTGTATAATATTTTCTAAAGAGCTAAATACAGTATTATGATATCAGTTTGTTGATAATTTTAAGTATTATTAAGTCTAACATACATATCACCTAACCTAACCTAACTAAAAATCAAACTGTAGAAATAATTGTTTGACTTTCAATTTTAAAATTGAGTACGACCTTAGCAATCCCAATGGATCGTAGCTGAATCTACACCTTTTTGTCGAGCGTTTTGGGTTAAATCCCGCTTTCATCTCTCCTATCTGGATTCTATAAATAAACATAGAGCATGATTTGTGAGATAGTATATATACAGTATATGTCAGTGATCCAATAAACTTTTAGTTATTTTAGCTCGTGCATCACTGAAGATGACGACTTTGTTGTTGAAACGCGTATGAATAAATAAACGTACTATTTGTGAGAATTTGTGTTCTTTTTATTCTATCAAGTATCTGGATTATGTTGACCAACTCTTGTTCTCTTCTGATTCTGACTCTAGAGTATGCGAGTGGGTCTTTATTTTATGATCTTGTTTTTGTAAAGCGATGTTAACCTAGAGGGTTTTTGTCTTTAAACAATAAGAAATTAATAAATAGTATATTTCATCACTAAGACCAAAAATGAAGCTTTTCGATACAAGCTCAAGTTTAACGAGCTCAGAAAGTAAGCGAGGATCGAAAAGCTTCTTTTGGTCCAAGTGATGAACTATATTTTTCGTTATACTGCAAATAATATAAGAAAACAATTTCAGAAAAACTAAAATGTTATAACTTATTTACCTAAAAAAGTTTGGACGAGTGACCCAACTTTGCTGCTATTACAGCCGTTTAGTTTGTGTTATTGGTACTTATTTATAAAATCGATGGTAACAGCTGTTTTATCTGTTATTTACAATCGAGAGTATCGGTTGTTTTTATAGATTCTTTACAATTCGTTAATTAATTCGTATAAGCGAAGTAACAACTGATGACCTTGACCTCAGCTGATGTTTTTAGGTCCTAGGACTAAAAAGAACAACTTTAGCATCGCAATGCGTGTATTGAAAACAACTGTTTTTGAAACAATATGACGAAAAAATAATTTAAGGAATATAAAGTCACAAGATGGGTAACAAAACCAATGTTGATTCGTAAATACAGTACCTCCATGTTCTTTTTTAGGTTCTTAAATTTAATTAAGTTGTTTGTGGAATGATATTTGTACTTTGCTTTATAGTGCTCCACACCTCAAAAAAAGTACAAACTTTAATCAAATTAGGTATATAGGTATATTTTGGACAGATCATGAGTGAATATTTTTATCCCCTTCCATCTCAAAAAAACGAAAAATGAGACTATGACTAGGACTATAATTCAGATTTTGGTGAGATGTGAATATTGTACTAACTAGAGTGTAAAAATTGCTAATTAAAGTTCTGAAATAATTAGCAACTTTATTTTTGTAGTAATTGGCAAAAATTAATGACGTGTAGTTATCGAATGAAAATGATTGTAAGTTTTCAAAGTTGTTCAATGGAGAAAGAAATTCTGTTTTCTCTTCTTATCTAGCTGTTGCACGAATCAATGTTAGCTCATTTTGAGATTAGTAGTGTATCAAATGAAAAATGCTAAATCAGTATCTCTAAAAATAATTATAGGAGATATAGAAAACTTGAAATTGGAAAACCTTTCCTACTTTTAAAAATATGTTTTCCAAATTTTGAAAAGTCAATGGCACTTCCAATATGGCAGACATCTTTATTAATATATTTAAAAATATCAACTGTGTGTTTTTTAATACAACATGTAATTCTAAGATTTTCTTTATTCTTTGACATTTTTTTTTCAATATCGTTTTGAATCTACGGCCTATGAAAGATTGGAAATTTATTATTTATTTGATTTTTACCTAGTGTTTTTTATTATTTTCTGTGTTATATTTGGTGTACAAATAAAACTCTTAAAGGGTTTATGACGGACAGGCTTGTGGACGAGCATTAAATTCTTCACTTCTAGGCCCTACCTTAAAACAGCTGGACTTCATCAGTTCCGAAACAAGAGTATACATTCTTATCTATGGTAGTTATCAGTAAAAAGTTAAAATCAAACAGAAACATCGTCTTAAATTTTGTAGTTAATTTTAAACAATTTATATATTTAAAGAAAGTCTAAACTTTCTTTACTTGTGTTATAATAGTCAGAAATATATGAGATGATATGTTTAAATTACAGCGCTTAATGTTCGTTTTGTTATGTTAGGTAATTCCTTAACTGTAATTTTCTATTATCTAGGTGTTTTCACTTTGGTTTGTGTAATTAATCTTCACGATTGAATGATTTTTTTCTTGTTGTTTGAAGGTGAAAACCCTACGGTCATCATAGCTTTATAAAAAAAGGAGAAAAAGAACATAAATAAAGACCTTCTATATCTTCAATACTCTCATAGCATCAGGGTCGGGAAAGAACAAGAGTTGGTCAAGAGAGATCGGATAAGAAAGATGAAAGAAAAGAATCTAACCTAAGATTATATAAAAAGGTGTAAACTAGCTAGGTGCCTTCGGGATTGCCAATCCCCGTACTCACTAAAGTCAGCCACCGAGGGTTAAATACTAGGAAAAAAAATCTTCATGGTCACTCTCTTTATTTTTACTAATAATAAACCATTTTTTTAAAAGCTGGTAACATATATTTTTTGGATCCTTAGGGGCTAAAATTAGCAAATTGTTAAAGCCGATTTTTAGAAAATGTTAATATTGTGTTTTTTTCTTATGCAAAGTATCCTCAAATTTTGAGTTATCGAAAAAAAAAAATGTTGTAAAATGACAACATAACAAATTTAATTAAAATCTCTCTACACGTTTGTACTTTGGAATAATACACAGTAGAAGGACGGACACTATTTCCAAAACCTACTTTTTCGATTAGAAGACCTCGAAGTGGATATATGAGCAAAAAAGGTGAAACAAAATATTTTTTACCCAATAACGTATTTCTAAATTGTTTATGATTGGTCAATAACCTAACCTAACCTAACCTAACCTAACCTAACCTAACATAACACACACACACACACACACACACACACACACACACACAAACACACCCCCCACACACAAAATAAACAGAGGAAATGCCACATGATCAGGTTATGAATGTTGCTTAATTCACAGTTGATCATGACGACTGCTCCGTATTCCATTTTAACTTCACCAAAACCAAACCAGAGATCAGTTCAGCACTCACACAAGTCAATGAAACCTAAACATATGTCCAGCAATGTTCATAGCTTGAAAGAATGTGCAAACAGAACATTAATTAACATAATACACAATGGTCAACTTGTTCTCAACATGAAATTGTCTCCAGACATTGTAGAAGAATGCAACGACCAAGGTGTTTTGTTATCAAAGAAGCAGTGAGTACATGCAATTAATTACAATTAAGAGGAAAACAAAACACGACTGTGAATGACTCTCGTTCAGATTATAGTACACCATATTGGTTAAAGTACATAAAAGGTTATACGAGGGGCAGAACTTTCACAGCAGTGATACAGTCGCCAAGAATTTTAATTGCGTTTGTTTTACAAAAGTGTGGTATTTATATTGATGTATAGAAGGTATGTTGTGTTAATATTAATTGTTTTTCAGGGTTTGTTATCCAGTAGGTAGATCAATCATGAAGAAAAAGGGTAAGTGGTAAAAAATCCTTGAGACAAAGTTCTTCATGTAGAGGGAATTCAGTAACTTAAATCTAAATTGGAAATAGCATGAGCTCCTTATTCTAGACACAAAAAAGTTTAAAAAATTTGTATCTGCCTCATGACATATATTCTAAAAGTGATATCGAAATCAAGCTAAATATTTTCCCCAATCAAGCTTACAGTATTCTCTATTGACAGGGAAGTTTTTTTTTTTTGCTTAAAAAGGCAAAGAACCTCATAAAAAGGGAAGATATGAGCATAAAATACTTCTCAGTTCTCGAATCCTGTATTTTCATCAGGAATGGAAGAGAACAAGAGATGGTCAAGAGATATCTGTTCGGAAACATGAAAGAGAAGGATTTAACACAAGACTAAATATAGAATGGTAATCCAGATAGGAAGCTCGGGATTGCTACATCCGTACTCATTATAGGTTAAGTTCTGAAGGATGAACCGTTTTTTATTGAAAATTTATTCTCATAGAACGCTAATTCTGGGTCTTATTTTCTGCTTTGTTGATCCAAAGTAAAAACTATTTCTTAATTTTGTTTGGACTTTTATATTCTATTTGATAATTTAAATAAAGATCTCTCATTCACTTTCTTATAAGATCTCTATTGAGTCTATTGACCAAATCTTATTCTTTTCTGACACTTGACGTATTAAAGTATATGAAGGCTAGGGTTTATTACATGCTCTTTTCTTTTTTTTTAAGGCCTGGGTTGTTACATTTAAACAACAAGAAAAGGGCACCTACGTGTGATTCTAACCTAAATGGTAGTAGTAGTAGTAGTAGTGATATGAGGGTGAAATGTACCATGACCATTACAGATTTATTGTACCCCATAGTTCCCTTCCGTCTAGGATATCCTGGGCTGTCTTCTCCCCCATTGTTGGGTGCTTCTTGTATCAGTAGTGCGATTCTTCCTCAGTAGACTGTTTGATGTTTCTTTACTAGATTTGTTATCTTCGAGTTTAGATGATATTTCGACAAAGCGGAGTATTCTATTCTTATCACGAAGGATATACTCCATTTCATCACCACGTTGAGTTACGGTGGCATCCCCACCTAGGTAAAAGTTGCTCCAACTGGCCAGAGTTCCGCTTGGTCGGGTATACTATTGTGAGGTTACCAATTATTGCACAGGATTCGTAATTGTCACATTTTCCCGGTGTCGTTCACTCCAGAGTTGGACTGTAAAGAGGAAAAAAGGAGGGGGCGAGATGAAGGCATTTTAGCGGGAAGTTAAAGTGAAAAATGACTGACGGAATAAATGTAGAAAAATACACTTTCACGGGATTGGGAATTAGTGCAGGTCACAAGAAAGACCTCATAGTCACATGAAGAGTGGGGATCTGTGGAGGGTGTTGGCAGTGGATGTTTCCCGACGAAACGCAAATCTTCTCATTAAGCAGCGTCGACTTGTGGATCTCACGTGGATATTGTGCACACAGACACGTGAGTTTGGTATTTGACTATAAATGGAATGTCAAATATGTGACGCCTAAAATATCTTCTCCTTCACTGATAACAATAAATAACACTCAAGAAAATAGCGACGTTTATCAACGTAAAAAATAAATAAATGAATTGGACTTATTAGAAAGCATATCGTCTAAGAATACAACAAATTATCACAAAACAACAATTATTATCAAACGATTTTAAACTTATTCTCTGGTTATATGAAAGTCCAAAAAACCACTTGTAGTATACTACCAGATTAAAACTGTCACTAGGTTTCAATATATAAATACGAGTGTGGCTGTAAATTTTAAAATAGTATAGGTCATCCTATATGAGTGTAGTTGTAGTTGACTCAAACAGCCTTGCTATAAGGAACACTAAAATACTCTTATAATATCCTGATGGTCTTATTCAGACATTGACGTATGTAATCTGACATATCCAATAGTTTTGCTTCATTGTAGAGACAGATCCGGAAGCGTTTCTGAATCAACTGCCGCACTGCATTAGAAAGTGACACCTTGGTCTTCGGAAATTGTACATATAATCATTGTTGAACATCTTGTGTTTATTTTGCACCAAAACGAAATAAACTAGTACGATCCCTTAACTAATACGTGTTATCACAATACAGATTTTCATCCCTTACTACTTGGCTCAAAATATCAGACGGCAGGTTAGGGCCTGAGGAACACTAACGCCATTTGTTATCACCAACTCTAACTACGTGTAGCCTGTTTGACAGTACTAGTAGAAAGTGCTTGAAACTGGACAGTACTAGTAGAAAGTGCTTGAAACTGGTGTTTAAAATATTTTTCTGCCCTAATCATTATATCCAGATAATTTTTGTACACACTATATATTAACCCTGAAATTCGATGTCGGCAAATTAGTAGATACAGAAAATAAATTCGTGTTCTATCATGTCAGCGTTTCAGCTACACTGAGTATCTCTATAATCTATCTACAAACCATTACGCACAAATCTAACCAGAGTTGATGTTTAATACGCATGCGCTCGATGTGTTTATATCAACGTCTGCGCAGTACAGCCACTGGACATTTTCACCATAAACTATCGTAATAATCTAATAATTCCTAAGTAAGTTGACACCGTGATTACAATCGTAGTTCTTATTGTTTAAATAGCGTATTAATAACATTATATCTCGTAATCTCAGTTGGCCGGTTTTCAAGTAGCCAGCAGACTGTAAAGTACGACCCGGGGATAGCCATTTTGTTTTCCACACTAGCACTTTTGTTATTTGTCTTCTGTTTGTGAGATCAGGTTACTCATTCTGAAATGAGATGCAATAATATTGAGTTTGTGGTGTGACTGTAACAGTGGAATTGTTATGGGTTGCGATCGGACTTAGTGAATGGTTTTATAATTCAAATAGAATCTAAGTATTTTATCCTTTTAATTATTCACAAGTACAGTACGTATTATAGAGAAATTAATCTGATTGAGAGATGATACACGAGTGGAATTCAATAACTACAGACACCACTACATTTCTTAGTAGATATTGAGAAATTTGAGAAAGTTTAGTCTTGAATAGTGCCAGAGTATCAATAATCAAGAAACATTCAGGGACTCCCTCAAAATCTAAGACCCAAGATGGATCGATATACGTTTTGAAACTGAGTATTTTTATTAAAGACTTCTTCTGTAAGATAAAAATTGGTGTAAAGTTTTTTTTCCAAATTATATTTGGACTATTTCACCCATTGGTTAACAAAATTTCGAGTTGGGACATTATTTATTTTTTCAAACTTTGGACAAACACAATTTTAATTGTGCAATACACAATAAATAATGCAACAACAATACTGTAATGAATTATAACATACAACTAGTCATGGAATATGATATTCCTTAGGAGATCACATTATAGAGTGTACGGTTATGGAATCCCGAGGTATCCTACAAAATTTATTTAATGTTAGATCCCTCTTTTTTTGGGCGTACTGAAACTGTCCCAACATTTTGGGTACTTTTGAAACGATAAAACTGCCCTGCTCATAAAAGAGGATTAGGAAGGGTCCCCTCGCAAGACTAGAAATACTGAAATTGCCCCGAGCGCCCAAATAATATTGAAAATTTTATTTTACATGTTACGCTACGGGACCTAACCTAACCTAACCTTACAGGCTTATATGCTTGATTGAGGTTAAATTTAAACACATACTACCGAAATTGTGCTCGGGGCAATTTCGGCATTTCTGGTCTTGCGAGGCGACCCTTCTTTATCGTCTTTATTGAGCGGGGCAGTTTCATAATTTCAAACGTACCTAAAATATCGGGGCAGTTTCATAGTCCCCTCTTTTTTCATCAGTCCTATCTGGTCTCCCTAGACCAACTTTGCTTTCTTCCGACCCTGACACTTTTATAGTAGGCCTACTCGAGGGTTAACGCTTCCCACTTCTCATATACTCTTCTTTCTAATAAGTAAGGTAATTTAACTATCTTGGCCCTAGGGGCTCATTACAGCGAGTATACAGGTATGGCAATCTCGATGGATTCTAGTTAGATATATACTTTTTTATGTAGTCTTGTATTATATGTCTTTCTTTATTCCTTCCTATCAGGTCTCTCTTAACCAACTCTTGTTTTCTTCCGACCCTGACGCAATTAAAGAATTCGAGGGCTAGGGGTCTTTAGTTACGTTCTTTTCTTCCTTTTTCAGTGTGCTTTGCCTTTAAAATAACAAGAAAATAGCGACGTTTATCAACGTAAACAAAAATGAATTGAACTCATTAGAAGGCATATCGTCTAAGAATAATAAAGAATACAACAAATTGTCACAAAACAACAATTAATTATCAAACGATTTTAAACTTATTCTGCTCTGGCTATCCGAATTGTTTTGTACAAATATACAGTAGCTTATAAATGTCTAGCCATATATATGCAATAAATATTGTAGTTAGTGTAAACAATATCCCTTAAACAATAAAGTTGTCACTGGGATGAAATGGAGTTTTCAACCAACTCTTGAAAACGTCTAACCATATATAAAGTAACAGACTTGAAATAAATAATGTACCGGTATGCATTCAATAATACTTTGGGAAAATTTTGTTGTTCTCCTACTATAAAAAATACAAATTTTGAAACTTAAAAAAAAGTTTTATCAACTTGAAATTTGAAGTCAAAGTAAGCGTTTGATGTTTTTAGTAAGAAAGTTTTAATTTCAAGTCCGCTGGAAAATATAGAATTATATAAAAAAATTAATTATTTATTTAAAAAAAAATTATTTTTATATAATCCGAAATTTGAAACAAACTATACGTTTTGATAAAGAAACTTTTAATTGTACATACCGTTCGCACCCAAAAAAACATGAAATAATTAAATTTTATTTTCAAAAAAAAAGAAGAAAATCCAACCAAAACTATAAGTCTTGAAACTTTTAAATGCTCACAAATAAATACCTCTGAAGAAAATAAAACTGTTTCATTTGTATCCAATGTTTTTTTTGACAGATCTCCGTAATAAATGTTAGTGAACTATAATAGTAAGGATCTTGAAATTGCTGATACGTACAATTTGACAGATATGTAAACGACCAGTATAATAAAATCAACGTTTTGTCTTTTTTAAACCAAACTATAGTTTTGTAGATTTGTGATAAGAAAATTTTTAATTACACGCATTGATGAACAAACCAAAACCACTATAATGAAGTTAATTTTTTTTTTAATGTTTAAATTGATTATTAAATGTAAACAAACAGATTATCAGTTTAAGTTTGTAAGGAAACATTTGATTATACACAACGATATATCCTGACAAACATTAAAATTATAAAATTTTTGAAATGTGATTTTCAAAACATACGAAATTTTAGTTGAACTATACGCTTTGGAGATTTTTAGTATAGAAACATTTAATACGAAATTGAAAACAATCTATATTGTTCGTACATTTTTGAAAAAAAAAACAACAAAAAACTTTCAATTGTACACAAAGTTTTACTGCTGGGAAATATAAACAAACGAGATTTATAAAAATTTGAGATTAAATTAAACTTGATTAGTGTTAATGTTATATTAGTGTTAATTAGTGTTATATTGACTTTGAAATTCTTACTACATGTTTTTACTTTAATACCCACGTTTAAAACAGATTAACTGGTACACTGATTTCTTGGAATAAAATTTTAATATTAATAACTGTTTAAAAATGTCATTGTAGCTATTTCATTACCGAAGTTAATAACATTGTCATTGAAACTGTTCTGTTAATTAAACGTTATTTTGTAAAAAATTGTCTGTTATTTATTACAAATTTACACAATTTGTTTTCAATGGATTTCCAATGTTTAGATTTATATTGTTATATTCAACTTTTCAAAACAAAACAAAAAATGATTAAAACGGGTTTTGTGATACACAACAAGTCAACCCTCCTCATAATAACGGTAACTCTAAACCGATTTAAAAACAGCACTAACTTTCTCACACACCCACTCACAATATAAATACTAACCAAATAAAACAATTTGTCGCCATGTCATTTTATTGGTTGCCAGTAAAAAAGTGAAAATCGACCCTGGAAACCGTCTTGGATTTTGTAGATTATTTAAAAAATATATTTACATATTTAAATAATCTTAAATTTGCTTCATTTTGTCAGAAACTAGTCTGAAGGATAATTAATTATTACAAAATGATATCAAGTTTAATTAACGGCAGTCAAGGTTCGTTACTGTGTTTTAATTATTCCTTAATGACAATTTTCTATTATTTGCCCCATGTAATAGAACATTTAAAAACAAAACAATAAAAAGACAAAACAATAATTCACAAATCGGCACTTTTTTAGAAATTGCTAAAATAACGTTTTGTGGATGTCCTGAACACTACGTTTGAACAAAAATTTATATATTTTTTGAATACTAGCAATCAGCAATCGACAATAAAAGTACTATAAATACGACATAATATATTTTGGTTTTAGTTGTTTTTAAAATTTTTGAGTTACTAAACAAATATATAGACAATAACTTTTAATCTAATGCTAAAGTATTCCCACATACTGATTTGATCAAAATCAATTAACCATAATCTGTAACACAATGAATTGACTACAGACGGACAGATATTTAAAAAATAATAATTTCTTTGCATTCAGATCTCAGAACGAAGATGTTCATGAAAAACTTTACATTATTTTTTTTACCACCCTGCCACACAACTTTATAGTACGTGTAATATGAGAAAGTAATAATATGAGTGTCCTTTCTAAACAGAATTTACTATTAGAAGCCTACACCGTCGTCCAGAATTTATTTCGTATTCAATTTTAACCATACAAACCTTGTCACACGTCATTCCATATGAAAAACTTTAACGCCAGAACAGTTGGATAGAAACGATTGTCAGTCTCCTAAACATTCAGTTCCTTCTCCGATTACCCATCAAAGGGGGTTGACCTCAAATCAGATTCCCTAAATACATCTGTATTTAAACAAACAGATGCACATAAACATCTTTATTTCCTTTTATCCTTAGATCGGATTACTTCCTTTGTCCCTAATTGTTCCCCACCTGGTTTGGTCTCGGTTTCGCACGCTCTCTATTCGATCCCCGATCTGTCTATTGTACTTGGGTTAATCGTCGGTATTCAGTTGTACAATACAATACGAAGGACAATGAGGTTGTGCATACGCATCAATTCTGGAGCCTCCAAACTCTTGTCTATTCTTCTGGGGAGTTTTAAAACCGTAAGGTTCTTCGTAAGGATTATTATTGTTCAGTGATATCTTAATGTTATAAAAGGCTTGTAAAGCTAGTTTTAAATAATAATAAAATCCGTAAATTTATTATAAACATATTTTTATACTCAGGCAGCACCATAGTTGAGAAATCTAGATACGAGTTTGCAGAATGTTGATTGATATTTCACTCAGTTATTAGGTTTTCTGCTTTCATTGGTCATATATGTATATCATATTTTAATCTCTATAAATATTTTTCGCTTCTTTCAATTCACCAAAAAAAATCTATAACAAAATATCCTCCCTATGAAATAGTATAGAGACACTCTTGGGGCGATATGGATAAATTTACGTTTAATTTAGTATGACTAGGTTAGGTGTCAGAGGACGTACGAGAAAGTTTGTGCAATGTTAATCCACAGTTTATTTCGTAGTGCATGTAGTGAAATTTGCTTTTAAACAAATCCCTTCCATACCTCACTTATAGTGAGTCCGGTGGCAATCTCTTGGCTAGATCCTTTCTTCATCTAGTTTTTGGTTGCATCACTCTCTTTCATCTTTCCTATCAGGTCTATCTTGACCAACTCTTGTTCTCTTCCGGCCCTGACACTATTAAAGTGTTCAAGAGCTAGGGGTCTCTACTTTAAAGTCTTTTTCTTTTAAGCCGATAATGATCTCAAGGTTTTCGCTTTCAAATAAAAAATTAGACCAATTTCACCCTGTCCAACAAGATAAATTATAGTGTCGTCGTATATGTCTTTTCTTGATATTTTTTGAAAGACTCTATCGAACTGATCATGAAAAATTATCACATTGCTTCAGTTAAGTGGCTCCCAAACGTTTTAGATTGAAGGCGGATAAATTCTATTAATATTTCCACGGCCCTCAAAGTTAGATTATATGCCTACCTAACATTTGCAATGCTGCTAGATTGGTTAAGATTCCGACCACAATCAGGAATATAAAACAATAAAAAGAAATTAACAAAAGTATAATGGTTGGATGTAGGGCGTGCGATGCTAACCATAATTTGTTGAAATGCAAGTTCCTTTCTTGAACTATAAAATAAAAGAGCAGAAAACATCGATTAGGCAGGCCGTAATGCACCATCAGTCTCCATTGATCTGTCACTGTAAACTCTCCGAGAACATTCAAGAAGAATATAATTATAAAATATATGAAACCGTGTTTGAGAAAGCTGGTGAAAAGAGAAACAAAAGATATATTAAGGCGTGAGGACATTTTCATTGTTTGATAAAGAAGAAGAAATAAACAACAATTTATGTTATTTAAAGTCAAAAACAATTGGTTGGGGCATGTGGAGAGAATTAGTAAGGAAGGACTGTTCTATTAAATTATTTTGTAAACAAATGAAGGGTAAGAAGGAGGAGCTGAATGTACGACGTGGAAGGAGACTTTTGGGGATGAAGGAGTCACAAACAAACGGGAATGGAGGCAGATAGTGTAGGAAGTTAAAGGACTCAACAGCTTGTCGAGTTCGGAAGTAATAAGGGTGGTTAACAAAAATAATCTTGCATAAAAGGTATCCAGATGGAGCTTTGACTATGAACAGGTTGAATCTACGCGAACTTGTCGATGTTATCATCTTGAAAGTATTTTTCATACCCATTGATAAATTGGTACAAAACAGATTTTATGTTACGAGAATAATCAAAATCATTAGAGATCACAAAGATTTCGTTACCACTAGATTAATTAATTTCTTTCATCTACATAACTGTTTTTTTTCTGGAAAGTGAAAACTTCCTGAGGGTTTTCATACAAGTTCGTTGACCCCTACAAGGAGAGATTCAACATTCAATGTATTTAACTCTTCAAAGATATCACAAAAGTATTAGTTTACTAACAAATCTGTTTCCTCGATGCGTTTGCCATACTCGTGTATTTCTTCTTTAAGAAAAGTATACGTTTATGACGTCATTCAACCGTATAAGACGATACATTTATATATTGTTCGATAAATGTCTTTCCAACATATCAATTCCCTGATAGTAGTATTTTAGTGAATATATCAGAATATTTCGCTCCAGCAACGCACAGTATGGAAACCACTGCTTTATTCCGTAACTCGCACGAAAAGTTGTATTTATATAAGACCTAAACTTGTGTCACAAATTAATCCTCAACATAAATTGGATTTGATTAAAATCTAGCTAAAATGGCAGCTTTCAAGGTTCAATTTTGTATTGCCAATTATTCCAAGACCAAAATATTTCTTACTTGTGATTTTGCTCACAGATTTGGGTCATTAATTTTCTCATTTCGTTAACTTTTGAATGTAATCGGGAAAGTTTATTTTGAGACATTATTACTTTTATAACAACTCCATATACGATTTTTGTTTTATTACCGATAACTGATGAACCTGCATTTTGAGACAGATGTGATCTGTAAGTTATTTTTATGTTCTTAGAAGCTACATTCGACTTAATTTAAGAAAATCAATACAGAATATTTTGATAAATAGTAAATTTGGGTTTTCCCTTAATGGAAACTATCCCTAAGTTTTTAATAATCAAAAACCGTAGAAATGTCCCGAGGAAATTAAGCAAACATCATTCCAAAAACACTCTTATATATTCAGGGGATTTCAAAATTAACATACCCGCAAACAAACTCAATATACATTTTTCATGACTTTATACTACTTATATGTGAGAAAATAAAAACTGATGTAGATTAGATTATGTTAAACAATTAAATGTTTAAATTCATTGCTTGTAAAATCAGGCCAAACTGATACAATTCTCTGATTTTAAGGTTATTTGATAACGATAGATTGTTAATATGATTAATCATTTACTGACGTTCACCAGCGTCTTCGTTTTTATTTATAGCACTAAACGGGAGTGTCGATTAAACCAGATCAGTAAATAAGATACAATTAAGTTCGGTGTAAAATAGAAATACGATTAGATTGTGAGGAGCAGTATGTGTTTGTCGATACAGTAATGTATTCAACTATTTATTGTCAACTTATCTATAAAATAGTTCCCTTGAAAAGTCGCACGAGATTAAATAACGAGATGTCATTTACTTTTTAATCTAATTGGAAAGGGAAATTTTGGATCATGGCAATTGATGTAGTTTATTGAGTGCTGTGAATGATTGTAATTTTTAAATTATAATGGACTTACAATCCACAAAATACTTAGGTTTAATTATTGATAAGATGTTAAACTGAAAAATACATTTAGATAAATTGAACGATTATTACATGTCTTAGTAATTTTTATCTATTAAAAAAAATGTGTGACCTTTATGGATGGCTTAAATAATTATAGTATGTGTTAGTTGAATCCAAATTTCAGTAAGGTATAGAACGTTGGAGTTGAATTTTTTTTTTAATGTAGTGCAGATAGTGTTACAACCACAAACATCTCATACGAGTAATATGTATGATAGAACTGTCCACAAATGTTGCAAATATTTTAAATGTCTTCCTTTGAGATAGTAATAGTTCTGTGACTTGTTTGTCTTTTGTTGTAGTTTTGTCTTCTGTATTATTTTCATTTATCAATGGAAAGAAAATATGTTTTTATATCCTTATACTCTTTCAAATGAACAGCTGAAATTTGTGCATTTTAAATACATCTTTAAATTTCATTTGGTATTTTATTCGTCTTAAACCAACTTTTAACAGATTTTCTAACTGACTTAAAATCTTTGCTTAATTTAAGTTTGTAATAATTTATTATGGACTTCATGTAAATGATTTTTGTCATAATTTGGCTCATAAATTGGTGGAGTAATTTTGGATATTATGGGCAACTACCAAATTACAAAATGTTTAGTTTTTAGGTAATAACTCGGTTTTATTTTAAGTAACAGAAAAAAAAATCCGTTTTATTTTTCATTAAAATAAGAATTTTTTGTTTCTTAAAAATATTTTGTAAACTTAGCGGTTTTCGAGATATTTGAGATTAAAAACTTAAACGGCCGCCGTTTTGAAAATAGATGATAGGACATTTTGTTTTTTTTTACATGAGTAAAAAATGTTATATATATATATATATATATATATATATATATATATATATAATTGTTTTGAAGCGGACTAGGGGGTGATTATTTGTTTCATTGATTGGAGAATACAAAATAGACTATCCCTCTATTGTATCGTACATTTTTCATGAGAGAAATAAATGTCTAATTTTACGTTATTCCTGTCTTACTGACTGTGTATTACTATGGTTTTGTCTCTATGAGAAATAAAGAATCCCTTTCTGTAAAAAAAATGGAAATGGAAATGTAAAAAACTGTCGTTCCTAATTGAAATTTTCAATTGTCGACGCCTTCAGCTGTTAAGACACGTTTTTTTGTATGTTACCTACATTTTCAAAATTGTTAAATCTAGAGTTTATGGGTTATTGAGTTTTAAAAACATGAAATCATGACAGAGATTACGCCGGCTGCGGTAATACAGGAATATCCTTTTTATGTAAATACTACTTTATTGAAAGTTAGGTATGATAGGAAACGTTATCGTAAAGCACCCCAGAGTCAACAATCTCTGATAGGACACGAATGACTTTTTTAAGTCTCAAGAGCTTTAGAGTAATAAAATTGATTGTTTTGACGTAACATGACAAATATTTCATAATATCTGGATTATTTTCAACAACCCAAGAAAATGAAACAAATCTTGAAAAATTTGGTGATACAAATTTAATTCATAAACAACATTTCTTACTGTTACGAGATGATCAGTGTTGATGGGATCTCTAACTTTCATCAGTTCTGGGTTGGGGTTTAATCTACAATGTTTCAATTAATTTTGCCACTTAAAAACCTGAGCAAGGAAGAAGGTTTCATCTCTGTGTACTTTTTTAAATGTTAAATGTTTTTGTCTTGTTGTCATAAAATTTTACAAAAATTTTGATTGCTTATGTCAATATTATTCAGCTCCATTTTTGTAATGTGGAAAAAAATTCACTTAAAAAAATTGTACTGTATTGAGACTAGAAAGTTTAAAATTTATTTGAGCATCTAAATAATATTGCATGGATAGCAATATTACTATCCATACATTGTTAGTTTTATAATTTCCCAAGAACAAATAAATGGTGCAAAAATATTGTAAGAATATTTGTCAATCACCAATCACCAAAACAAAATAAAAACAAACCAATACTAATCGTCACCAAAAATGTCACTCATTTTAATAATTGTGATCAAAAAGTGAAACATGGAAGACGTCTTTTAAAATAAGTTTATATACTTAAAGAGGATAAACTTGTGCAATAAACTTGTCTTCAGCGTAAATCTAGTTTTAATAACGACGGTAGAGGTTTATTTTGTTTTTTGACTTTTATTCCTGAACTTATAAATATATATTTTTATTTTACACATGGGTTTGAGTCGTAATCTTCAAATTTCATTAAAATTTTTCTTACACCTTTTATGGAACAATACGTTTTGTTAGAGACAAATACGTCGAGAAAATCGTAACTTTGTGTATTTTTTTTTAAAGGAGATATTCTCAAATTTTAAGTATAAAAATGGGGGGAGGAAATCCCGAGATATCAAAATATACCCACAAACCAAATTTGATTAAAATCGGTCCCCAAAGTTTGGGTTGTAGAGCACTGCACACACGACAGACGTGAGACAAAAAGAAAAACAACAATCACACGTCAACCTAAAAATGTTTGACACAGGGGACCTCACAACAGATATATTCACATAAAACTTTACATTGTTTTTTTTACCCATCACGGGACTTTATTTATACTACGTATAAGTGTGAAAGTAACAGAGTCACAAATTTTAAGGCTATCCTTAGCCACTATTTTATGGCTATACTTAGCCACTATTTTAAGGCTATCCTTAGCCACTAGGTGAAACGTTTGATCTCCAAGAGATACTACACTATCAACGACCTTGAGGTTAACCCATTCATCTGTTTATATCAGCTGTTCTCACTTAGATGCGGGTATTTAAGTACTTCCGTTGCAGAAGTACCAATACAATTTGTTGTATTTCAACTGCAGGAGTGTGTAAATACTTTCCTACAAATGGATATATGGACTTCAATATCCTAAATGCTAATTTTAAGCAGGTGGCGTAGAGAGGTGAAGTACTTTCGATTTCGAAGGTTTCTTTGACACCTGGTATTTTAGTTTTATCGACAACAAGAGCATTGTTTATGAAATAATTTCAATATGGTTTTTATTTTACAACATACACGTACTATAAACTAAGTTATGTGATAGGTAGATAGTGTCGAATATTTCGTAAAAAAATCAATGTTTAGTTCCTGACTTAAAAATGTCAGTCTGTCTGTCTATTTGACGTCTGTTTTCTGTCACCTGCGCATTGCTCCACAGCCCAAAGGGGTGGATTGATTTTAATTAAATTGTATACATGGGCATATTTTGAACACATTTAGGGACCACTTTCATTTGTTCGATATCTTAAAATTAAAAAGTGCCTAAAAATCTAAAATTCCAAATGTCTCAAAAGCAGTTTTAACGCCCAAACAAAGTTAGCCATTAAGTAATAAAAAAAAAGTTTAAATAGTCGCCATCTCTCCAAAATTGTCGGTTATTATTATTATTATTTTTTTAAATCGGGCATTGAAGACTATAAAAGATATATTTTATCAAAAACAGCTATTATTCCATTTCCGTTTACAATTTGGTGAAACGTGAAGAATAATAAATCAAACCCGTTTGTAAAATTCAAAATAATTTTGAAATTAGGCCTAATCCTAATTAACGATAATTTTCTATTATTTTTTGTATTATTATTTTTATGCTTTCTAAAAGACATCTCTATAGATTTTGATTAATTTGTGCTAAATTGTAGCCCCTTAACCATTAAAAAAAAGTATTGTTTGCCGTCTTTCCAAAAACTGCGTTTTATTAATCCAAAAATCTGTACAAAATCAAAAATCGCCCATAAAGCTGTTCAAAAAACATTATTTACCAAAATCTACTATACCGATTTCATTCAAATTTTCGAGAATTGTGAAGTTAATGACTCAAACTAGTGCCAGAATTTCCAAATAAGAGAAAATTCGCATTCAGGAAAATTTTTAAAACGAATTTTGACTACCAGTATTAAAACTTTATAATATTAATGCTTAAGACAAGGTCATGACACAAGTAAAGGAATTTTATACATTATTGTATACAGAGTGATTGATATAAGTAGTGTAAGAGCTGTTTTACTTGGAAGACAAATATATGATATATTAAAAAGTCAAATGGCAACTCCCCTGGGAAAATTTTATACTGTCTAATTTGGGGGTTTTTAAATTTTGATACCATCAGCCATTTTTCCAATATGCCAGCTAACTTAAAATAGCTAACCTTAAAAGCTAACCTATTTTGTTTGATAGTTTTTAATAATAATAATAATAAATTAATAGTGTTTTATTATGTCTTTTTTGACACATCATAATTTCTTTAAATGTTACCAGTTACATTTTTTTCTGAAGTTCATAGTTTTAGAAATATTAAATATTAAAAATGTCATACTGTTACCGTTTCCACAATTTATAAGAAAAAGTTTTGATTATTGGTACTGATAAACATGTAGCATGAAAAATTTTTATACAATATTTTGAATTGAGATCTTAATGATTTAAAGTTTTTCAACAAAAAAAAAAAAAAGTTCAACAAATGGAAGACGAAGTGTGTGGTAAAATACAGTTTATAGAAACTTGTTTTCTTTATTTTGACCTATATAACCTCCACTTAAAGTTTGGCACGACATACTGTGATCAAGATTTATAAAACTGTGTATAAAACTTTTTCACGAACTGTAGGAAATAGTTGTACAAATAATTAAATTTTTAACCAACTCCAAGTATAAACTTTACAAGGTGAGTAACATATTATCAAACACTCACAACAGCTGATATTTATAACCTATTATAACAAAACACTAACACCTGCTGATTGTTAAATATGGCCAAAAAACAAGGCCTTCATAATAGCTGGGACTCGTTACGTAACCGTCGCATAGATCAAACATGTTGCAGGCTTTGAAAACCACAGATCATTCCACTTTCATTGTTCCACTTTCAGAGACAACGCGGCTAGATTGGGTGTTAACGAAAACATTTTGTTTGAATTGATTTGTTGTTATGTCGTGATTTGAATTAGGTGTTGTTTGTTGTGTAATTTGTTTTTGTTTTTCACAAAATATTTTCAGCATGCTGATAGTTTAACGCGGATATGAAAAAACATTAATTATTTTCGGTGTTTTTTACTTATCTAGTATAAGTTTGGTAATTGTCAAAATTTTGTACCTCTCGTTTTTACCGGATCACGTTTCGTGGAATCCGAAATAGTGATTTTCCACTTGCCGTCATTCCGTCGTCGTCGTCGTTGTTGCAGTTGTCGTTATTGTAAACAAACTTACTCTACTGGATAAGATCCCTGATCTACCAATACAATTTATCATTTCTTACAAACCCCAAGAAATCAACTTTTGGGCATTAAATTTAGAAGATCTGCTTGTGTTACATTATATGATTGGGTTGGGTAAGTACCAAGATGGAGGCCATCAACTTATTTTTCTATCGTAAAAACATATTTGTACTTCTTTGGATGCAGAATTAAAAGTTACATTAAATGAGATACGACCAGTCGTTTTAAAATTTGAAAATTTGCTCAGTTTGAATCTTATACAACAATTCGTAAAAGATCACACATAACAAATTGTAATAAAATTGGATAAAAACGCAACCTCTATTTGACATTTATTTAAATTCGTTAAAACACAACCTTATATTCATTGACATCAATTTCAACATTTACTTTGAGGTAGAAAAAATAATAAATAAAAAGGAATGATTTAGATGTTTTAACTATCTCAATACTTTTTTTTTTTTTTTTTTTTTTTTTTTTTTTTTTTTTCGTGATAATTTATTTTGTCTACAGTTGTTGACAAAGTGGCATTTTGTTCATTTAAATTAGTTTGCAAAACAACTGATTTCTCAACAGTTTTACTTTGCCCACTACTTTGCTCACTCCGAATGGCAACCGAACAAAACGAAATTTAGGTTAAGTTTATTTGAATTGATTTATAATATACAGGAAATGTCCCGTATGTAGGTTAGATTAATTCTTACATGTAAAATAACATAAATAAACAAGAAAACAACGTTTTAAAGTTGAAAAAGGAAGTAATTATTCATGAAGATGATTGACAGTGTAGGCTATGTACACGGAGAGTTTTTTCGTTTGCCGAGTTTTGAAGTTGGAAATCCCGTTTCCTCAACAATACACCTAAGTTATTTGTAATATTCATAAATAACCTCAGTTTTGACGTGAGGTTGAACACTATTGTATTAAATTAATATCTTATTAAATTGTGTAACTGCTGAAGTATGTTTTTTCTACAACTGTAGACAAAGTATAATGTGCAATTCGTGAGCAAAGTGTCTTTTTTAAACTCGATAAAATTGACGCACTCGGCAAGCCTCGTGCGTCAACATTTTTCTCTCGTTTAAAAAAGTGCCACTTTGCTCTCTAGTTGCACAAATAACTATTTTTGATGTTACCTATCATTTGCCTCAACGAAACAAGACCTTAAAGTTGTAGTTTCAAATAAGTACATCCTATTTGAAAAAATTTAAGGAATCCTCCTTCACTGAGTAACCAAAATTCAAAAATTAGTACTTATCCAAGTAAGTAGACTTACATGAAATTCCCAAATAAAAAATTAAGGTTGCGAGATGCAATTTTAACAATCATATTAACGCCCATTTTAGTTACGGTGGTCCCTTTTCAAGTCATTTTTCTTTCCCCATTGTGCTCTTCAATAAACATCCTTAAATTAAAACTAGCCCTTCCAACTACATAATTCGTAATTAAAATGAAATGGGTTTATAGAAGAAACCCCTTACAACATAGAAGATTTCCGCAGTTTAACTGTGTTATATAATAATAAACAAGCTAATGGTCGCCAACATGGTAATTACCCAGCCCTTCATAAAAGCAGATACTCTAAATGTAATAATGCCCAAAAGTTGGTTTCTTGGGACTTGTAGACAATGTTAAATTGTATTGGTAGATCAAAGTGTCTTATCCAGTAGGTTAAGTTTGTTTAAATCGGTCATTACGGTTTTCTGAACTTCGTAAGTCCGATTATCGTCGGCTAGACCTTAACGGGCCGTATGTATGTATTACAACGTCTCCTCTGCTTCATTTGTTAGTGTCTCGGCCCTAGCGGGCCTCGAATCTATACATATGTTAGGGAGTCTCCACTCGCTACACTCGTATCGTGGCCTCGGCCCTTTTTGATCTCGTACCAATACCAATATCAAATTTTCTTGGGGGTCAGATTTCGAAATTACATTATTCACCATAACTTCTCGGTACCATTAGATGCAGATTTAAAATATTAAAATTATTATCTATTTTGGGTGTTTTGTAAGTTGAATAACACAACAATGTGAGCAAAAATAGTTTAAAATAACCGCCATCACATCATTTTCAGTTCAATTTTGTTGAATTTCAATAGTATTCTAACGAGCACACCGTGTCGTCTGTACAGCACAATAGCGGCCACAAAAAACTAGATAGGAATTGAAATTTGGTAGAGAGGACTATAGTGTGTTCGTATACAGTAATAATTTTTTTATCGAATTTAAAATGATGACGTGCGGTATTCAAATTATAAAACACTAGATACCATTTTGCACATTTTATTTCTGCATGTAGTGGTACCAACCCCACCTCTCTGCGACGAAAAATAGCGAATTTATTATCAAAAATTGTAATTTCGAACAGGACCTCCCAAGTAAATGTGATATTCCTGATATGAGATCCAGGACCAAGTCATCGAGTGGAGGCTTCTTCAACTTCGCAGGTCCGAAGACTTCACACAACTATGAGGCCCGAAAAGCCAAGACAATTGTGATGCTCAAACATCGTCTGTATAAACTGCTTTAAACAAACTTACTTTATAATACAATAAATAAATAAGTAAGATCCTTACTTGTATTATACAATACAATTTTACATTTCGTACAAAACCCAAGAAACCAACTTTTCTTCAATACATTTAAAGGATCTGCTAGTACATTATTACGTTCTATTGTGGGGTTGAGTAAGTACCATGATGCTGAGATCAACATGTTTTTTTAAATTGGTAAAAATTTAACTATAAAATTGGTTTAAATGTTTAACATTTCTTTAGATGAAACCAAATCATTAAATATCTTAAATTTATTAGTAAAATCTGTATATTTGGCTAAAATAACTCAAATTGATGTTATGAATATTCCAACGGGTCAGCTGTTAATAAATGTGTAAGATTCGATGTAATTGATAACGAATGTTGCAATCGTTTAAACTTTCAAGAAACAGACGGATGATTTATAAGTTTGAAAGTAACAATACAGCAAGGACACAAACGCATGTAAGTGCGTGAATCTGTCTTGAAGAGTTTCGTTCCTTACGCTCTCCTTTACTCTTATAATATTCACCATTTGGTATTAGTAAATTTGGCATTTCTTGATTCTTTTTGATTTACCCTTTTCGAACGATTTTTACATTTCCGTTACATTTTTTTCGACATTATATAAATTTTCTTCGAATCAGCGTTCTTATGAAATACTTTTAAATAACATTATAAATCCTGTTATTCTTTACAAATCGACACCAATTTCAATGACTTCACCTTCTCAATCCAAAGTTATACTGACGAATACACTGACCATTGTTTACACGCAACCCTTTCTGTCCAACCATTCATATCTCCACTATCCTCTAGACACGGATATCCAATAAAACTTTAATCATTGAATTAACACTCGTAATTTACGAGATAGAAGAGTGACAAATATTTTTTACACATATTTGTAGCGCATAACGAAAACTACGCTATGTGTCAAATAAACGAAAAATAAATTTGTGAATTTATCAGTTTTGTGTTGTCCTGAATAAAAATGAAGATTTTTGGAATGATGTCTATCTGTCCTCTGTCATCTGTGCTATCCTCTACAGCTCAGACGATAGGGCCGATTTTTATCAAATTTGGTACGTAACCATATATCTCAGGACATTTTTTAGATAACTCAAAAATTGAAAGTAGGTTCTTCGGCTATAACAATTTTGATAAAATATTACTTAAGTGTTGCCTTTAAAATAGCAAACAAAACTTATTGGTCACTATGTCTACGAAAATGTTCGTTATCGATTTAAAAAAAAAAAAAGGGTCATGCGAGAAAAGGATATTAAACTGTGTAATATCTCAAAATCTTGACTATCAATTTCGTTCAAATTTTAGTGAAATGTGACGATTACTGACACTAATCTGTGAGCAAAATCGTAAGTAAGAAACCATTACGTTTCAGGGATAATTGCAAAAAAAAAAATAACCTTCACCGCCGATTTCAATGAATATGTCCATAGCTCATTTTCTCTTGTTGACTGACAACTACAGAACTGAATTTGTTTTTTAATGAATAGTTTTGGTTGGTTATTGTTTAGGTTTGGTGAGAAAGTTTGTGGAACGATTTTATACTCTTTATTTACACAATCATTGTTTGTAAAGTAAACGAGAAGCTTAACAGATTTTGTTTATTTTCTGTGGCACTGACCTCGATATCAGTTAGTGAATAGATTGGTAGAAGAAGAGAATGTTCAATTGAGATGAAGAGAAGGTTATAAATGCAGACAGAGAAACAAAGAAAGAAGATAACATTAGTTCTATGATCTCTCTTGATGAGACAATGGAGAAGTTATTCGATTGAATTTTAAACTGTTCATAACAATTACTTTTAATGGAAGATCATTAGAAGATAGTGCTTCGTGAGTGTTGCTTGGCTTCCTCGCTTTATACCATCAGCCGTAACGTGACTCAGGTACTTCGTAATGAAATAGATTGAACTCTTCCTCATTTAAATGTAAATATAACAGAGAATCGTTAAACGTATTCAGTCTTAAACGTTCGTGAACAATTTTTAACCTTACTAATTGTCACTAAGGAGAAGATCTGCTTAGTGGTATTTGTGAAATGATGTAAAACTCAAAAAGCTAAATCAGCTGATTAAAGAAGGTAATTAACAATGCCCTAGATACCTTATGTCGATCACTTGAAGTATTAATGATGCCGCTTTCTATATAAGAATTTAAATCGTATTTCTTTCAAATTATGATCGCTGTCTACATTTTATCTATTCATCTTTTTATGGAAAAAAACAAGGTTTGTCTATTAAATAACAAGACTATGTTCCTACCTCTCAGAGGAATTAGAAAAAGTGATGGTGAGCTCTTTGGTATTAATAAATATATTAATATAGTATAGCTTTGTCTAGACGAGACAGAACCTGCATGACAAACAACAACACATTCTGCCGCTCAGTTGATTGAGAGTCAACACATTCTGGCGCTCAGTTGATTGAGAGTCAACCAATTCTGCCGATCAGTTGATTGAGAGTCAACCCACTCTACCCTTCAGTTGATTGAGAGTCAACCCATTTTGCCGCTCAGTTGATTTTGAGCGAACCCATTCTACCGCTCAGTTGATTGAGAGTCAACCAATTCTGCTGCTCAGTTGATTGAGAGTCAACCAATTCTGTCGCTCAGTTGATCGAGAGTCACAGTTTAGTACAATTTGAGTTCTGCTTTGTGCTGGAATAATGTTACGTTTAAAAGTAGAATTGAATAAAATACCACGGAATGTGTCATATGCTTACTCAGGCTTAGGTAGAAGATGCTTCGGTGATTGGAACGTAAAAGACAACGAACGTCCTGGATGACCTACCACTTCAATAAACAAAGGAAGCGTATACAAAATTAGCTAAACTGTTCGAGCAAACAGCCGAATTTACGTAAGAATGATAACTGAAACTATGAACATTCATAAACGAAATACAGGCAAGGTTAGGTTGCAATATATATAATAATATTAAACTATATATAAAAATAATGTATATCGTATCCAGTTTGTGTTTCTATTTGGACAGGAAAAGCGATTATTCTGGGAATCCCTCACCTTCCATCTTGTGACTAATGGCTTCTTCTCACCGCCTCAAGTCCTGACCTGCCTCACTGCTGAACCTGACTTCATCGGAAGCAAAATTACTTGGATTAACATTGTCTAATTTTGTGTCGATTTTCCCTCGCACTTACACTCCAAAATTTGCACTCTTTTTTATTTTTATTTCCTGAAAATGAAATCTGAGCTTAAAGGAACATGTTTTTGATGTGTAAAGAACAAAACGGCGATTTGTTAAAATCAGCTGACTAAATCTGATCTTCTCTACAGCTTCGGCCAGTGGAAACAAGACTACATCTGTACGTAAACGCAAATAGAAACTATATTGAAGGTAACAAGTATTAGCATTTAAATACATATTAATACTAATGCCAAATTTGAATTAATTCGTTTTACAGTTAGAGGTATACTACTTATTTTAATCAAGTTTGTAGATTAAATGGTTAGCACATACGACATATCCTTTTAGATTAGAGTTATTTTTATAATTTTATTTGAGTTAAAGTTTGATCTTAGATATAGTATTTTAGGCTAGTTTTAAAATCGATTTTGGAAAAATTACAGTTTTTAGTGTATTCGCTTTTCAAAGATTGTAGACGAAATTAACAATTTTGAAAATAATACCACTTTTCAAATATGTAAATTTCAAAATTCACAATAAACACTGTGGAAAACACTGCACAAACTTTTTAACACACCCATCCACATTTTGTTTCTGTGAAGTAATCAAGGACAAAGTGGTTGACACAATCTTTGATAGTAGAAGGGTAATAGAGGAACTTCTGCCCTACCTAGTGTGTTTAATGAAATAGTTAATTCACCATTTCTTTCAATACTGTAAACGCAATTTTTTGCTAATTTTATCTCTAAACAAACACAGCACATAAAATTAATAACTTTATGGGTGAAAAAATTACAAAACGAAACAATTATTAATTTCGTTTACTTTGATTGGTTAGACTACTCAGTGGGTATTGGTAGATGAAATACAGGCAGCAGAGCGCTGGCAGACGTTACATTAATCACGGAGACAGTGACAGGGATGTTGGAGTTTGCACGCTATCCGCAGGCGGGAAAAACAAAGAGGATTACCAACCACACTGTGCAAAAAGACACTAGTATTATAAATAATATCGATTCCATTTATTAACCCCCCCTAGTTAACTGGAATAAATTAAGTCGGGTCTGTAACGTTGTTGGTATTGCTGTTTGTCTGGTTTTGTTAACTTTAATAAAGAAATTTGGGTTTTAATTAGTGGGGGGGGGGGATTATTTGTTGAATTGTTGACGAGGACTGATATTATTAAAATATTATATCTGGAAACTCGCAAGTTATAGAATACAGTCGTGGAATGACACTGTGAGGGTTTTTATTTATTTAAAAAAATATTGTACGTGAGACAACATTGTTATCTTTATTAAAGTTAAAGATACAAAATATTTTTAATCTGGAAAATGTAATATATCTTATTTTTTTGAATTAGATTCTTATTCAAATTTGATATCTACTACATCTCGAAACGTTTTTCAAATTTTCTTTGATAACTCAAAATTTAGAGGGAGCTGCCATAAAAAACCAAAAATTACTAATTTTTTATAATCGGGTGACACGATTTTGAACAAATTCGACTTATGTGGAGCCCATAAAGACTCAAATAAATTGGTCGCCATTTCTCTTCAAGTGCGAGGTCGTGAGTTATGGGTAAAAAACAAAAAAATCGGCCATGGGGCTGTTATAAAATATCCATTTTTTTTTCCAAATTGACTCTACCGTTCAAATTTTAATGATATGTGAAGATTAATGGCTTAAACCCGTGTACAAAATAGCAAGTAAACACATATTAGGATTCAGGAACAATTGTCAAAACAAAAAATAAATTTCTACTGTCGTTTTTTAAAGCTAAATTTTATATAAAATACAATCCACCCTAAGGACTCGTTTATAGTTCATTAAAACAAGTTTAGTTTTAAAAATAAAAAAATTAAAAAAAAGATTCATTTTTACTTTTTAAATACTTGCTACAAGTATTTAGTTTAGTAAGTTATTTCAATTTTGATTGTGTACATGTGATAAAGTTGGTGCAATATTTTTTTCTCAGTTAATTTAATACGTCTAGAATATTTTTATTTTAAACCAAATTGTTTCAAAATGGTCTACATTTAATACCGTATCCCAAATATGGATTTTGAAATTTTTGTGAATATATTCTGCCTCCCCTAAGTTAATAAAAAATTAGAAATTGTTTCTCTGTATAACTGTGAGAAGTGTATTGTTAGAAACAGTTTGACCTTTTCCCTTCAAAGTTAGTATCTTGTTATTTCTTATTAATTAATATACAAATAAACCGTCTATAGTGACACTATACAACTGATTAGGACCCAATTTCAGTGAACTGTAAGGAATACAAATCAAAAACAGTATGTCAAGCCACATCGCTGGATAAAGAAAAACAGAGATCAGCAATAACTGTAAAACATAAAAATAAGTCTTGAACTTCGTCATTAAAACCACGATTCCAATAGAATAAGATTTACACTTACGTGGAACATGCGTCTGCTGTATTTAAATTCATGTGTTCTAAATACAGTATGTTTCATTAAAAAAATCCTAAAAATTGGAAGATGAATAGAATTATTTTAATGTTCATTGTTTGGTGTCCAAGTCACTTCGTATAATATAATGAGTAATAAATTATTTTATATTACCTTATAGATCCGTCATGTGACTTTGATTATGTCTTTATTACAAAGACGCGTTTCGGAGACGTATCTCCAACTTCAGTATTTTCACTCCGTAGAGGTCGTTAAAACATTAATATCACAAACACATTGACACTATACACACAATTAAATAAAAACACATATACGTTGATTTTAATATTTTTTTTTTTTATACATGCGCACGGTTTCATGGTTCGCGAACGAGTAGTTCTACGGAGTGAAAATACTGAAGATGGAGATACGTCTCCGAAACGCGTCTTTGTAATAAAGACATAATCAAAGTCACATGACGGATCTATAAGGTAATATAAAATAATTTATTACTCATTATAGAATTATTTTGTTTGTTTAGAATCTGGGCCTGTGGATGGGTACATAAGAGAGCTAGTCAAATACTTTTCGCCGTTTGGTACTTAAGTTGGGTTATGTTAGTTTAGATTAGGTTAGGTTAGTTTAGGTTAGGATAGTTTATGTTAGGTTAGGTTAGGTTGGTTATGTTAGGTTGGATAGGTTAGGTTAGATAAGGTTAGGTTGGATAGGTTAAGTTAGGTTAGGTTAGGTTAGGTTAGGTTAGGTTAGGTTAGGTTAGGTTAGGTTAGGTTAGGTTAGGTTAGGTTGGTTAGTTTAGGTTAGGTTTGGTTAGGTTGGTTAGGTTAGGTTAGGTTGTATACCAGTATGCGAAGAATATTGGTAACTGCAAAAACTACAGTTTTTCTGGCTGATATTCACGTTTCATGACCACAGGAACCAATAAAGTTATTTTCCGTCCGTCGTCGTTGTCGTCTGTACGTTAGCCCGATAACGGCCACAAAATAATAAAAATAGAAAATTGAAGTTTTGCACAGGAGACTATAGTGTGCTCAAACAAATTGAATTAATAATATCATATTAAACTGTTTTTGTTTATACCTCATGGATTATTCAACTTATAATACCCTAAATTAGATAAAAATGTGTAAATTTCAATTCTTCATGTAATGGTATTGACCCTACCTCTCCACAACGAGAAAAAGCAAAAATATTGTCAAAAATGTAATTTCGAACACTGACCCACCTAGAATATGTCAGACTGAGTTAGCGACATGAGCGTGGCGAATGGATGTCCTTTTACAAACAGTTTTGAGACCCGTAAGGATCGAGACACTGACAAAAACAAAGCTAGTGGAGAATTTTTAATATATGCACATCGATGTGGCCCGTTAAAAGAAGATAACCGACTTAAAGAAAGTAGTGATATACACAATTACAAGGTTCATAAAACATGTGTAACAACTGTTTTAAACAAATTTACCCTACTGAGTAAGAGACCCTTGGTAACTAACATTTTCTACACGGTTCAAGAAATTAACTATTGGGCATTACATTTAAAGGAGTCACTTGTATTACAATGTATGATGAGTAGGATAAGTACCATGATTTAGTCATCTGAAGTACTTAGTTTAAGCTAGAATTAGTTTTAACTGGTTAGAAAGTCAACGTTTAGTTACTTGGCTATGGCAATATCTATTATAAAATTACATAATATAAAAAAGCGATTCGGGGAAAACTGTTTGTCTGTTTGTCCCTACACGGAGCTATACGGATTCTAAAAGGTAAACAAATTTTTTTTGTATCTGCGTCCTTTTTTACTTTAAAAAAATTTCTTGGTAATTCCTATAAGATAAATATATACAGGGTGTTAGAAAAATATGGAAACGGCTTAATATTTCAAGAACTAGTTAAATAGAAAAATGTTGGACCTCTCTTTTTATTGCTCTTAACCTAAGTTATCTACAGGATGGTACAGAAGTTTAGTAGGATACACCTCATGTTCCAAAAACGTTAACAAACGAATTTCAAAACGCCATAACTAGGTTGTTATTAAAGATGATTTAAAAAGAAAATTATTATCTTAAATTGACGTATCAGAATAAGTAAAAATAATAATCGAGTTGAGAAAAATCATGTTTTGTTAATTTTTGGAATACCCTGTTTCTTCTACTGAATTTTGTACCACCCTGTAGATAACTCATATAATATAAGAGGTCGAACATTTTTCTATCTTGAGTAGTTTGCTATGAAAGGCCCTTAAAACTATCTGGGTTTTTAATTTCAATTAATAATCAAGATCAGTGGTTCAGTATTTTATTTAAATCTTATCTTTGGTATGAAACTTATGTCTATTTGCCTGATACTTTACTACTATACTTTATTACAATAATTTAACTACAAAACTTTAATACACTAATAGGAATTTAATTAAACAATAAAACAAAACCATATTATTTATTCAAAGCCCAGAAGTATTCCAACTATCATTATATTTTAAATAAAAGAAATTACAAATGTTTTTATTGGTGACTTTATGTATAGAAATGCTTCCTTACGGTTTGTTGCGTGGATTTCCTGGGCCATCTTCCACCACGGCTAGCCACACAGCCGTGTATCTTCCCAGCTCCAAAAAGACAAGAGAGACCTCTAAATCCTGCTGATTGCTTATATACCTTTTGTTGTCTTGGTAACCTAGTTGAGTTTGCAAGTCAAGCATTTCAACATTTTTTTTACTTGTTTCACAATAGTTGGGTCATTCTGAGCTTTTTGAATATGATTTTTTCCTAATATAACCTAATATTAACTTATTCCTAACAAGTTCTTGAAATACTAAGCCATTTCCATACTTTCCCAATACACTCATTTCCCTTTACACTCATTACAACAAATTATCTCCAACGATTTTTGAGAATATGTAGCTCAAATGTAGCCAGTAAGTAAACAAACAAAATATAATCTTAGTTTTGTTCCAATTAATACGGGTTCGGAAGTTAACTATCAAAAACTTAAAATGAATAAAACACTCTCATAAAAGTTAGATTATCTCAAAACCGGTCAAAGAGATTGTAAATGCTTATGAAATGTAAAGTTTTATGATGGCAACCAATGTGAATTTAAAATAAAATTTACTAGATTGAACTGTTTAAAAACATTGCACAAAATTTCTCAATCAGCGATTCAAAATACTAACCGAAACAAAATTCCCGCCAAAAATTTCAGTTCAGTAGTTTTCAGTAAAAAAAAAATGAAAAATCAACAATGGACGCTGTCTTAGATTTTATAGATTATTTTGAACAATATTTCTATATTTAAATACTTCTATATTTATTTCTAGACTATCTTCACTTGCGTCATAAACTCGTCTTGACCATAAATCTTATAAGATGAAATGACCTTGAAACGACCTCTGTTAAGGCTCATTTATTTTTTTAGAAATTATTTCCAACGATAATTTTCAATTATTTGTAATTTTTTAACAATCTTTTGGGTCATTAATCTTCATAATTCTCAAAAAAAAAATCCTTAGAAGTGATTTTGAGAAGGTTTTTTATAACAAGTTTAGAGTCAATTTTGGTTTTTTAACCGACTGACATTTTTGGAAAGATATGTTTTGTGCAACGTTAAGGTGACATTGTTACAGCTGATTTTGAAATTTTGTATTTCTATATCATGGCTTGTATAAATTTTAATTTATCAAAAAAAATATGGCAAAATAAAGCCCAGAGATATGAGCAAAAACAAATTTACTTCAAAATTGGTTCGTTTATTTAAGCTATAGAATAGTGTACATACAGCAGTCGAAACATCATTTTGGACTTTAAAGGGCCTCAAAACTGATATTTCCTAGAAAATACAACACCGGATTTTTAAACCATCACAACTTATCTTTGTAAAACCAAACAAAATGAACTCACAGTGCTCTCAATTTTACTCAACTTTGTTTTGTACGCCGACCAGCAATTATTAAAGCCTCCTATATCTAAATGGGGTTAATAAATATCTATGATCGTAACTAAGAGTTTATCTTATTTGGAAGTACAGTAATGACAATAAGAATTGTCGTACAGTACGATATGAGTAAAACACGATGTCAGCTCAGGAAATGAGGCCTTGGCTCATACATTATGTATCGAATGTAACTTGGCTCACGTGGGCATGTCGGATTGATCTGCTACTGTATCCGATATAATCTGATCTGAACTGTCTGTGACCGTTAGACTTCGATAAAGTCAAAGCGTGCGATTGTCAGGAAATGTTTTAAATCATTTTCTAATAATCGGTGTAAAAAATGTGACACAAACTTTCTCATTTAACTATCTTTTAAACGAAAAACCAACGTAAACTAATTGTTATCAAAAATAACGTTCGGTAGTTGATAAAAAGTGAAAAAGAACCGAAAACGCAGTGTTTGAAAAAAAAAAAAGTATTTATTTAAATAGGGCCTAAACTTGTTTTGATTGTACTATAACTACAAAACACAAGATAGAATAAAACTCGAACACAAGATCTCACAAAAATTACGTTTACTTAATCAAACGCGTTTCAACTACAAAGTCGACTTCCTCAGTGATACATGAGCTACAATATATAATCTGTAACTAACTTATAGTTAATATAGTACCTACAGTTAGTTTTAATTTGGTTATTGTAGCTCATGTATCACTGAGGATGCCGACTTTATCGCTGAAACGCGTTTGATTAGGTAAACGTATTTTTTTGTGAGATCTTGTGTTCGAGTTTTATTCTATCTAATACTATCTTACAAATCAAGTTCAATATTTATTTATGCAGAATACAAGTCTGGTCAGAAAAACACCAAATCAAAATATTTTTCTTTAACTTCTTGGAAAACGTAATATTCTTTCTTAAAAATACAAAAATCATTCGGTTATACGAAGTTATAAAATTGTTTATAAAAAACACAATTAGACCTACAGGCGGTAAACAAAGTGTTTCATAGAAATGTTTCTAGAACAGATAATTCACTCCCCAACCGTGTATTACTAATAACAACGTCAACATTGACTACTCTCTGTACTAAAAACATGAAAAGAAAATCTTCCCTTTATTTTAGCATATCAGCTGCCTTACAAGTTTTATTGGGACAAGATACTCACTTATGCACTTCAACCCTTGTGACGTCACTTCACCCCGGTGTGCCGCAAGAGTTAAACAAACAGTCTTGGCACCCCTTCTTTACTAGCAAGGCTATTGTTGCACAAGAATTGTTTACCTTCTTTTACACGTGCAACAAGAAGGGATTATTGTGTAATGTTTGAATCGGTTGCATATTTTGTAGACGTTACTTGCATTCAAACAGTGAGTGTGATTTTTTAATTACAAATATCATCTTATAAATATTATTTGAGCCTTCAATTTTGACATATATTTTTTTGTTTATTTTATGTTAATTGGAATGACTGTTTTATTCTATTTTCAAATTTCCATATTTTGTAACTAAATTTTATTTTATTCCATAAACAATGTAAACTTTGTTTTGTTATTAGATCCAGCAATGTTTTATTCTACTTTTTCCTCTTTTCCTATTTGAAAACACATTTTTAGAGTCCTATTGCGACTATTTTTTTTGTATATAACTCCACAATGTGCTGAGCATATCCTGTTCCTGTCAAAACCTTTAAATGAGGGGAGGGAGGCTATGTTATTTTTCCATTGAATAAAAAACGCGTTTACAAAACTTTAAATATTGCCGCCATTTACCAATATGGTAACTAACGTTTAAAATTGTTTACAGAAACATCTATTTCGGATTTTTCTTCACATTTTATGGTTTTTTATTATTGGACATTTTTTGATAAACCCATTCGTTTTGAATTTCAAAGCGTTTCAACTTTCGAAAATTTGAAGTTCAGCGAATTTTTATACAATTTTCTATAGGCCTACTCCCCATTGTTTCATCAGTGTTAAAAATTTCATTAGGCGTAATCCATGAAATAAATACAAATACATTACTTAAATTAAAATAACTAATTTGTGAACGAGACAAAAACTAACTCAAATCTACTGTAAATATAAACAGGTTTTCATCTGTTCCACAAAGTAGTTACTGGTATTTTAAATTTATTCATGCATTAGTATTTACCCGTTTTAAACTATTCCTAATTAAATTTTTAACTTGATGTAACAATGAGAAACTATGGAAAATCTCCTTCCAAAAATGCAACGAACTTTGAATTTTCTAAACGCCACTTCTAAATAAAGAGTTTATCCAAAAAATAGGTAAGAATACAAAAGTTTTAAAATTTGGTGTAAAATCCGAAAACACCATTTTTGACATCCATTTTCAAAATATAAATTCCATGAAAGAGAAACAAGTATCCCATTTAATGTGTTTAAATAGGATCAATCAATAGTTTACCAGTAGTGTCATAATAGACTACAATGATCACCCTCTATAAGTTATTTCATCTCAATTTTATTTTTATTTTTGTTCTATTTGAGTATTGTTTCTTCTTTTTACAGATGAAATACAAATTAAAATTCTAAATGAAACTTAGTGATTTGAATAGAGTATATTATCGATCTAATTAATAGTGACATTTGTAATCATCTGTGTATATTTAAGCTAAAACGCGACGTTTCTAGAATATAAAACAACTCTCTTTATCAAGTAAAAACCTACAATTTGCGAATCGTTAACAAACTTTAATATCCAAAGTCTTTGTATTAAAGTGAAACTAATAACCTGAGAAATTATTCCTGGCCTTAAAAACTGAGTGGACCAAAAACCTACGACACGTGATCAGGAAAAGCACAAGTCAAGAGAAATTCTGTTTCTTGTTGTTAATTCGAAAAAAACTTTCGGTCTTTTTATTGTAAAAATGAAGAGTATGAAGATCCCCTTGTCCTGGAACACTCTTAATAACTAAAAGCTTGGAGAGACTTGATAGAAAAGTTGAGAGGGATCTAACCCAAGACTAGATGAAAAAAAATGTCTAAGGTACCTAAGGGTAGCTACTACTGTACTGACTAAAACTGTGCCACTAAGAATGTCAACAGAACTGTACACCAACACAAGTACAGTAATTACAAACAGCAAGTTTAATAAATATAATACACTGCTCAACTAACAAAAATGATGTGCCAAAGGTAGTAGTAACCTAACCTAACGGTTTTATCAGAGTGAACCATCCTTTGTCTCCTCACTCGAGGGTGTAGTTAATGACCTGGTGGTTATGCCTTGTGGCGAATTAACCGGAAAATTGTGCCGTATTTAAAATAGAGAATTTTTATTTTTTATTTATTTTTTAAATGGAACTGCCTTGTTTTTATATTGACTTGAATGAATATTGACTTTTTACTTTCTGAGGTTGATAGATTTGTTTTAGGTTACTAGGCCATGTTGTCCCTTTTCATATTTGTCATATTGTAGGTTTTCACATAGCGAAAGTTGATCCTTACATTTGAAACGTCGTGTATTATTTTTTTTATATACAGCAAATGTCCGAGTACTCTATAGGCTACAAATAATATGGATACTCCATCACTATCTAAAACTTTAGAAGTAGATTGGGCCAATAAATATGCTTATATTTACAGAGTTACAAAAAAAGAAAGTTGCACATTGTTATTTATTCAAGTGAGCTCTGCATCGATTCTCAAAAACCAAAATAAAAACATTACATTTCACCACAAATTACATTTATGTAGTTACAACCCAATAGTGAAAATGAACCATGGATGTTGTCTTTGAAAAAAATAATATAAATTTGAATGTGACCTAAACTTGCTTTAACTTGTTGTTATAAACGCATCGTATTTGATTAAAATCGAGTTTCTAATAACGGCTGTCAAAGGTTCACTTTTGTTTTTGCCAACTATTACTCAACTACAATATTTTATACTTGCGTTATTGCACACGGGTTTACGTTATTTTTCTTCACATAATACGAAAATTTCAACGGAATCTGTAGAACTCATATTGAGAAATGACGTATTTTATAACAGTCTCCTCACCGATTTTTTAAAGTTTTTACTGAGAATTCCCAGATCGACATATTTGGAAAGACGATGGTTTTGTTTGTGTCTTTAGAAGGCACATAACAAAAATTTGAACAAAGTCGTTTCAACTGATTTTGAGAAAAATGTACTTTTGTGTTTTCGTTTTAGCAGGAACACCAAAATTTTTTTACTGTAAAAAAAAATAAAATAAAGAAAAATAAATCACGAACTATTGTCGAACTATGGCCAAATACCAAATTTAACAATACACAAACATGGTCTTGTACGAGGAAGATTTCATTTACACATTTATTTTTAAATGTTTGTACTCAAACTTATTGTTCCGTTTCTTTGCTGAAGTCAGAAAGTTTGTACAATTTTAAAATGTTATCTAAAGTAAACTACGTTTTGGAGATAGTTCGAAATTTCGTCAACAGATTCATTCGATCCCATTTGCCCTGACTCAACTTTCTTTCTGTAGACTCAGCAATACGAACACAATTCACTGCCTTTACAATCACAATCACAGCCTTCTTGATTGACCAATCATTTATTTGCTCATCTTTTCAAACAAAACGTGCTTATCAGATTGTTTCCTAGAAGTTTATACTCATAGAGTGCCGAAACCTTTCTTCCGACGCGACAAAACAAAAGCTTATATAAAGACATCTGTGTCAAATTGTTTAGAAATCTTTTGTGGAGTCTGCATCTTTTGTTTTTTCTAGACAGTCAAATAAACACTTTAATGTGCTGAGCTTCGTAGTTTTAAGGTTAGTTTCTCTCACTGATATAATGACGTGACGTAATGGAATCAACTATTATCTATTCTTTCTTATTTAAATGTATAAACACATGATAACAAAAATAAAATAAATACCCTAGTCTTCAAATATTCTAATAGCTTCAGGATAGGAAAAGAATAAGATTAGTAGAGAGAGAGAGAGAGAGAGAGAGAGAGAGAGAGAGAGAGAGAGAGAGAGAGAGAGAGAGAGAGAGAGAGAGAGAGAGAGAGAGAGAGAGAGAGAGAGAGGTTTAGGAAAGATAAAAGAAAAGAATCTAGTCCAAGACAACTGATAAAAGTTGCAGAACCTCGGGATTGCCAAGGTCATCCAATGGCATCATATTTTGACCTAATTTATAGGATAAAAGGTTGGAATTAATTTTCTTAAATAACTCCTTTATTTATTATCGTAGAAGGTAACTAGTGATACCATTGGAAGCAGTATATTAATCTCTGTAAAACGAGATTTAGCAGGTCATTGTTAAATCTATGTTTAAGAAATAATTGCAAAATTTTAAAATCAGCTATTTTGACAAACTAACTCGTTGTCATTTACCAAAATTTTGTTTACCAATTTTTATTGATAACGATTCATTGGTTTCTGAGGAAACTAAAAACGATTGTTGAGACATCTTTGAATATTTCATCCACTAAGGAATTTCTGCTCCAGTCATGTATTTCATTATTATAGGCCCGATTTTGATGATTTAGGTGTGAAATTAAACAGTGCTACCTGCGCAGATATATTGCATATTATTCATTTCCCTTGGAAACACTTATTTTGTATTAAATTTATCATTTAAAAACATGTTTCATAACTAATTTGAAACTTATTTAATAATTCGAAATACGTTTTATTTGAGAATTTATAACAGCTGTTATAAATTATTTCTAGGTTAACTTACAAAGTGCTTACTTATTTGTACGGATTCATGTTGTGTGCTGATTGATTGCTTGATTCTTGCAAAATTAAACCGTTTAACTTTAAATTCCCAAATGCGTTTTATTTTGTTTGAGAATATATAACAGCCGTTTTAAATTATTTCTAGGTTAACTTACATAGTGCTTACTTATTTGTACGGATTTTGTGTTCTGATTGATTCTTGCAAAATTAAACCGTTTAACTTTAAATTCCCAAATGCGTTTTATTTTGTTTGAGAATATATAACAGCCGTTTTAAATTATTTCTAGGTTAACTTACATAGTGCTTACTTATTTGTACGGGTTTTGTGTTCTGATTGATTCTTGCAAAATTAAACCGTTTAACTTTAAATTCCCAAATACGTTTTATTTTGTTTGAGAATATATAAAAGCCGTTTTAAATTATTTTCAGGTTAACTCATTTAATGCTTACTTTATTTGTGCCGACTCACTTTGTGCTGTGATTGATTGCCTAGCTCTCGCAAAATTAAACAGCTTATGTGGCTTAGTGTATGTGTGACAATTAATTGGAACTGAGTTTTTCATCTCGCAAAAATTAACGAATGAGCTGTACTTACTGTACAGCGCTTACTTTATTTGGGATGTAGTTATTCGACGTTGTTTTAAATTGTTAGCTGGAAACTACTAGTTTTTCTTTAATTGTAGGACCTGTTATGTGTTCTGTTGATAACATTTTCCCCCCAAAATTAACGTCGCCGGTTGTTTTTTTCTTCACCGTCGGTGTAATAATTATTAGATCTCTGCAAATTCTTTTGATAAACGGTTTAGCATCTTAGTTTGATTCCTAACCCTAGAACACTACTCATTCCTAAAAATTACGACCCGCCCTTTGTAAAATTCGGAGAACTTGTAGACAAAAGACGGACACGCTCTGTCTTTTTTTACCTTTACGCCATTGTGAATAGAGGCCACTGTCTCTTCGGCTAAGCTCAAAGTTGAACCGTTATTACCGTACTGAAGCTCGCATCGTATATTTTACGAAAGAATAGTGTTTGCAAAAGTTTTAACTATTAAGTGTGAATATTTTTTTTTTGTAAATTATTGTTTTTATATTTTTAGTTTTTAGTGTTGTAAATAGTTTATTGTGTAAATAGTGATTTTAGAGTTTAAAGTGTTTGATTTAGCTACTAAGTGTATATTAATCACTGCAAGGAATGTGATTCTCAGTGAAGACAAGACTCTAATTTTGGCATTTTTGGCATTCTACCTAATGAACTTATTGTAAATCATTTTTCTATTTTTATATAAATTAAACACTTATAAATAATGTATTTTATGAATATCCAATTAATTTTTCCAATAAAATAATATTTATATTTTTTTCGATTTTTTTTCCAGATTAATTATTTTTTTTTAAACATACTTGTAGTGGTGGTAAAAGACATTTTTTTTGCAGTTAAAATATGTAGGAGTTCATTGTTAAATATTTTTGAAAACACTTAAAAACAATAAAGGATTTAATATAAAAAATAGTCAACACTAAAGTAAAGTTTAAAAAAAAATAATAATAATAAAAACAGAATGTAGTAAAATTTACGAATGAATAGTGATCACGTAACAATGAACTAAGAGTAGTTATCTAGGGTTAAACATTTCACTAAAATTGAATTGAAATTGTTTAGGGAGTTGCAAAGATATTCCATCTTCCAAAGTATTATTTTTGAGTTGACGTTTAAAATTGAAAAACCGTTTTATTAAACTTTTATCAAACTCGATAACGCTTTTGTTTTTGTTGAAATATAAATCCTGATATTATTTCTTTATAACCAAAACAAAGGTGCATACAAATAATTAAAAAAAAAAAAAAAAAAAAAAACTGTTTTAGATATAACCATTGAATTTATATCGAAGACGAAGTCCCATAGCATACAATAATATGAGACTTAATAATTAATATGTTGGTTCAAATGTAGTTCTGTGGGTTCAAGTTCAGAATGCGCTAGTGTGGGTGGAATTGAGCAAGCAAAAATGTGTGCAGAAATTACCAGAAGATGGTGGCAAATTAGTTTCTATATACAGTACAATCATAATCTAAGTACAATCAAACAAATCTTGGTGTCAAAATCCCATGAAAGTGATATCTTTAAAAAATGGTTAAGTGGGTTTTGTTTACATCGCGACACTGTATCTGTACTAATTATCCGTGAGAAAACAAAATGCACTATTCTTTAAAGCAGGAATTAAGTACAGTTTAAGAAACTCGCACAATAACAAAGATGTGAGAAAATATTTTTTAAATAATGATCCCCGGAAGTGTCAAGAAACCCGGCTGTTCCAGTCTTATCTAACATCCTCCAAAACAATGTCTTCTTTTGTTTACTGTTTTGTAAAAAACAGTTGTCTTCCATTGTTCTCGTCAAAAATTAACTCTATATACACTTCTGATAAATGGTGTAGTCTAGACTTTTGAATTCATTAAAGAAACTGTTTTAACAGCTGTTCTCAACCAACGATATACAGAGTCAAAATTATTTAAATACCTCAATTTTCATAACAAAAAATACATCAATAATTTCACATTTAATCAGTAAGGTATCATCTTCAAATAATTATGCTTCTTTTAGTGAAGTTTGTGTGTACAACAACTGATGATGACCTAGTTAATGAAACGTTGTTTTTTTATTGTTCTTGGAGTGTTTTATTAACTGATGATTTCGAATTTTTTACAAATGTTGTTCAATATATATATATATATATATATATATATATATATATATATATATAAGTGTTTAGATATAACAGGGATGTTTATTTATTTCAATTTTTTTTTACAATTTCATATGACACAAAATTTTGTAAGGTAATATACAAATACTTTAAATTAACTACTTATAACTAGAGAAATAAACTAAATTTAGTTACCAAAGGAAAAACCTTTTGTTTGGTGTAACATGGGATAAAAATAAGTCATAATATAACAATATAAGAAGAAATTCAAATCAGTTGCACATAATAAAATATCAAATATTGTACATAAACCTTTAAGTTGGAAAAGTGGATAACTATCAGAAATAATAGTTCGTTTAACGATATACAAATTCTCAAGAAACAATTGTATATTCATCATAAATAATAATTGACTCAAAGATATGCAAATTTTCTAGAAACAATTAATTGTATAATTATTATCATAAATAATAATTGACTTAAACATATACAATTGTCTAGGAAATTTTGTATAACTATCATAAATAATAGCTATTGGTCAAATGAAACTACCCTTTATATATAACCCAATTTTCATCCCCAAAGAGGTTTTCTAGGAGGATTGTAGGTTAAATGTTTTAAATGTAAATTAATAATTAATTTCATATAAAATCACATTTTATGATAATTTTATTATGGTATTTTTTTTTTACATTGCAACTATTAAGTGGTAGTCCTTGAATTTATAGAACCAACCACAAGAACCAAAACTAAACTTCTTCTAAAAATTAAAAAAAAACTAATGAAATCGCCTTTAAACCGTTAGGTACATTGAATTATTGCAATTACAAATTGTAAAAGTGAACCTTATTTGTTTGAGGATCGAAATCCGATTTCAACCTTATTGCAATTTTACAATACCTATCAAGATTTTATAATCAAACTCTTTCAAGTGCAAGTAATACATAGGGTACATTCAATATTAGTTGTCTATCAATCGACCCAATCTGAGGCCCATATCTAAATTAACACGTTCAAAAGGATTTAATTCTAAATTAGCGTGTAATAAGCTCATTCACTATACACATCTTAATACCAAGCATCATTACAGCATAAATGAAATTCACTGCTTATCACATCAGCTGAACTCCAAGTTTATTGTTTACTTAAAATTGACGGTCACGTTTTCTTTTCACTCAATCAATCAGACAATACGAAGCCCGGTAGCTCGGAACCCCTACCAGGTGTACCTCAGGGGTCGGTTCCGGTGCCAAATCATTTGTCAAACTTCCCCCTATGTTGAGTGCTTACGCAACTCTTTCCCTTTAGAAATCTTTCTTAGTAACGTTAAGTAACTGTGATTGATACAAACAGGTTCTTGAGGGAGAGAAGGGAATATTGATTAGAGTTATCATTATTATGTGTCAGCTGTCAACGAGGTTTTGTTGAAATCTGATGTGAGCATTAAGTGTTGAAAATCGGAGCATTCTTGGGGAAATTTAGAGCTGGTTTTGAAATAAGGTCACCTGACTGGAAGGGTTAAGAGTGACTAGTTTTAGATGCTACCCTATAACAATATGTTTGATAGCCTTTGCACTCACTTTCTCACTTGTATACATTATAAAACTCGAATTTTGTTTGGTGTTTTTATTTTCCCACATATAAGTAGGCTAATATAGAAGGAGTTAGTTACAAAATTTATGACAAGTTTTTTTTGAGTAATTAAGTCTCAGTGTCTAAGTGGTTTTTGGAAAGATACCTGTTGAATGTGCAATAATCTATAAACCAAACGTGTAGACATATTTTAATCAAATTTAATATGAGCGCATATTTTGTTCATATCGCGAATTTTTTTAAAATTCGGTTTCGTCACACTGCTTCAAAAACAGCTGTTTTCAATACATGCATTGAGATGCTAAAGTTGTTCTTTTTAGTCCTAGGACCTAAAAACATCAGCTGAGGTCGAGGTCATCAGCTGTTACTTCGTTTATACGAATTGATTAACGATTATAAAGCATCTATAAAAACAACCGATACTCTCGATTGTAAATAACTGTTAAAACAGCTGTTACCATCGATTTGAAGGTAAATAGGTTTTAACATTTTAGTTTTTTGAAAATTTGTTTTATATTATTTGCAGTATAACGAAAAATATAGTTCATTACTTGGATCAAAAGAAGCTTTTCGATCCTCGCTCGTTTTCAAGTTAAACTTAAGCTTGTATCGAATAGCTTCACTTTTGGTCCTAGTGATGAAATATACTATTTCTACCGTTTGCCGACTTAGCTCTGGATATAAAATGAGCTAATATAGATCCTAGATAAGGCGAAATTTCGAATTATCTACAGTAAGATTCGTACAAATTAATTTCCACTTTTCCTGACGTTGTTTATATTATCTTTGAAATATATTTTATTTTTTTAAATTTTGCATTATTTTATAAAGTTACTTTAAATATATTTGTAACTATTGATTATGTATCCGTAAAATATCCAGGCATTCTTAAAAATGTTTAGTTTTTATTCCTAAATTTGTCAACTTCCATTCAGCAGAAGTAAAAACTATACTTTTTTTAAACATATTGAAATTATGATTAAATTTTGTCTTTTGTCACTCTCGCTTTAGTAGAAATATTTATATTTGTATGTTATCTTTCGTTTCTAAAATATTGATTTGTGTGTGTGTTGTGATTTTGCAATTTTATTGTTACCTAGAGTCAAGCCAATTTGCTGTATTATATTCAATTTATTTTTATTATTTTCTGTCTACTAGTTTCCCACTCTTGGCACTTCATCCTTTTTAGCTGTAAAGTTTCCTATAAATATTTTAAAATACATTTGACTTTATATATTTATGAACCATTTAAATTATATGAATATTTGTAGAAATATAAAGACTTGTACTTGTACTGGATATTGAAGGGGAAGAAATTAATTTAAATAATCACTATACTTTTTTCAAATGTATTTAACTAAAATTGACTAACGTTACGGATAATATGACTGATATTACTTATCTTTAAATATACAATAACGTCTTTATCGTCTTTTTGTAAATAGACTATTTACTTTTTTTTTTTTACCTCTACATTCCAAAATGTAGAAAGTTTTGCGTTCTTAAAAACTCTCTACATAAAAAAAATAATAATATACTAATAAAATTTTTGGTTTTCCTTTATGACTTATGTCTTAAAATTAATAAGAATACAAACAATAACAAAGAACACATCGCACTACCTTTCTCATTTACCCATCCTCAACGTCAAATAAAAACTTACAAAACTATTCATCATTAAAAATGTCAGATCAGTTGTTGTCAGTCAAATAGTGAAAATTAACGGCGTCTTTGAAAAAATATTTATTTAAAATGGGGCCTAAACTTGTTTTGTTTGTTACCACAAGCGCATTCTCAGAGTAAATCAAACTTTCAATAACGGCTGTCAAAACCCTAAGTAGTGATATTTTTAAGGATACTTAATCTTCACAATTTACTAAAATTTGAATGAAATCGGTAGAACTGGTTTTGAGAAATTACTTATTTTATAACAACCCAATGGTTGAGGTTTGGGTTATTCTTATCGATAACATTCAATACGTTTTGAATGTGTCCTTAGAGGCTACAGTTGAACAAAATTTTATCAAAATTGTTGAAGTCAATAGTCAGAATTTTTACCAAAAATGTTTAATTATCAAACAAAACAAAGAATATCACGAAATATTACAAGTAATGTGCTAATTGTGAAAAAAAAATTAATTTTGTTTTGGTAGGTAACTTACCCCAAAATATTGTATTTGCGAACAGTAAAGTAGAGTACATAAGGAAAAGGTATTTCCATGAACAAAAAATAAATACGTTGCTAGAGTAGTTTATTTTATAATAGGTCCATCAAATAGTTTACATCTTAAAAATCAGATAATTATTTTTGTTTGTCAGAATTATTTTTATAAATTTCAAAAAAATGTATAAAATTTTAGGGCTATATTTCGGTATACTGTACTTGAATTATATGGTTAAGAGATAATAACTTTCAAAACTATTATTTATTCGAAAGATCTTGTATATAAATATATAATTTTAAATTAAAAATATAATTAAACCAAAATGTACCTAAATATATAAGAAATCAATGAAAATAATGATGAATAAATGAGCAGTTTTGTGACATTAGTCTTTCAACCTGTTCTAGCGGCAGATCATTTCCCTTCTTATATAAAAAAAATAACCAGGACATAATAAAGGCACTCCTTTCTTTTCTAATGCTTGCACTCATCATGATGAGTGTGTGTGTGTGTAAAGTGGGGGGGGAGGAGGGGTCTCTAGTTTGTTTGTATAATACCAAGAGACCCCCATATAACAATCACCAGCTAAAGACGAAACTGGCTTGACTACTTATTTCCCCGTCCTCATCTGAGAGTACCTGCCGAGAACCAGTGTATGTTCAGCCCGCTAGCAGAGCGTTATGTGAAAACATAACCTTCAAATTGATAATCAATCAACCTTTCCTAACCTGCATACACGAAAAAGTTTCGCTCTCGTGCAATACTAGTAAGAAGATAAACAAAATGTGTGATACCCACTGACAATACTAATTAAATACTTGTTAATTAAATTAAAAGACGTTAATTAGTGAAATTTTAATAAACATTAATTTACACGCTGTGTTCAAAATGATAATCAAGTGAATATTATGTTTCTTTGTGATAAGTTATTAACGGTATCGAATGTGTTTTAAATTTAAAAGAATCGCGAACAGTTTGTGATAAAAGTGATAAAAAGTGTGATTTTTTCAAAAGTGTTTATTTTTGACTTTTAAAAGTATTCGGAAGATTTGTTTGTACAATGTTAATCACAAAGTGTTTTTGTCGTCTAATTTTTAAAGTGTTTAAACAGCTGAACAAAATTTAATTTTTTTTGAGGTTAGGTTTCTATCGTTACACTGTGAAGTGGTTCTATTATGTCGTTTAGTGTAGTGTAAACGTCATTGATAGTGATTTGGGGGTAAGTAATTATTTTGTATTGTATTTTTAAATAAGTTATAAGGGGGGAAATTTTAAGGTTATAAAATAAAACAGGTAGTTAATTACTTGAACCTGCACTAGCCTATCAACGCGTGTTGCTTGCGTGGACTAATAACAATGAGTAGGTGTATTTCCAACTTTAAAACGATAGATTTAGGGTTATGTTGTTGAAGTTTTGGTTTTTTTAAATGGTAATTTAAAACTACCCTGAAAGGATATCTAAATTTGTAACCCTATTTATTTACTACAGATTGAAAGTTCGGAAAATAGTTGTTCCGTATTTTTTTTAATAGGTTATTTTTCTTCAACATCAAATATCGTTTTTAACTTGATTTCATATTTAAGATTTTTGTTTCGATTTGAATTCCAGTTGGTATAATATTTCAAGAACCTATATTATTACGTCCGTGCGTGTATTCGCCGTGTTTCTATCTATGTGAAATCATAATTGTTATGTTTGTGACCTAAAACAAACACATCCTGTACTGTATTTAGTGTTCATCAAATTTTGACTATATTATTTAGAAGTCTAATGCAACAAAATAATTGAAACTCTAAAAGTTACCTTATTTTCTCTAAATATTTTATAATAATCTAAGAATTTATAATAAATACAAGCTTTATATAATATTAAGGAGTTTGAAAACTATAATATCTTTTCAAAAATGTATGTCTATTTGGCAATTTGTATCTGCGGCTAACGCTACAAAAACTAGTCCAAAAGTCTCGTTTAAATTCGTTCACTAACGAATTCATTTCCAAGTTTTGAAATAGCGGCAGCTCAAAATCTTACAAAATCTCTATATCCTTGTTAAGCTTTTACATTTATAAGTTTAAATTTCTATACCGTCGTCTTATAAATGGACAAACATAATTAAAATATATTTTGACTTAAATTTATTACAAATGAAGTTTGCAATACAATAATAAACTGAAATTGCCAGCAATGAATTCAATACATTTGTAGAATATTGTAGAAATTTTTAATATCGACTATAATTTTTTATTGTAAGTTAAATTGATTGAATCCTCAGTAATAGGTTAATCCTCTTGCAAATTACGTTTACCGTTTCAAAAAGGCGGCCGATCGCAATAGTACGCAATAGAACATTTAAAGAATATTCCTAATGTAATTTGTTCATAGAATGTTTAAAACTAACAGTATTAATTTGTTTGTTTTTCAATGATGTCTGGGAATGTTGTTTTATTTTAGTTTAAACGATGTAGTAGCTTTAAACATCGGTCGAAGTTGATAATTATAAATAACAAACACGCTCATATATCTTTTTAAAGAATTTATATTTTAAATACAGCATATTGATTACAGTGGGGAAATCATGAAATTTAAATCAAAATAAAATCTATATCAGTTTTGATAACGAATATTTTATAATTATTGAATTGAAAATTATTCTCGCCACAGCTATATAGCGCAGATGTAACTACAGTGAACTTTCTTATTAGATGAAAATAATATGTGGTAGTAGTTTATAATAGCCAAATTGAAACCGTAGTCAATGCATGATGACACCGTGATTTAAACAAATACTTTTACCATCATTTATTATTCATCAATAAGTATTTTGTTTTATATATTGATTATTAAGAATGGTTTATTTGCAAAAAAAAACTGTTCCTGTTTGATTACTCTGAAATTTATAATTTCGATATTTTAGGTTGTATACGTAAATTTTGTTGTAAAAATGGTGAAAATCATAACAAAAAAAGCGTTAATATTAACTTAAATTGTTTAGAAAAGTATTAAGATATGAAAAGATATTAAGATATTGAATTGCTTCACACATTTCCCCACAATTTTCAGGGACATAAAAAGAAAAGCATGGTCTCAATTACGGGACTATTTTGTGTCGGTTAGACTGATCACTAAGTATAAATAGTTTCTTTTGCACCATCGAATAGCTCATTACACTACTTTGAATGATTTATTTGTGATATAAGAAACAGCAACTGAGGTAGAATTATTCATATTTAAACATCGGTAACATTAGGCAAGTGCAAGATAATAGTTTATATACGTAGTTTATAAAGAAAATTTGAAATTTTTGAAAAAATCTATATCGAATTCACTCTATCCTTAGTAAAAAATAAATAAATATATAGACTGCTGTTCTTATCTAATGGCGCAGTGGGTGATTAATCGAATAAACAAAGTTTTATCAAATGTAACATATTTTGGTCTGGCTGAACTTTATATTTTTGATTTTTTATAACTCAAAATTTGGAAGTAGGCTTACATGTTAAAATATCAAACATAAATTTCAATTTGCTAGACAATCGCTCTAACGATTTTTATCAAATTTTAGTAAAATGTAGTCCTATAAAAAAAATTGCGTTTAATAGGTCGAAAAAGAAAAAGAAAACGGGTTTTGATTTTGATTCCCCCACCCAATTTACTTGCGACTCTAATTTTCTTTTACACATAGTTTAGTGCAAATTTTGAAATAAAAAACTTTAAAATTGGACTAAAATTATATTATTTACGCCTTTAGTTTTGTATGAGAGAAAGTTATTACAATGTTGTACAAAGTTTATTTGACAATGCTCTTGGTGTTTCAAATACCTATTTTTTTCATTACTAAATACATTGAAAAACTGTTAAAAACCAAAATACTTCAAATTTTAGGATCTAAAACATAGGTTTATTTGTTTATGAAACAAATACTATTATAATATAAGTTTATGTTTTTATGAAACAGGCTCCAAAAAATAGATAAAATTACTGTTAAAATAAGAAGAATTTCCCTAAGTTATAACTACATAGGGAGGGATAATCTGACGTGATAATTGCTTTCATCTACACAATCCACGAACTAAGTTATTTTTCAGGATAGATGGCTAATATTTACTTTATTTGTAATAACTTAATACTTTTAACGTTCGTACTCATTTATGTTTTATTTAAATATTCAGTACGTCAATTTACGCTGGCACGATAGGGTGAGTCTTCATAGTTTTGATATTGTAGAGTTTGTCGTTTGTTGGTATAAATATATGCAGACTACAAGCTGTAGCCTACAACGTAAACTATCTTTAAACTGAAATAAGATTGTAAAAGTCTATCGTTGATTATTTTTAATTAACAATTGTAATTAATTAATAGTACAACCTAGTGCAGATTTCTCTAAACATTTAATAATTTCTCATCTATGAAAGTTTTTGTGGTTTGAAAGTGAAAATCCTCGCAGTTATCAGCACATTTAAAAATAATAATATAATATAGAGCCTCATAGAACGCGAATACTCTAATGGCTTTACGGTTAGGAAAAACGAGAATTGCTCAAAATAGGATAGGAAAGATGAAAGAGAGAGATTTAACCCAAGACTTAAGATTAGGAAAGGTGTAGATCCAACTATGTTACTTCGGGAATGTAAACTAATAATACTAAAAGCTTTTTTAATATTCATGTTTAACTCTTTATCGTTGAAAACATATATAAAAATCAATGATGTAAATAGGAAAATTGCATTATTGCCGACAAATTGTTTTAAATTTTATACGTTTCTGATTGTAAAATTTCATTACCAATTTTTGCAACGTCTGAAACTAGTTATAAATCAGTGCCTACTTCAAAATTGTCAATCTTTACTGCCACATAAGGGACACCAGAGTTTCAGTTAGGGATACATCCCCCCCCCCCTTACAGCACAATGATAATGAGGTTTCTCTGTCGAGGAATTTAACACTAATTGCTTTTATATTTTAACACTACGTACACATTTTATCATCGATATAAGTACAATCAAATTGTAATAGGCCTAACTGGAAACCAAATTATGAGACAATTTTAATCATCACAAAATTAGGATTAGTTAGATATGACATGGAAAATATATTTATTTTATTTTAAAATGTTGGAAAATATTTTTAAAATGATTTAATTTTGTTGAAGTTTTTCAAATCGTTTGAATTTTTCATAGATCTGTACTTTTAATATTAATTTTCATATTAAAAAATATATTGTCAGTTTTAAAGTTTATTTCATGTTTAACAGCACATTAGTTCTTGGAAGATAAATATAATAACCTTAAACCCTAAAATAATCTGAGAATTGATTTATGATTATATTTCGTTTTAATAAGATGATAAAAATTATATATAATATGCTTACGTTATACAAAATTTTTATTTAATTTAAAAAAAAAACATCCAATATCGTAAAAGTTGTACTAAAATAAAAGACGGTTAAAACTCACCCGAAGAGTGCTCTCGCCTAAATAAACAAGTCATTCTATGTATTTTTTGTTCTTTAATAAAATACAGGCAACTAACCTCCTGGATCAATTATTGTCGATTTGTGGGACAAATCCTCAAAATAAGAGAGGATATGGAAACTTAAAATCTGGAACATTTTTTGGCAACCGTAGCTTAAGTCGGAAAAAAAATCAGACGAATTGCGTGCATTAAAGAACTGCCACACAAGTCCAGTGAGATGGAAAATGGTTGTAAACTATTGTTATAGGTAACACCGATAGGTAGGGTCTATACACATATCATAGTCTCGGGTGTTAAGTGTTTCCAGAAGGAGATGGCATAGCTAGAGTTAACAACTTTTTCACGTTTTTGAAAATTTAAAATTTTGAGTATTATAACAATTTAATAATATAAAATATCATTTGTTTCCATAACTTTTTCTTCATATATATATATATATATATATATATATATATAAAGTCTTTATATATGCATACAAAATCAGTAGTGAAAGGAAATAATATATTTCTAAATAATCCAGCCGCACATCCACAGCAAAGTAGAATTTTCTATGATCACGAAAATTATGTAATTTAAAAAAACTAATTTCTAATTTTAAATAATTTGTGAATAAATAATCTTAGACGTTCTCTTTAAAATTCGTGTTGTATTGTAACCTTATAGCCATTTAAATCATAAATTAATTACTTGCTCAATCTATTAGTAACATTTTAAATTATTTTTGCCTTTTCTCAAAAATTGTAAAGAAAACTGAGCAATTTCTGTAGGAATAGAGCAGTAACAATAATATATTTGAAAAGTAAAGTTTATGTAATTTTTATTTTATAAAATCACTAAAAGTTAAATTGTATTTTATGTGGTTTTATGTCGTACTTAAAAATCAACTTTTTTTTTTTTAATGATGATGGTAACTTAAGTTTAACTTATAAAATTTCTAATTCCTTGCATTTGAAACCTTGTGTATGAAAATAGTTAATTGCGAACTAAAATATATTATTGTAAGGTTCTCCAAAACCGGCATATTGCTTCGGTTATACAAATTCCCATATATAAATAAAAACATTCCAATTAGTTTTGAAGGAAATTAATTTTCACAGTTTTGTGATAGTCTAAGATTTGAACATAAAGTATATCCTTTTAGATGGTTGCAACAAGAAACAACGTAGGTAATATGAATTTTCAACTTTCTGTATCTTATACTAATATTTTATAACAAATTAATACCAAATATAATACGCCTGAAGAAAAATTATATTTGATATATTTTAAATAGTTTAAATGAATATTAATTTTATGGTGAAAATGTATTACGTTGTATTCTTTTTTTTTTAGGCTTAATTTGTAGATTTAAATAAAATTAGGCTCTAACAATACTTAATTTAAACGAAACTAATGTACTTTTTTATTTGACACATTCTGGCGTAAATTTATTTTTTTTAAATCAATTTATCTTGTATACATAATTTATTAACAGTAGTCAACATTTAAAACGACAAAATTCTTTTTATCTTTCAACTTATTCTTTTTTGTACTTTAGTTATATTTAATTCCTTACTTTATTATTATTTTCTCAGTAGAATTTACTTATTAAATAAACAATATTTATAACAGAAAATTATAATTATTAAAATAGCCAACATATAAATTTAACATTTTAAACAGTTAGATTATATCTCGAATTTGGTATAACAGGTGTTTGCCTAAATACCCTGTTTCATGGGCGTCATCGCCGGGGGGGACGCGTCCCCTCCAATATTTGAGATGTAAAAATATTTTTGCTAAAAACGAATGATTTACTTAAAATCTTAAAAGGTAAAGATCGGCCTCTGTCTTTACTAGGGTTTTTAACATTACATTTCTGTTACAAACGCATAAATAAATGCATAAAAACGATGTTTTGAGAAGTTTAATTTTAAAAAATTCCATACTCCCAGACCCCCGCATATGTCCCCCCCCCCCAATAATGAACTGGTGATGACACCCATACCCTGTCTGTCTATGATTGTAAATTAAAGTGGGATTTGTGATACACCATTTTACTCTATATAATGTATTATCAACCATCTACATTTTGCGTGAGTTTATTATTATATGCGAAACATACAGCGCTGGGTTTATCTTTACTGTAATACAAATTTCATTGAAATCAGTTTAGCGACTCTATCACGATATGTATGTTTAGGCGTATTTATGTAGTCATTGCTATAAGTGATTTCTTGAAGAATATAATTCCTGGATATGGTAACGCCGTTTCCTTACTGAGGAAAGTCTTAATATAATCTAATTATAGAAATAAATATTTTTTTCATCGTTGTCAATGACAACAGACAGCAAATATATCTAGTATAAGAATTATAATTATTTTAATAAATCCCACGTCATTTCTAAACAATTATAAATCCGTTATATCTATTGTAATAATTAGCAGTTCATCTGTTCTCTATACACTCAAAAACTATAATACCTGGAAAAATAAAATTTCACAGTAAGGTATTCCTCCCAAAAGAGTGCTCGTGTATATTCGTGTTTTGCTTAAATAAATAATCTCATTTTAAAAAATGATTTAAGTTTTATTTTCTCATTTGTATAACACGGGGTATAAATAGCTATCATTATAAAACCATAAAGTAGTTTATTAAGCATACAGAGAATCAGACGTCGACAATAAATCCCGATTCAAACACTTTACAGCTGATTTAGTACTTTAATAATTCCCCAAAAATTAAACTAACTATGCGGAACACTTTATAGTATACAGTACATTACTATATAGAAACATTTTATATAAATAACGATCAGTATTTTGTAGCAGACTAAACAGCTGATATATTCCTGTGATTGAAGATAGTTGAGAAGTAGTGAATTGATAGTAAGTAGTGAGATAGCTTAAAAAACATTCGGAGTTTACAAATTAATTACTTTTTTTTTTTTGTTCGTAATTATTATTTATTTTTCGTCATATTTCTAGGTTTTTAGTGTAATTTTTATTTGTATGTATTTTATTTACTAATTAATAAAAAAGTTAATTTTTTTTTAATTTAATTTTTAATTATCTTATAGCGTTCAAATATTCAACTTCATCACCAGTGTTTTGATTACTAAGTTGTTAAATATTTCTTATTATTTGAGGATTCTATATATATATTTTTAATGATACAGATTTAAACTTTAATTATAAATTTACCAGATTTTTCAACTAAATGTAAAATTATATAATACCTATGATTGTCTCTTTAGAGGTTTTACTCGTTTTGATTACAATAGCCAATTTTATCATTCAAATAGTTCGAGTGCCTCAAATTGGGAAACTTTCCAAGTCGTAACTTGTATCTTAACACCGATGGAGATAATTATGCTAACCTAGAGGAATAAAAGGCAAAAATAGGTCTACCTAATATTTATGGTACCCTATGCAAACTTTTAACAGCATCTTAAGTATTAAAATCCCGTTTTGAGGTTAGTATTAAGTGGCATTTTCATGTTATTCGACACGGTTAGAATTTTTCTTAGAGAACCTGTTTTTTCACATGGCAATACTAAGTATTGTCATGTGAAAAAACATGGTTAAAGCGTGTTTTGCCATGTACCAAAACACGCTTTAAAGGCAATTTATATATTTTTATAATTGATAGTGAGCAACAAGGCCATTTGTTGCTTTTAAACAAAATATTCTAATTACAAAAATATTTCCGTTAAGTTAAACACAGCGAATAATGTGGAATATCAATTATTAGAGTGAGCGATAAAGGATTTTGTTTTAGAGGGCATAAAAAGAACAATTAATTCAAGTACCAATTTTTGGTAAATACATTTCTTTAAAGTGTATTATAATGAATTGGTATATTATATTACATCAAATATAAATTCAAAATTAATATCTGTAGCATAAAAATTAAAACTATTTGAGTTTTGTAATCCCTTGGGTTCTCCTTGATTTTGTTTATTGATTTTGTTGTTTTAAATTTATCTATTTTTGTATTTTTTATTTTTAACAAATAGGTGAATATATAATTAATAATTCCTACATCTTAAAAAATTAATAGAAAATCCTGATTTTTTCTGTTGATTTTCAACGGATTAATTTTTAGTATCAGTTGCAATTCTTAGTGCGGCTAAGCATAACTGAATGAATAAACTTCTATTCTGCTTTGGGGATGAAATCTTTTCAATTTTAAACAAAATTCCTTTTAGACTTTACGAATTCCGAACGTTATCGAATTATATAACCTCGTTATGTGGCTTAATTTAATGATATTCCTGCTATTATTTTCTTTGGTTATTAAATTAAATTTTATTTACTTAATTTTACAATACTTTATAGATATTTAAATTTAAATAAAGAAATAAATTATCACAAGTATCATTACAATAGATCTACTTTAAAAAAAAATCGGTAACTCAAATATAAAACGCAATAAGTAGACCACTATGTATTTATCTCCTCACGAAATAACCAAAACCAACCAGGATATTTTTGAAAAAGAAAAAAAAATCTAATCTGGAAGGAAATTAAGTATTCCTTTGGGAAAACCAGATTTGGGTGCACAATCTATTTATTTAAAAATTTATGGATCATAAATATAGCAAGATACTGACAAATTATGTTTTTTTATGTGCTTTACTAGTATTACATAACAATAAACAATTAAAAATAATACCAAAGCTCATCTCAATATAAAATTTAAAATATATTTAAACATCCATGTGTATAGAAATTGTATACATTACAGTATTCACATATATTTCAGCTAACGGTATAAAATAAATACATTTGTTCAAATCAAAAGATGGACACACATATTAAAACTAAATTATCATTTATTTATTTATTGTCAAGTTGTACACTACTACACTACGAAAAACTAGATTTTAAAGTAGAGCTAAAAAAAGTCATTTTTCCTTTTTACAAAAAACTAAAGATTTTTTGTTATAAAATTATTTTTTGTTGACACTTACATTATTATTATTAAACAATATAAAAATAAATATTCCTATCTCTGATTTCGACGAAATTTAAGTATCAATTTAAACAAAACTATCTAATTGTATCTGTAACTCTGAATACTTATGTCTGTGATTATCTTTTTTTCAGAAACTAGTAACCCGGTTTTAACAAAAATCATTTTACTCGTTTTCTGACAATTCGTGTCTAAAAAACAGACAATTTGACGAAAAAAAAAGGAAAACCCGGTGAAGTAATTTTCAATATTCTCTTAAATATTATCTTTTGAAGGAATCTAATCCTAAAAAAAAAATCCTCGTGTTCTTAGAAAGATAATTTTAAAACCAATCATTTTGAAATCGTTAACAACAGAATCAACAGGACGGACAAACAGTTTATTTTCAAAATATTTTCGCCCAAAACAGATGATTGGAAAATTTATGAGCAGAAAAAAAGAGTATTCTGAATATAGGTATTGTTTAGTTTTATATTCTAAACAAACTAAAAATTGTTTAAGTTTAGGGTTTAAAAACTTGTGCGTAACCCTTTACACAGGCTAGAAATGAAACTTCTTAAAAGAAGAAGAGGAAGAAGAAGGTTTCTCATAGATACACAAGTTTATCACAAGTATACACTTTTACTACAGCTAGAAATATTAGATATGTCACTTTTCGACCCCGGTGGTGTCAATGAGATATTTTCCACGTTTACTAATTTTTTTTCACGTAAATGCGTGTATAGAAGTTTATTTTGGTACATGGCAGTAACACATTGACTGAGAAAGTTATTAGTTAGTTTATTTTCTTATATGGCAGCAACACATCACACACATAAATAATTATTTTTAACTAAGAAAGTTACTGTTTAGTTTATTTTGGTACATGGCAGCAACGCACCACAAACATTAATAATGATTTTAACTGAGAGAGTTATTGCTTAGTTTATTTTGGCACATGTAAAACTATCGTTACACAACAATTTCTTATTTTAGTTAGACTTTTTCGTTCCTCTCAATTCGATTTCACTGCACAACAAAAATTGCCTTACCGGGGATATAGAAGGATTAATTGGTGAAATAAAACATCCATGGTATAAAAAAATAAATAGACAATGTTTAGGGTTTTAAAAACCGAAGGTTTAAAATTATAACAGGATTGGTTTACAAACTTATCCCAGATGTATAATATAAAAAAATACAAAAATTTGATGAAATTTGAAAATGATTCTATTGAAAAGCAACAAAAATACTAAACCTGACGTGCCCGCGGCTCCACTCCCACGCTATTGGGCGTTTGGTAGAAATCCTTAATTTGCCCGCAGCTCCACCTTCATGGACTACAAAATTTGCATTATTTATTTTTTTAAGATCAATAGAGTGATTTTGACTTCTGTAGGTATATTGATAAATTGAAGGAAATTTTAGTGAATTAAATCTATTAACTCTCCCAAATCCTATCTCACAGCCGCGTTTGAACTAAAAGCACCTGCAACTTTGCAGCTTTGAAGCTATTACAATAATTCTTTAAATACTAACGTTTTTACTATCCATAAAATATATGTTGTTACTAAAATATTAAAAATACGTTACAGAACATTTATTTTATTTCAATTGCTTGCAATAAAAATTGTTAAAACTTAAAAACTACTGCACCGATTTTTTAAAGTTTTCTGTTTCAATTAGCGTATATACAGTTATGTAACTGACAAACGTGATGTTGTAACCGATCTTTTTAAGAAAATTCGGTGACAACTGCGAAATTTCCTATTCTTTTTTTTTAAGCAGCACGCTTTATAATTTGGCAACTACTGTACCGATTTTTTTAAAAAATGCAGTTACAACTAACGTTCAAAATATGTATCAATTTTGTCTCTGGAGAAATAGACATGACAGCGGGAAATTTTGATAAGGTGCGTAATATATAACAGAGCTTCTTGTTTTGTTTTCCGAAAGAAATTAGTCTGACAGTGTTCGAAAAGTCGATCAACAAATTTTGTGACAAAATCTCTGAAATTTGTACGAAGCGATGCTATCACAGTCAAGTTACAACGTTGATATTTGTCGGAACAAAACCATTCTATTTGCCCGACGAAAGATAAAAAATTGTTTATAACTATAAAGTAGAAAATAGTTTTTTTTAAACCTACTTAAAAAAATAAAGATAAAAATCAAAAAATCACAATTGGTACAAAGTATATTAAATGTTGAGCTTGACCTATGAGAAAAATTATACAGGATAACAAACAAACATAACACAATTCTCATAAAAAATACGCCTAAGTATCAGACGCGTTTCGACGACAAGGTCGTCCTCTTCAGTGATACACGAGCTACACCAATCAAACTATAACTTAAGTTATATCAAAAGTTATAGTTTTTTAGGAGAATTGTGTTCTGTTTGTTTGTTATCCTAGTACAAAGTAGTATAAAGTAAAGTGTGAGCGCTTAAAATTTTAATTTATTTTATTATTCTTAAAACTTAGTGTGGGCTCCTAAAATTCGAAATTCTAATCGCCCCAAGTTAATTTGTAATTTATGTTTGAATTAGTACCTTATACTAAGTGTTTTATATCTTTATTTTTGTTTAAAGTGGGTTTAAAATATTAATTTTATTTTCATTTTATATGTAGAAATTTTAGTTTCGTGGTTTTGGGGCAATCAAAAATAAACTTCGCATGTATATACCTTCGTCACTATCTTTATTGAAGGAGACTACAACTTTCGCTAAACGTGTCTAAAATTCTATTGTAGTTATTGTGTTTTAATCTGAATATTATTACTATCTTAAAACATATTTAGTAATTATTGATGTAATAAAAGTTAAGGTAGCTATTATTCACTTTAAAAAAAATGTAATCTTTAATTCATTGTCCGATGGTGGAGAGTAACAAAAATGAAGATTTATTATATGTTAAAAGTTTTACTTCCATTTTTATCCTTTTTGAATTATCGTATATTAATTAAACAACATACCTTTTATATCCTTCGTCAGAAGTATCTATTACGTAACTAAAGCTGTTTCACCTCAAGATGAGACATCTTCAGGTACAGCACGGGAATACTTAATTCACTCTACATTTTAGACATGTTTACAATAATTTTAAAATGTATTTTGTACTGAAATTATACTACAAGTCTACAAGTAGCTACAGAAAAAAAATGTCGCCACAACTCAAATTTTTTAAATTTTGTTTGACGCGTGCTATAATTTTAGTATAATAATATATTTTAAAATAGTAAACGTGTGTAGTGTGAGTGTATAAAATATTCTTGTGCTACGCCTGAAGATGCCTCGTGTTAAGGTGAAACAGCTGTAGCAGTTACACAATAGACAATTTTGAGGAATGTTACGAAAAGGTAACTAATGTTAATTAATTAAAAGTTTTAAACTGTTGTTTTAATTTAATGTATCGTTTTGTCTGTTTCTAACTTTATTTCAAATTTATTTTATTATTAAATTTAATTTTATATATTTTTTAAATCTTAGAATGTGATCATCTGTAAGTGTTTTTATTTTTATTTTAAAGAGAAGTTTTAGTAAGACTGAATAAACGAAAAACTTATTTTATAATTTTTCATTGTTTATGGTTTCTTATTTTGATTCATTTAATAGTTTTCTCTTTTCTCTAAAGACGTTTTTTTCTAAACATTGTAATTTAATCTGAAAACCTGTTTTAAAATAATGTTATGTATTTATAAAATGAAGTTTAGTGCCAACTCGGCTGACTATCGCTAAACAATTGCCAAATGAGGTGGTTAATATTGCATTGTAGCACGCATTCATTCATCTAATAATGTGATAACGTATGATTAGAGAAAAAACTCTGCGAGTTTCCGTCAATCCCTTATCCTTTATAAAACCCGCTTCTGAATATCCCTTAGAATATAAGTTACAAATTTTTAGAGTTTCCTAACGTCCGCATAGTTATGGCGTTTTTACTGAGTCCAAACAAGCGTTTTCTTCTACTTTTTAATAAGGTCTGTTGTCTGACACAAGACGCGTTTATGGCACAAGCGAAAATATTTTTGACTTTATTTAATTATTTACAGATTGTTTCCGAAACTGCAGTAGCTTATTCTTCACAGCAAAATCAATGAAAAGCTTTAAATAAACATGTTTCCTAAAATGCTTTGTTTCCTATCTAGCCGCTTTTGTTTGTTTTTAACAAAAGAAAAATATCTTTTTAACGGTTAATAATACAGAGTTTAATTTTTGTATACTACTTAGACCAAATTTTTGTATAAAGACCAAATCGATATCCTTTACTCATTTCAAAATAGCTACAATTTAAATTTTTTTAAAGTCGAATATCTTAAAAACAGTAAATTGTACAAAATATGTTTATTTTTACCGACAAAAACCTGGAATATTGTAAATAGTTTGGCAGTTAATTAGAAAACGTCTACCTTTTGAGGGGCGCCACTTTGTAGAGCTCCTCTAGTTTAGATCTTGTTTTCCATTAGTTTTTTGTAAAATAAATTTCCATTGACAACAAAATGATTCATTATTACATTTCCTGCTCAAATTTTAGTTGTAGGCTAATCTTGGGTAATGTAGACAATTACCAAGAATTTATATTTTCAGGTTTTTTTTTCGATAACTCAGTTATTCTTTACGCTACAGATAGAAACAAAAAAACAATTTTGTTTAATGTTATAAATGGAAAATATATTGTAAAATTAACAGTTTTTGAGTTATTTAATAGCCTCCATTTTGAAATGAGTAATGGAAATCGGTTAATTATTTTATTCTAAAATTTGGGTTTTATAAAAATAAGTAGCATACAAAATTTCAACTTTATATCATTTACCGTTTGAAAGGTTTTTTTTGTTGTTCTTTAAACACAAAATGTCGGCTTGATAGAAAACTAAGCATTTTAGGAATATCAACTTTTTCATTGGCTTTGATTTTATAAAATGCTGCTAAAGTTTTAGAACGATTTTTGGAAACACACTTTGTACATATATTTTCAAAGACGACGTGCATTGTTCATTTTCAATATTTTACTATAATCAAAATAATTAACTGACATTTTTAGTGACAAATAACTTTGGTTTTTTATTTAGTTTTAGAGATAACAGTGATAAAGATTGTGCAATATGTTCGCAACGTTAATTTTAACGGCCAATTTTTACAATTTACAATTGTATAGTAAATAAAAATTACATAAACTTTCCCACATTCACATACACAAAACCAAATAGTAACGAAACAAGATAACAAAAATATCAGTTCGATAGTTCACAGTCAAAAGTGAAATAAAGCCATTTACACCTTATTATATAAACACTGTTGTTTAGTAATAAACTCTGTATTTGTTTTGTTTGTGACAGAAAATCGTTCAAAACTCAATTACGATAGCGCACATTTTATGAAAAAACCTATTTTTTTTTGTTTTTTTACCCATAACTCACAAACCGGCTAAACCTTTAGAAATTATGTTTTAGCTAATTTGTCAGCTAACCTCAAATACTGAGTTTTCCAACATAGTAGGGGAAATTAATATTTTAAATAATAATATTATCAAAATATGCCCACATACCAAATAATTCAAAATCGGACCACTCATTTGGGGTTGAGATAACTGAACACGGACGATATTATTCTTACAACTTCCCTTTTGCATTCAAAGGATCGTAAAATAATACATCTGCGAAAAACTGGATATAGATAATTTTACCCATCCCAAAATTTTGTTTAAACTACTGTTGATAAAGTAAAATGTGACTAAAGTAATGTAAAATTTGTTTGTTTTATATAAAAAAATACACTGCGTATAATTGTTTTTACTCGCTTTTAAATATATAAACAACAAAGAATAAAAACGAAATTACTTTACGGTAGTTTATTGACAGCATACAACTTTAATAGTTGGGTAGTTTAATTGAAAATGTTCTATTTAGGCCTAAATTGAACAAAATAAATAAAATATTGTAAAATTTGACGTTGAGTAAACGCGGTTAGCGTCGTGATTGTAGAAAGTGAGGTGGTTAGCTTATATTGTAAATTACAAATGCTAAAACCATTAATTACATTGTATTTTAATCATTTTCATAATGTAGGCAGTTTAACAGGTTTTCAATTGTTTTTTTGCAAGTTTGTAACTTGTCCTGCCCTTAAATTGTAATTGAATGAAAGTTTTGTCATTAATTGAGAAAAAGTTTAGATGATAACAAGGTTGGAAATGTTGTTTTGCAGCCGTACTCATTATCAGATCTACTTATGGAAGACAAGATCTAGTGCGGATGATCATATCTAGTTGCGTAAAATCAGATCTAGTTCTGGAAGATCAGATCTAGTGTTAAAAGATCAAATCTAGTCTCGGAAAATCAAACCTAATCTCGGAAGATCAAATCTAGAGGCGAAAAATTAGATTTAAACACTAAACGGTAAATCTAGTCCCTGAAGATCGTCTCTCGTTGCGGAAAATCCAAACTAGTCACGGAAAATTAGATCTATTCCTGGCATATCAGATCTTTTTCCGGAAGGTAAATTGAAAGAAAGATCATGTGTGATTCCGAAAAAAAATCATCTCTAGTCTTGAAAGATAATATCTAGCTTCGAAAAAGACATCTAATATCAAAAGATAAGATTATTTCGTGGAAAATTATATTTAGCCCCGGAAGAAAATTCAAATGTAATTTCGGGAAATCATTTCTAGTCTCGGAAAAGCATATAGATGTTAAAGATCAGATCTAGTCCCGAAAGATTATATTTAGTCCCGAAAAATCAGATTTAGTTCCACAAGATAATATCTTCCCGAAAAATCAGATCTAATTCCAGAAGATAATGAAAAGTCATACCTGATCAGGGAAAATCAATTCTTGACCGCAAGAAACTTTTAAATCAACCCACAAATAATGGCGACAAATTTTTCTAAATAATTTATGTTTAAATATTTACCTGTTTTATTTTTCAAAAATATTAAACTCTTAAATTTTCATTTTTCTTAATACACGGACTTTATTTTGTGTATTATTAGATAGCTAAAATTACCATCTGTACATTAATTTTAACCGAAAATTTGTGTATAATATTTGATGAAAATGGTCAACAAATTATAAAAAGTAAGAAATTATTGGGTAAAAATAGTCCAATCTGTTCGTTCATTTTATAAAAAAATTATATAAAATAACTTTTTTTCCTCATATTAGAAAGATTATGTAAAAAACTTAAAAAAACAATAATAATAAAATAAAAAAATTTCAAAAACTATAAGGTACTATCAAATTTGGAATGTGGACATATTTTTGAAATATCTCAGGATGTTTTTAAAATTTTATATACCTGCCATTTGAAAAACACAAAATTACGATTTTTTCAAAACCGTCACTAACGATTTAAATCAAATTTTGCTCTCAAATATAGGGCCTACCTACTAAATAATCAAACAAGACCTATTGGTCGCCATGCGTCCAAAAATTCTGGTTCCTTTATTATTGTAAATACAAAAAATCACAGGACTGTTATAAATTACGTAAATAATCAAAATCGGCTGTATTGATTTCGTTGAAATTTTAGTGAAATGTGAAGATTAATGATTCAAACTCGAATTCAAAATCCCAAGTGAATAATTTCACTGTTCAGAAATATTGGGTTAAAAATAAATTTCGACTGCCTTTATTTTATAAGTTCGATTGAAATCAAATGTCGACCTACGCTTAGTACTTGTTTAGGCCTATAGCACAAAAAAGCATGTTTAGGCCAAATTTTATAGACAAGCATTTTTAGATTTACTTACAATACCCAAATAACATTTTTGATGTCGAATTTATTTAGTTGGTATTGATTTGGTTTAAGTTATGTGTTAATGGGAAGTTTGTGCAATAATTCCTAATATTTAGTCACTAACTTATTTTTGTTTAACCTTAAACTAAAACAATTAAATCACAACGCAGTCTCTTCATTAATTAATCATCTGATTAAGTTAATGTACAAATTAATTATATGTTCATTATACTACATCCTCAAATTATACCTGAATGAGTTTTATTATTATGTATTTTTAAGTACATTAATCACTACATAAACTAAATATATTTACTATTTTATTTATAATTACATATAAGTTTTATATGGTGTATTTTTTTCTTCGTAGTTTGTTAGAATGATCATTGTAATGAATTACCGGTTTTTAAATCACATTAAAAATAATAATTTCTTAATTATTCTTTATTTTTTTATCAATCATTAAAATGGTTGTAGTTTTATTAACTTGGAATTTATATATTCTATATTTATATGATTTAATGTGTATATTTGAATTTAAATACAGTTTGAAGATTTATCTCAATTTAAAAATTATTTTATTTTTTGTTAAAAGATTAGGAATAGGAACAATTGTTTAAAACAAACATACCATCATGAGCTTAGTTTAGTTTGTACAGGGTTGGCACTCCCGAAGTAATCTACCTTTCTTCATGTAGTCTTCCTTAAGATTCCCCTCTTTTTCATCTTACCTATCAGGTCTCTCTTAACCAACTCTTGTTCTTTTCCGATTCTGATGCTAGGGATTTTTATTTTATACACTTTTCTTACTTTTTTTATAAAGCCATGATGAAGGAGAGGGTTTTGCATTTAAACAACTTGTGTTACACTTTTATTTTAACAATCATACAACTATCGTATATGTGTGAAAGTAACTAATATTAGATAGTTATTTTTGCCAAAAAATTACTTCGAGCCGACATTGTGAATGATAATGTTTTCTCTAGACCTACAATAAATCATAACTCTAGGATGTAAAAACACGTTTGATATTTTAAAACAAACTTTGGTTTAAGATTTCAAAATCCATTATTTATTGTGAGGTATAATTTAGTTTCAGAAAAATAGAAACAAATATATCTACCAAGCCAATTAAAATATATACAATTTGAGCCGGTTTTGTAAACAATAGTTAAACTAATCGTTGTTAAATGCAGGTTTATATAATGAGCTATTGAATATAAAGTTTTCTTTGTAGAGCTAATTTAATGCGTCTCGCTGGGTTAATTATAGGCCTAGTATTACTTCTTATTTTACTGACAGTTTAATAATATTATCAATCATTAAATCATTTTGCGATTAAGTTTTTATCTTAATTGTAATTTGATGAACTTTTATGAATAAAGGATTAATTTTTTATGTCTATAATTTCTGCATTGATAAGTTATGGACTTTTTTTTGTTATTACAATGAAGATAAACAAAATTTAAGCTTATTACGTTTCAGTCTAAAAGAGTAAAGCAGGAAGATATTTGTGAAATATAATATTGTATTAGTAGACTGTAGACAGTTGTTCTACTATGCAAATAGTTCTGCTCTATTTTATAACACTATAATACGAGCTAATCAAGTATTTTATCATATTTCGAATATAATATAATGTTTTCGTTATACTGCTTTAAAAACAGCTGTTTTCAATACATGCATTGAAATGCTAAAGTTGTTCTTTTTAGCCCTAGGACCTAAAAACATCAGCTGAGGTCGAGGTCATCAGCTGTTATTTCGTTTATAGGAATTAAATATCGATTGTAAAGCATCATCTATAAAAACCATTAATATACCATCATTGTAAATAACCATTAAAACAGCTGTTACTATCGATTTGAAGTCAAATAGGTTATAACATTTTAGTTTTTTGTGAAATTGTTTTCTTATATTATTTGCAGTATAACGAAAAATATATTTCATCATTGGACCAAAAGAAGCTTTTCGATCATCCCTCATTTTCAAGTTAAACTTGAGCTTGTATGAAAAGCTTCACTTTTGGTCCTAGTGTTAAAATATAAAAAAATTTGTTTTTACAAACGGATAGAAGGATTTTAACGACATCGCATCCCTAATTGTTTTCGGGTGTAAGAAATCCGTTGATCTAAAGCTCATATTCGGGAAATTTTATCTATTGTGTGATATCGAATTTTGTTACGCAGAAATTAAGCTACCATATCAACCAATATAAAAATAACACACACATATACCAGCCGATTAGATGCATTAATTAGTTTTATTAATTCAACATAAAGATAGGTTAGGCCTTGCCTAGACCAACGGGAAATATTCTGAAATGCCTGTTAACTTGATTTTGTGAGGTTATAAGCAAATGAAGTTACCATAGCAACCAATATAATAATAATAATACACACTTAAAACAGCCGAATATGTGCATCAGTTTTAATAATTGAACGTAAAGATAAGTTAGGCCTAGCCTAGACCAACGTGAAATATTCCGAAATGCCTGTTAACTTGATTTTGTGAGGTTATAAGCAAATGAAGTTACCATAGCAACCAATATAATAATAATACACACTTAAAACAGCCGAATATGTGCATCAGTTTTAATAATTGAACGTAAAGATAAGTTAGGCCTAGCCTAGACCAACGTGAAATATTCCGAAATGCCTGTTAACTTGATTTTGTGAGGTAATAAGCAAATGAAGTTACCATAGCAACCAATATAAAAATAACACACACTTACAACAGCCGATTAGGTGCATCAGTTTTAATAATTCAACGTAAAGATAGGTTAGGCCTAGATTAAACCAACGTGAAATATTCCGAAATGCCTGTTAACTTGATTTTGTGAGGTTATATGTAATTTAAGTTACCATAGCAACCAAAACACTTATAACAGCTGATTAGGTGCATCAGTTTTATCAATTCAACATAACATACTAGATAGGTTAGGCCTAGCCTAAACCAACGTGAAATATTCTAAAACGCCTCGATTTTGTGAGGTGATATACAAATTAAGTTACCATAGCAACCAAAACACTTATAACAGCTGATAAATTAGGTGCATCAGTTTTATTAATTCAATATAACAACATACTAGATAGGTTAGGCCTAGCCTAAACCAACGTGAAATATTCTAAAACGCCTCGATTTTGTGAGGTGATATACAAATTAAGTTACCATAGCAACCAAAACACTTATAACAGCTGATAAATTAGGTGCATCAGTTTTATTAATTCAACATAACAACATACTAGATAGGTTAGGCCTAGCCTAAACCAACGTGAAATATTCTAAAACGCCTCGATTTTGTGAGGTGATATACAAATTAAGTTACCATAGCAACCAAAACACTTATAACAGCTGATAAATTAGGTGCATCAGTTTTATTAATTCAACATAACAACATACTAGATAGGTTAGGCCTAGCCTAAACTAACGTGAAATATTCTAAAACGCCTCGATTTTGTGAGGTGATATACAAATTAAATTCTAAAACGCCAGTTAACTTGATTTGGTGAGGCTATATGCAAATTAAATTACCATAGCAACCAATATAAAAATACTCATAACAACTACTTATGCCCATCAGTTTTAATTAATAAGCTTAAACACAAAGATAGGTTATGTAAGTGTAAACGATTTTGTAGGTGTTTTGAACTTGAATATTAAAATATTCAATGTACAATTTCATACTGGTTTTTTATTTTTTTATTTAAAATGTAGTATTATAGTCACTAAATATATTTTTCTTTAATATAAGACTTGTGTCCTAATAATGTATCTGACACGTCAAACGAAATTGAGGTTAGGTTACCCATGACTGTAGTATTTAATCCGCGGGATTCCTGTGCAGGTATGTACTATATGGTATTTTTAAAGGAAGGAAATAACTCAGACATATAACAGTAAATTGTTAGAATCAAATCGTGAAGTGGTTTCATTGTAAACATTAGCGAGTCAACTGATTTGACCTCCCTTTCTCCGACCCCCCCCCCCACTTCTATAAATCCAAGTGGTTCACGTCTAATTGTCGGCAGTTTACACTTTGACATGATAAGAACATTTAGTTTGATATTTTTACTTTTCTTGTAGCACAAAAATATTACTATGAATTACCAAGAAATAATTTTAGGTTAATTTTTAACCTAGAAGAAAAAAAGATTTCATATTGATTATTAGCCAAAAAATAATTATTAAATATCTTACTACAGTAAAAATATATTCAACATTAAAAAGTTTAAATGCAATTTTAAATGTACAATAATAAAGTCTTGTATTCTGATAAAAAGGTAACAGTTGAACTCAATATATATTTCCAAATTTTATCATAATAATTATATTTTAGAAAAAACAAACAGCGAAAATCAACATTTTTCTTGTTATAAATATATGTTTATAGAAACTTTATTTATTTTTGTTGGAACAATCATTTTCTACTTTGGGTACACATTTTTTAATCACTCTTTATTGATACAAACGTCAAGGTCGTTTCATTACGAAATTAACGTCAAATAACGCTAGCGTATCAGATGCGTTCAACGTTTTATTTGTATTAAAGTTTGGACAGAATTGTCATAGCTTAGTCATCAATCTATCTAGAACTAATTATGTGGTAAAGCAGTTGTGTCAGATTTCAGATTTCTTCGACCTAGATCGTTGTTTCCAGTCTGCCTTTCAATCACAGTTAGTTGTTTCTGTATTTCTATATACATCTCTACTAATAGCGGTGATTTTTTACGAGATCTGGATTATCATTTCACCGTTTTATTTAAACAGTTTGTAACACTAGTAATCGTCATTATCTCGATAAAAGGTTCGATCTGGGCTGTTATTTGACTCCTTTTTTTTTACTTTCTACTATATAGTAGTACACGAATTAAAACAAAAAAGCATTCTGTAGCGAAATTAAGCTTAGGTTCAACAACGTCATAAAAAAATTCCAACGTATTTCTATCTTTATAACCAGAATGCGCTACAAATTGTAACTCCCTAAATTTTCTCAATATATTAGATCAACACTGTAACTTTTAGTGCCCTAATAGGATCCAACTTACACCTCTTAGAGCGAGAGGTCTGACCATGAGACGAACTGGGGTCTCATATATATATATAGTAGAGAGAAAGTACTGTTAAGAGTCAATAACGTTTCGAGATATATTCGTTTTGAGTTCATCTACGTAAAAAAAAAAAAAAAGTTTTGTTTGTCTGAAATCAGTCGTCTATGAGAACCAATGAAATAGTAGATCGATTTTAATAAAATTTGGTGTGTGGGATTATTTTGGACAATTAGAGAAAAAGAAATGCTAGATTAGCTCAATTTTTATGAGTTGTTGCCATTAAAAAAACACAAAATCTACCAAATAGTTTGATCAAATTTTGTTAAATGTAACCTTCAGTTATCTAAACTAAACTCATCTCAACTCCAAAAATACCGGTTTGTGATTAATAGTAAAATATCACTCATGAAGCCTCTTCCGATTTCATTCAAATTATATACCAATTAAAATTATTTTCGTTTAAAATTAAATTGAACCTTGAAACTAAAGTGATGTAAACTTGAAATCACCTTATAATATTTATCCTTAAAACAGTTTTTGACACAAGTGAAGCAAATTTAGACTTTATTTAAGTAAATAAATATTGTTTTAAATAATCTACAAAATATAAAACGCATCAATTTCTCTTCTTTTACTGATAACAACCGAACTGCTATTTTTTGGCAACGAATTGTTTTGTTTGGTTAGTTTTTTAATTTTTTTTACATCTTCATCATATCTATTTTTGTTGTTATAACAATTACCCAATCAAAAGAAATAACAAAATGAAATTTTTCCCAGTTAGGCCTAAATTTGTTTTTGAAAAGATTTTAAAAGACTTTCTAATCTCACAACATCGACATTCCAACTGATACATTTTTTTTTAAGCCAGAGATTTTGAAACTTTATCTTTTGACCATGTAACAGCTGATCGTCAAGTTCAGCATTAGAGCATAATTGCCAACACAACAGACAAAATATTTGTACTACTTGTGTAGACAACACGATAAAGAAAATTATCATACTGAGTTTAAAAAAAAAATGTTTAGTATAGGGTAAGTTAAAATTGTCGACAATTATTGTCTATGACTGATATTCACGTTTCATGGCTACAGAAGTCTACAGTGTGTTCATCCTATTGAAAATCAGAAAAATATAATTGAAAATTTCAAAATGGCGGATATTTAGTCGGTTTTTTGTTCATATCTCGTGTGCTATTCAAGTTACAAAACAATACATTAGATAAAAAATTGAATATTTCAATCCCGCATTTAATGGTAACAGTTCCACCTCTCTAGGAAAAAATAAGGAAGTTATTGTTAAAAGTCTAATTTTTAAACTTTTATTGATAATATTTGAATATATGCGGGAATATATTTATAGTTTTAGACCTGTGTGAACAGAGACGATGACACGAGAAAAGCAAGTGAAGACTTAAGAAAACTTGTTTAACAACTGTTTAAAAAAAATACCCTACTGGGTTATACTCCTTGATCAAGCAATACAATTTAACATTTCCTACAAGGCTCAGGAAACCAACTTTTTGTCATTATATTTAGAGTATCTGTTTGTTGTACACATTGTACAATAGGAGTGGGTAAGTACGATGATGTACTTGTTTCCATGCCATAATAATCGGGAAGAAATGGGTTTCCAAAGAAATAAATTTCCAAATCGGTTAAATATTTTTCGAGATCACTTCCTACGAAATTTCCTCTATTTGTAAAATCAAATCACTTCAATTCATTTCGTTCCATGTTTGCAGGAAGAAACATTTCTTCAAAGGTCTTAATGACGTGTGCTGTTAAATACACAGAAAGTTATGTACTTCTTGAGTTGGTTCAAACTCTGGTGGAATGAAAACCTTACAATTCTTAGAAGGGAACGCCAAAGAGCTAGAAGGAAATGGAAACTCAAACGCACCATTGCTTGTAGACGAAGCTATAATAAGCTTAATGAGAAGCTACGGAAGTCCATCATAGAAGCAAAGAGAACAGCATGGAGGCAATTTGTATCAACAATAAACGTAAACACTCCGAGCTCTACGGTGTGGAAGAAATTCAACGCCATTCAAGGCAGAACAAACACCAAAATTGGTCTTCTAAAAACATCAAATGGGGATTGGTTGGACGACGACGAAGCAAAGGCGGAAGCATTCAATTCATATTATAGCAGTAGAGCAGGCAAAGCTGTGAGCTGGCCATTCACTCTAACACCTACAGAAATAGATCTAACAGCTAAATTTGAATTACTATTCTTGGAAGAAGACGCAGCTAGTACTCCATTTACTATGAACGAACTAAGGGAAGGTATAAAAAAACTTAAAAGTTCAGCACCTGGACAAGATGACATTTGCAACGATATGCTGATGCACTGCTCGCCTACCCTACTAAACAAAATATTAATACTCTTCAATACAATATGGAATTCGGGGAATGCACCAGACTCGTGGAAAACATCAGTGATAGTTCCTTTACCAAAGCCCGGGAAAGACTCAAGTTCAGTAGTATCATACAGACCAATTGCATTAACCTCATGCCTAGGAAAACTAATGGAAAGACTAGTCAACAACCGACTCAGCCACAGATTAGAAACACACCAACTATTGGATAACAAGCAATTTGGGTTCAGAAGGAAACGAAGTACAAATGACTCATTACTCTACCTTACCAATAAGATCTTCGAGGGCTTCAACCAATCGAAATCAACAGTCGCAGTACTATTAGACTTTGAAGCAGCTTTCGACAAAACCCCACACAAAACTATACTCCTACAGTGCATGAAACTAGGAATCATAGGTAAATCACTAAAATACCTATCAAACTTCCTTAGTGGGAGACTAATAAGAACAGCGGTCAATGGAGCACTGTCAAAACCAGCAAGATTGGAAAGTGGCATAATTCAAGGTTCCTCCATCAGCCCAACTCTTTTCAATATTGCCATACACGATTTAACCAAAGATCTACCAGAGGGAATAGACTGGATTATATTTGCCGATGACGTCACTATATTCGCCACAGCCGTTTCTCCAGACGAATCTTGCAAACTGCTACAAAAAGCACTAGACAAAACCGTGAAATGGTGCCAGAAATGGTCGCTAGTCTTATCGACATCGAAAACAGAATGCGCGTTTTTTACCAGGCGAAATACACTCAAAGACTACCAACCCAATCTCTTTATTGGAACCCAAGAGCTTAAAGTCAACAAATGTCCAAAACTGCTAGGAATTTATTTGGACCAGAAACTACTATTCAGCACACACGTAGACGTGGTTAAAAACCAATGCAGCAAGAGGCTTAATACCATAAAAGCAGTAGCAAATAAGAATTGGGGAGCTGATACGTCAACCCTCAAAATGTTTTATACGTCTTTCATAAGATCAAAGATGCTATACTGCGCAGAAGTTTGGGGAGCCGCAGCAAATACACATATCAAAAAGCTGCAACGAATTCAATCTGCCGCACTTAGAGTCATATTGGGTTGTCCAAGCACATCCCCTATTTCAGCGATGGAAATAGAATCACATATAGAACCATTAGACCTGGCTATTAAGAAGCTTTCGATGATAAAATGGCTAAAAATCAAGAGCCTTCCGATTGATCATCCCTTAACAATGTTGGCACCTACCAAAACCAGACAGTCATTTACATTCCAAATCGAAGCATTAAACGATCTCTTAGAACCCATAGAGCCGCAACGGATCCCGACGGTTTCTGACATTTCACCTTGGGAAGAAAACGACATCTCGATATGCACAACCTTACCATCCGGCAATACCAAAAGCAACACCGAAACCGATAACCTGGATTCCCTTCGAGATGAAGCTTTGACAATGATCGATGAGAACTATAAAGATTATGTGAAAATTTATACAGACGGTTCGGTGGATCTGGAAAACGGCAATTCCGGCGCAGGCTTCTTCAACGAACAAACAGGCGAGTGCTACTACATACCAGGATTATCTGCGTCAAGCATGGATGCTGAGATATTGGCCATCAATGCAGCCCTAACGAGCTGCATTAGCACACCATATCAAGACATTTGCATACTCACCGACTCTAGATCGGCCCTTGAAGGCTTACAAATGAATTCACCCAGTGACTATTACTTCCGAATATCTGAAATGAAAACTATATACCATGCTCTGAAGAAAAAAGGAAAAAATATCGTCTTCCAGTGGGTTCCATCTCATTGCGGAATAAGCGGCAACGAGCAGGCAGACAAAATAGCAAAACGTGCCACAAAAATGGGCCCCGTCATGCCACCAAAACTATCGCTAAACAAATGCAAAAATATAATCTGCAAATTAATAACAGATGAATGGACACAGAGATGGAGCACCGACACTGCCGGAAGATCGTTATTCGAAATTCAAAAAGCTCCGACGCCTGCAAACTGGTACAGAGGTGTCAGTCGCCACATTGCGACCTTCATTACGAGAGCTAGAGTCGGCCATATCATTACGAACAGCTATCTGAAAAGATTCCGACTAGTCGATTCCGAAACCTGCAATAACTGTGGAATGGAGGAGGAAACGCTGAAGCATATACTACTCGAGTGCTCAAACGAAAACACAGCCAGGACGGCCCTTCTGGCAGCACTAAAAGACATTCCAAACCCCATGAAAATTATGTTGCAAAAGAAAGAGTACTGGGCATTGGCAGCTGCGGTTTACCACGGACACCGAGTCGTCGGCATTACCTGAAGCCGGAAGCTTGAAAGAAGAAGTAAGAAGTAAGGTTCAAACTCTATATAAACTTAGGTCGAGAATTAACTTTAATTAATTTTCTTATCAGAATGATATATTGCCTACGATCATGTGAACAAGTCGTAACACCGTTCATCATACGGTTATTCAATTATTAACTGCGATATATTATGGTATATGTTAGTAATCGATATAATTATAAAATACGATTGTTAATGTATGATTGTTGGCATCATTCGTTGATTGGAATAGGTTTCAGTAATTTGGAGGTGAATTAATTAAGACATTTTGCAATTGTTAGGTTAGGTTAGGTATGCATTGAAATTCTATACTCAAAACTATCAGATGTCCTATAGAAATCTTTTGGCGTGATTCACAATTTAGTTGTATACAGAGTGTCCCGTAAGTAAGCTGCTAAACTTTAGGAAATGATTCTGTGAGTCAGAATAAAGAAAAAGCTTAGTTTTCCAGATATCTGCCATTGTGTTTTTTAACAAAAAAAAACAACTTTGAAAATATAAAATATATTGAGTTCAGATTTGGTATACGGAATTTTTTTTATGTTAAGTTTTTTGAGATTTAAAACTTTATTTTGTTTAATTTCAAAATGTTGGCCGTAAGATTGAATATCTCTAAAACTAATAACTTTTTAAAAAATTCACAAAACACAAAAAAATAAATCATTTGAAATGACAAACAAAACATTTTTTGCATTTTTTTGTTGGTCAAAGGATAACCAAGTTATTGACAAAAAAAAAAAAAAAAAAAAAAAAAAAAAAAAAAAAAAAAAAAAAAAAAAAAACAGGAAACAATTTCTTGGTAGTTGTTAAAAACACGCAAGATTAAACCAAAATATTTTTGAGTTTTAATACATTTAATAAAAATAATGCAATCCATTGTTATGAATTGTACAACAAATTCTAATGTGACCCTTAAACCACTTATTTCATAATGACGCCTTTTTAATTTTTGTAGGCATTGTAAAGAATATTATTTTTGTCTAACTAACCAATGTCATTGTGAACTCTAAGTTTAAAAAAGTGTTTTTTGGAATGATGTGTGTTTGTGCTCTACAGTCCTAACGAGTGGATTGATTTTATTTCGTACATGGGAAATGTTTTGATAACTTAAAATTAACTCTTTAGCCAGTGATAGCTTTTTTAAGAAAAACACAAAATTACAATTATATTTAAAAATCGGCTGCAAAAATTTTGATGAAATTTGTCTTTAGTGTAGTCTCTAAGGACTCAAACAAAACGTATTGGTCGTTATTTCTCAAAATAATGCTGGTTCGTGAGGTAACTGAAAAAAATATAATCAACTTTTTAAATATTCAAATTTATAATATCTTTCCGCATTAAAATAAAACCGAAAAATTCTATCTAAAAATATCCCTCTTCAACACCATAAACTCTTAGGTCTTTAAACTTGTAACCCTGTAGGCCTAAACACTTAACACATAATTAATCGTGTACACAACCGACACGTCGGTAAGACAAACGGGCGACATGATAAAAGCAAACAATAGTTGAAGGCACGTTGTAGGTGTTAAGCAGTGTTCATTTATTTACGCGATTTTTTTAAACGTCAACAGACGCACGTCGAAATGGCAACAGTGTGTTGACGTCTACGTATTTAGAAAACATGTAACGCGAGATTTTTCTGTTTAGATTTCCTTCTTGTTTGGTTTAGATATTCACAAAAATAATCAGCGCATTGACGTGGTACGACGTGAATTTTCTGCTCGTAATAAGATAGTTTGATTATTGAAGTTGTTAGAACCCATTTGTGGTTACTGCCAGGTTAAAAAATCATTGCACAAACTTTGTCACTCATCTATTTCGAAAATTAAAATTATTTTTAAACTGTTAAACATTATAATTTTTTTTAAATGAAAAAAATAATTTTTTTACATAAATGGGAAAATGGGAAAATTCAGGAAGAAGAGAAAAAGTTTGTTAAAATCCAATCAAAACTATTCCCCACCATATTTTTTTTTTATATCAGTTCGGTAGTTGTCAGTCAAAAAAGGAAAATGAACCACTTAGGCAGTTTTAAAAAATATATTAATATTTTAAATAGGCTCCAAACTTGCTTTGAACGTGTCATAAATGCATCGTCATTCTACATTTTATTGGATTAAAATAAAATTTTAATGACGTTAATCAAATGTTCATTTTCTTCTTTGCCTGTTATTCCTGAACCGTAATATTTTTATTCTTGCTATTTTGTATACAGGTTTAACCCACTTCATTAAAATTTGAACAAAATCGGTAGAGCCATCTTATATAACAGACTCAAGTAAAATTTATGGTGTTCCCCCTATAACTCATGAACTGGTCTTTTTTGGGAGATTGCAAACAATTATTTATTTATTTTTTAAATTGTAACTTAAGGAACTTTGAATTATTTTGACAGAATCGTAAGTTTGTGTTTTTGTCAGTTATTTTGAGTTTGAAAGAAACATGGTCAAAATATATCCTCCTATAATATGTCATTAAAACTCAACTCAAGCTGGCACAGGCTACAGATAAACATCAATTAAAAAAACAATGATTTGATCTCAGGGGATCTCAAAACGGTTATGTCCGCGAAAAACTCAAAATCTATTTTTTTACCCATAACAATTATCTCTACAGTTTAAATTTGTTAAAAATATTGGTTGCTATTAAAAATAATAAAGTTATCATCCAAATTCAACAAAAACAAATTAATGAGCGCCACCATGGAATATTCTCAATACTATCATACAATGCAATGCAAGGAGATCTTCTAAATGTTATGTACAAAGTTAGTTTCTTGGGCTTTGTAGTAAATTAAATTGAATTGGCAGATCAAGGGTTCTTATCCAGTAGGGTAAGTTTGGTTAAAACAGAAGTTACCAGTTTTTTTAACATCATTATTTTGTAATCACTAATTCATGACGTCGGTTAGGCTCTAACGCCCTAGCTCAACCTAACCTAGCCAAACCTAACCTAGTCTAACCAACCTAACGTAACCAAGCTAACCTAACCTAACCTAACCTAACCCAACCTAATCTAACCTAACCTAGTCTAACCAACCTAACATAACCTAACCTAACCTAACCAACCTAACCTAGGCTAACCTAACCAACCTAACCTAGCCAACCTAACCTAGCATAACCTTACCAACCTAACCTAACGGATTTAGTAGATTACAAAATCCCCACTCGCTACGTTCATGTGTCTCGGCATTGGTGGACCTTGAAGCTGTACCTATGTAAGGAGCCTCCGACATTACTCTCGTCGGTGACTTGGCTCTGAAGGATATCGTAACTTCAAATTTTCTTGAGAGATCAGGGTTCGAAATTACATTTTTGGCAATAACTTCGCTACTTTTCATCGTAGAGAGGTGAAGTTGGTACCATTATTTGCAGAATCTAAATCTAGTTTAGTCTGTTATAAGTAGAATAACTAAGTTATTAAAATATCCGCCATTTTGAAATTTTTAATTATTCTGAATTTTAATACTGTTCTATTTGAGAACATTGTCGTCTTTTATACTAAATTGTATGTCCCTATCTTGATTTTTGTGGCCGTTATCATGCTTAGGTTCAGAAACACAGACGGAATGTTGAAAATCACTTTTTCGGTTTGTCGACATTTTTTGCGATTACCTAACCTAATCTATACTTCGTATACTGAGTAAGTAAAACGACCGGTTTTAAACTTCCAAGATGAGTTCTTTCTACGAGTATAAATGACAGGTGTTGTGATGAGTGGAGAGAACGTATAAATCCAACTGATAAGCCAAAACCAAAAAGCAATTCCCACGACCCACCCTAGGCATTATCTCTCTATTACCATACACTGCATATTGCCCAGTCTCCATTATTACTTCAAACCGTTCTGACTCATCATAAAACCATTATCTCATATCATAACGTACATGTCGATATTTGGCTACTGTTGCAGCATTCCTTCAGTAATGCAATCAGTACACTCCAGCAATTACCTCTCAACTTCCGGCGGTTAGCAATTCCAAAACCGGCAAAGTTTAATGTCAGTTTTAATGTAATTTTTAACATCTGACCTCTGGCTATTCTTTGATTTGTGAAATCAAATGTAGGACAGTGTGGCAAGAGATGTACACACGCTTTTGACGATATAATTCGACTGTACGGGTTGTTTTTTTTTTTTCAACTGGACCACCATTGACATCTGTGAAAGAGTTTAAAGTATAAAAATTGTCTTATAAATAATTTACATAAAGAGTTCATTTTTCTTTCTCACATGTACGTGGTATTGAGAAAGTTATGTGCTGGGTCAAAATATGTGATATTTGGAATGGTTGTCTCTTTGTCATCTTTTATATTTGTGCAGCTCAACATACATTTTTCACCCACCATATACTTACTCCGTAAGAGTGAAAATTCTAGGAATTAAACTACTACAACATTGTGAAATCGGAATACAAACAGTTCCACATACAGGAAAGATTTATCTTTAGGCCTACAACTTTTTAATTACTTTGATATTAGACAATTTTTTTTTATACAAAAGTATTTGTTCACAATTTTGAATGTTTTCTACAAAACTTTGAAAAGCTTCTTTTTTATGGTACACTACGGAAGCTTAATATATATGATGCGAATAAAACCCCCACGGAAACATGGGAGCTAGAATTGCTATCACCAAAGCGGCCTTTGCCTTTACGGTGTTTACAAGAAGCCAGGTGTTTTTCTTTGTTTTGTTTCTCTTCCAGAGTATTGTGGGGTTTTCTTTGAATTATATTATAGTTTCTATTCAAGTAAATGTTTTTATACTTTAGTTTAGATAAACAAATGTTATAATTATAAGCTATGTATATTAGTTTTATGTATAGGTGTGTAAGTATGATTGGGTGTAAGTATAATTTAAGAATTACATGTCAATGTACATTTTATCTCTATTGTAGATTTAAAAAAAAAATTGTTTCATTTTTTTTCTTTCTCTTTTTTCTCTCTCGCTGATTACTATTTTATAAAATAGCTGTAATAGATGTGTTAATATTTTGTATCTGTATTGTTTCTGGAGGGAAATATAAATAAAAAAATTAATAAAAAATAATAAAAAATTTTAAAAAGAATTAAATAGAAATTGTTATACATCATCCATATCGATGGTGTAAAGGCCAAAGGGTGTAACCACCAAAAATGATATTTTACAGGAGGTCAATTAAACTGTATTACTTTCATATTTTAAATATTTTTATATTGATTTGTATAGTTATATATTAAACTTTATTGATCACATTAAACACTAAGCATTAATAACCAAAACAATTAATATTCATATTTTTATAAAGGATTTTAGAAACCAATTTGTGGGTTACGCCCTTTAGCTTGTTAATAAAATTACGTGATGAAAGTGGATAGTAAAGCAAAATGAGGCTTACGCCATTGATACTTCAATAAAAAATTAATTTTACTTAACAATAAAATTAAAAAATGAAGTTTTTAATTTAAAAAGCTTAACATTATAAAACATAAATATGGCAAATAAAGTCTTATATATCGTAAGAGATGTACATTTTAACCCATTATATGATTTTATTTAACAGCTGTTCCAAAATTATAATTATCTAAGAAATTATGTTTTCCGACACATCTACCAGTACGATGTTACCGAGAACTAAACATAGGCTATGAAATTACTAAACAGCTGTTTTCAATTGATTACTTTAACTTTATAAGTTATATTTCATCAACTTATAAACAGTATGCGCAGAATTTCCGCGCGGTAACAAGTAATGTTTTCGTTAAACGCAGTCAAAGATCGGAATGACTTGGAATTCCTCGTCTGGAATATGTACTGTTAGACTTGACTCAGATGGGACAAGACAAAGGTCAAATTTCACGAGTAAATAATCAACCATAAGAGTAAGAGGAAATTCCATAAAAATTGGATAATAATAGCGGATATCCATTTAGCCAACCTGTGTGCCTACGTGTCGGTGCGTCGACACGCGAACCCCTCATTCTTACCTCTAATAGACGCGATGCATTAAGGTTATAGTGGGTCTAGAAAAAGAGACAATATTAAAATGTATTTTTTTATTTGAGCTTGATTTACAGTTATAAATGACAGGTTGCTTGGATTTGAATCTCTTCTTCTTCGCTCTCTCCCCCCCCCCATCGCCCCTCCCCCCTTCGTTCTTTCGTTCCACGTCTTTTAGCAATTTCGTAAGTAGATATTGTAGAAATTGAGATTTGTCTCGTGATAACACCAAGATCCGAGATTATGAAATGATCACTTATTCTGTCCTTACGCGAAATTTTTCACAGTAATTTGACTCACTTTACACGAGAATTATTTATCTACAATTTAATATTCCCTACAAGGCCCAAGTAACCAACTATTGGATATTGTATTTAGGATCTGATTGTATTATATTATATGATCGGGCTGGGTAAGTACCATGATGGTGCCAATCAACTTCTTTCTAATTGTATAGAAATTTAAAATCGTCTTGCTTCATTTGCTTAGGGAAACCGTATATTTTGTTAGAATAGCGGGTATGTACGTATTTTTGTGGTAAATATAAATTACCAAATAACAGCGAAAAACACTAATTTGATAATTGTTTTGATAAATTTTAAGTTTTAATGTAGAATTCCATATTCTTATCCTCATGGGAAAAAAATGGTTCCTTACTAAATAGGAAAAAAAATCCAAATTAAGTTTAACAAATCACCCACGAACATTTACACACTCTTTGGCTCATTATAATTTTTCACAAACTTAGGTTATCAAAACAATTTATTGAATAGCTTTGGCTGATTTTTAAATATTTTAATTCCTTAGGCTGCGTTTTTCATCTTTTTTGACAATTAACTTTCAAACTATCATTTTATTCCTCATGTAAATACTGTATAGGCTAATGTATAGATGTTTTTTTATATATTGACTTCGGATATATACAGAGTGTTACAAAAAGGTTGGGCTGGCTATGCATTTTCATATTCTACGTGTGATTCTAAGCTGAAAATGAAGAAATTTTTTTTTCAATTTCCACTTTGTTTAGCAGTTAGACGCCATTTTTTTTTTTTTTTTTTTTTCACAAAAACTCACTGTAACTCTGGAAATAGATAAGATATCGAGTTCAAATTTGGAATAAGCATTTTGTATGTTACGATTTACAAGTGTACCAAATACAAAGAATTTATTTTTATAATTTTCAAAATAGCGGCCGTTACAAATTTTTAACGTGGAATATCTTGAAAACCGTTAACTTTACAACAAGAGACAAAATATTATTATGTTTTAACAACAGACACAATGTTTTTTTTTGTAGTATCAGTAGGTCAAAGGATAACCCAGTTATCGACAAAAAACTAAAAACATAATTTGTTGGTAATTGTCTACAACAACCAAAATTAGCCTAAAACCATCATTTTTTTTTTTAAAATTAATAATTTTTGTAGCGACCTATGCAGAATCAGATTCTACATGCAAAAATAAGTAGAAAATGTAGTATAAAAGTTTGTAAAAATCAGTTAAGAAATAATAAAATTAACCTTCACATGCAAACTAACTGGCTGGTATGTTTGGCATATTAAAAATATACTTCCAGTAAAAAAAAAAAGTTCGTTTTCGGGATAACTCATAATTTAGTGTTGACAAATATTAGATAAAAACTAAAAATTTCAATTTTCTCAAAATTGGCATTATCGACTTCGGATTAAAAAATTTTGGCTTCTAATAATCCACATATAACATATTGTACGCCACTACGTCCGGTTTAGGAGTAATCGATCGAAAATTAAAATGATCCATGAATACCGTCCTAAAAGGTGGAATAGTTTGTAATCAGTTTAAACAATGGGTAAGAACTTTCGGTGAATATTGAAGGTTATGTTACCAATCGAATTAGTAAAATAGCACATAGGGAAAGACACGGTAACTACATATTACCTACAAACTGTACGTTTTGTTATATGCGATTTAGTACTTTGTGTTTCACATTTTTTAAAGATTTCATTGAATAGTTTATGGAGATTTTGAGATATCCCAATATTTATAAATTAGACCCACATTTACCTACATATTTTGTATACATAGTTTTTAATTTTGTATTTGTACACTAACGTGTTGGCAGAGAACAGATTTTTTATTTGTACAAACCTGTTACTCTGTAACCGCTTAAAACATATACACTGTGACATCAGTTTTAGCACCATTCATTACTAAGATAACGGTGGATATGTTATATATATATCACTGTAAAGTTATGTAGGCTATTTACCTATGTAGGTGGGTCTGCATTCTTTGTCGTGTAATTTGAAACTTCCGTAACTGCGTTTGTAATGATGTACGATGATATTACGTACGTAAAGTACGATAACAACTCGCCTCGCAAGATAGTTGAGTTTATTTCTTACTGATTATAATTTATGAAAAGATACAAGTTTGTCGTATTATACTTACTCTATAAAAAATGACCCTAGTAAATGGTGCACAAACTTCTCACATTCCCTAACGGTAAAATTTAGGAGGGAAACTTCCAAAAACAAATATTTAAATTTTATCATTATTTACTCAAATGCTTTTGATTAAATGTAATTTTTAAAGGGCTAAATATAACTTATTGATCGCCATTTCCACAAAAAATTTAATATATATATATACGAAAGTTTTAGGTTAAACGTGCAGAGAAACGATGAAACTATCGTAAACGTTCCAATATCTCAAAATCTGCCAACACGATTTCAATCAAATTTTGGTGATGTAAAGATTTACAACTCAATACGCTAAATTATAAATAAAATGAAACCTATTATCTATAAATTATTACCTTATTCTGTACGTCTGAAAATCTTTTTTTTTAAACGATCACTAGTTTTGACAGGGTACTGTCATCATCAGATCTTTACTAAAGTTTTTTAAAGAACAAATACAAGCATAATTAGTTTCCATTCAATATGAACGTCAAATACGAACAAGACATGATAAAAAGTGAACACACATCATAAACACAAAAATAACCATAAACAAAAACATTAAAAATTAATCATAATTATTATGATTGTGTAAGGACGTTCCTTCTTGAGCCTAAAGTTTTACTATCAATAAACTATCCTTTATTTAACTGAAACGAATACGAAAAGTAGTCTATTTTCTCTTTTTGACGAATAACTACATAATTTGCATTTTGAGGAAATAGCGCACATATAACTTTCATAGGCTCGAATTTTTTGACATAAAGTTTAGATTAAACAAATTTAAAACTTGAAGAACTCCTATTAAGATATTGGAGTACATTTTTGAACAAGCACGTACACACTTTATAACACTATGCTTGACTATCGTGATAAACAACTCAGGTTAACTTTATATAGTAAACTTCCTTTAGACTACAAGCAAGTTCATATATTTAATAAACTCCCATATTTGATTTGAAAATTCTACGTCTTTTAAAAACACCCATAGGTAACTCCTGTTGTCCGGATTGTTCTATACAGTGATGAGTTTATACACCCGGAATTTTGTGAATAGAGGTGATCTTCTTCTGCGACTTAGCAGAGACAGTCATCATCACATTTTGTGTTTTCTGATATATTATAGTGTTTGTTATTAGTTTATGTTATCTTATTTTAAATTTAAAACTGTTCTAAATAAAATCACCTGCGATGTTTGACTGCTTTTTGTTATTACTAGGACCTTGTCATTTTAAAAATTTGCCTGATTTTAAATGTTAATATTTATTTTATTGAATTTGTCAAAGAGAAAATTTGTTTTATATACGTCAATACTTCAATGAAATTCAGTTGTTAAATATTTTGTCCTATTATTGTAAATTTAAACAGTTGTAAATACCTTGCAATACACATACCAATATTATCACAATTGATGTGATCTTTTGATTACTTCATATACAAAAGACGTAACTTATCAGAAAGTACTCATTTACTTACCCAGTATATGAAGTTTGATAATCGTCAAGAATTTCGACCTCCGTTTTGACTAATCGACATGGCGATTTTCGATAAGCCATCGTCGTCTGTACGTAAGCAAGATAACGGTCACAAAAATAAAGATAAGAACAGGAAATTTTATGTAGGGTGCTAATATTGTGCTGATATACACGTAGATTGAAACTGCATTTAAAATATCGAAATGGCGGCCATTTTAAACAGTTTTTTGTTATATATCTCGTTTGGTATGCAACCTATGCCTATAAGACATTAAATTAGATAAAAATTTACGTAATGATCCATGGCCGAATCATCGAGTGGGTGTTTTCCCCTTATATACAGCTTCGTGGCTCCAAGTAACCCTTTATTTACGTACCAATACAATTTAACATTTCCTACAAGCCAAAAGAAACCAACTTTTGGGCATCACTTTTAGGGGATCTTCTTGTATTACATTGCATGATTGGATTGGGCAAATAGGAGTTGATTTTTCTCTTCACAATACTTCCTATATAAAGAAAGTAAAATATTCGTTAAGTTTTCGAAAAGGTTCAGTTTGAACTATTTGATGTTTAGTGTTTCTGTTGGTAGAGGATGAAGTAATGGAAAAATAAAATAATATCAATTTGGGGGAATTAGCTGGATTTTCCTGGAGACACTGGAAGGTCTTGATATCGCTGATGGTTTGCTTCGCATAGATCAGTTGACATGAGGGTTAAAAATATTCAGAACATGTAGGGCTCAGGATCAGTCATGAGTAGACTAATTCTTTGTGGAACACGCTGACTATGACAAGTCAGAAAAGAGATAATGATACTTCATATATTTGGGTAGCTCAGATGGAGCAGATGAGGATATGCAAAAGAGAATAAGGAAAGCGAAGGTTTCTTTTGAATAACTTTATAAGATTTGGAGAACATGGAAGATATTAAGGAAAACATTTGAGGACTTTTACAATAAATATAAAAAGTGCTCTGATGGATTAAACAGGGTCTAAGTCTGTAATTATTAAGTTTGAATATATAACTGGATATTTAAAAAAAAAGGAAGTTAATAAGACGCTATCATGTTACTTACCCAGCCCCAGCGTAATGTAACGCAAGCTAATCCTCTAAATGTAATGCCCAAAAGTTGTTTTCTTGGGCTTAGTAGGAAGATTTAAAATATATTGGTAGAGTAAGGAGTATTTTCCTGTAGGGCAAGTTTGTTAAAAACAGTTGTTGCACCTGTTTTCTGAACAACGTAATGATGTAATACTATTTACTTAATGACGGCAAGGATTTAACTGGGATCGCCAATAATAAGCATATATTAAACCGTCGCCATTCGCTTCCCTCGTGTCAGGGCCTCGAAGCTATACACTCGGTACACTCGTGTCGGTGATTTTCCCCTGGATCTCTTAACTATTCGAATATCACATTTTGTTGGAAAGTCTGGGTTCGAAAATGTTGTACTATATATGAAATTTTTTATCAAAGTTGGTGTTCCAAATAGAACAACACAAGATATAAACAACAAAAACTATTTAATATAGCGTTATTTTGATATTTTTAATAATTTTTTTCTGATTTTAAATAGGGTTCACTCTATAGTCCTCTATTCAAATTTGATGATCTTATCTTAATCATTGTGACCTATTGCGATTAAATCTACCCTATATAATGAGTAAGTACTAAGTAATCTAAGAAAAAAGAAGAAGAAAATATTGGAGATGGCCAGGACTTCAAGAATGAAACCAGGAACTGTGGAGAGGAAAGTGCTTGAGTAAAACCCACAGGGTTCGAGAAGTCTTGAAAGATTTAGAATGGTGCAGAGAATACTGAGTTTTCGTTGCTTTGTAGAGGTACAGTGTTTAGAAGCTTTAGCCGAGTCTTAATTTGATAATAATTTACCGCAATACCAAAACATTCGATTTTCTGAGAATAAGGGTCTAACAAAAACTCTTCAAATCAGAGTATTAAGGCCCAAATAACACATATTGTTCGCCACCTCGTCAAATATTTTGAACTATCCACAGAGTCTGTGAAAGGATGAAAATTTTTAAAAAAAATTAAGATTTTCGAATTCATTTAGAGGAAAAATTAATTATTAGAGGCGTGTTTATTGTTTGTTTATTAATGTATTTATTGATTCTACCACTAGAAGACGTTGTATAAGCCTTTTCCAATATAAAAATATATTGATACAAAAAAGTATACAGGAAAACTAAACAAAATATTCTGTTATTCCATTCATGTCTGTCCCATGAATTTCTCTATTGAATAAAAATATCTAAGTTTTTTTTTAACCTTTCCTCTGTTACTTTTTTAATTACAGTGGAAGACAGTTCTTGAAGATGGCACAATCTTTTTTATACTTAAAAAAGTCTAGAAAAAAATTGAAATAATTCTTCACGAATCATAATTTTATTTTTCGCAAGGTTTGTCACATTGCTTTGTATCATTAATTTCACTTTTAGTAAAAATTTGATTGAAATCATTTGTTCCGTTTTGTAGTGTTTGTCCTTGTAAGAATTGACAAACATTTTTCACTGGTCATTAATTTCTAAACCTTTCTTTTTTTTTAAGATGATGACGTATTTATTTTGATTGCTAACGCTTAATTTATATGTATCAGAAATGTATTAATATATTTATGTTAGAGCTTAGACAAATCTGTAAAACTTAATTAACGATTATTTTACACCATCACCATATTTCCTCTCGTAAACACAAAATAAGAGTAAAATATAAAAAGCTAATCTTCATAAAATATATTTTAAACCACGATATATTCTTCATTAAGTTATAGTTGGTACAAGTCACCGTACGTTCTTCTCATGCGTTATGTTTATTGTTTGTTATAAATTTACTGAACAAGTTTTGAACGCTTCGACAAATACCATTAGTCTGAAAGGAAGCTACAACCGCGTATCCATAACTCGTAAGCTTGGTACATTGTACATACACAGTACGAGTCCAACATCACAACTCCGGTTACAATTATCATATAGTGACATGCGCACAAGGCAAAATCCAATCATAAAATTCAAAATAACTCGGACAGTATTGTATTCGTAATATATATCTGTTGTGTGGTTTATGTGTTAAGTGGGATTGTTGGAAGATTGAGTTTAAAAATAAATAGGAGTTGTTGAGAATATAGAATGAGATTTATTTTGAAAACGTGATTGATTTTTAATTGTTGATACTAGTGCAGAAGAGTTTTGTGATAGGGTAAACAAATTCGGTGATAAGCATTTTCATTGCTATATTAGTTATGAGGCTCGTTGAGTTCAATTATGTTTGTGTTTTGTTTGACGCTTATTAGTGTAAACAAACGATCTGATTTTTATCAATTTAAGTATATAAACAGTACGTGCATCGAAGCACTTTTTTATTGTCCGAAGGTAACCAGGATTCAATAATTTCACGAGTGTTTCTGTCTGTAAGTTGCAACCCGTCTACACAGACAAGACGATTTCAAACTGCATTTATATTCCCCACATTTAGGAACAATCTAGTAGCAACAAAAAAAAATGACCTTAGGATTAGATTAGATTAGATTAGAGATGGGGTGGAGACCCTCTTCGAGAAGGTCTCCCTGCACGTCAACCATCGGCTTATTGTGCCCCCTATGTGCCGTTCCTGATGGATTAGAACCCTGTTCCTCGAACGAGCTTCAGGATTTTCTCTACCAAGTACGTGTCCTCTTCCTCTCCTGGTTGCAGGATACCAAAGAGCTCCCTCCTTCTGCGCTCCAGCATCCCACAATCAAATATGATGTGTCTTGCTGATTCCACGGCCTGCAGGCAGAGCCGACAGCTTTGGTCGCCTTCAAAGACTCCCACTGTTGCAAGATGTTTCCTGAACTGGCCATGTCCAGTGATAAGTCCTACTGCTCTTTTAAGCTGTAGCCTGTCTAACTTGATCAATGACTTCGTAAGGTTGTTACTAGGTCCATTGATTAGCTGTTTACTCTGTGTGAGCCCTGGAGTCCTACGCCATCTCTGGCGTAGCTCTTCCTTGGCCCAGTTGTTAACTGCGCTTTTAGCCATGTTGCGGCTGATACAGCACATTGGTTCTGGCCCCATGAAGGGTGTGGATGCTCCTTTCTTAGCAAGGGTATCTGCCATCTCATTGCCTTGGATGCCACGATGACCTGGCACCCATCTTAATTCCACCATGTTCCTTGTGGAGAGTTTCATTAGTGTTGAGAGGCAGTCCTTCACCAATTTCGAAGTGATTAATACTGAGTCTAGCGCTTTGTGCTGCTTGACTGTCAGAAAGAATGAGGATTTGTCTGTTTCGAAGGCCTTTTGACAAACCCAAATGGGCACAAGCAGTGATAGCTAGTATCTCTGCTTGAAATACCGTACAGTGCGTCCCAAGACTCACACTAATGTTAGTCCTTGGTGATGAGCTGTATACTCCATAACCTGAGTTTCCTTCCATAAGTGACCCATCCGTGTACCAGACGAGAGTCCCTCTGGAAGAACCTGGTTTGTTGTTTCCTTCCCAGTCTTCCCGGTTACCTAAGGTTACCGTGAAGGGTCTGTTGAAGACATACTCAGTTTGCATTGCGTCTGGCGCCATGTCTAACACCGAGTTTTTAAGTACGGTGTCAACTATGTCAGAGTGTCCTGCTCCAGGCAAGCCCTTCCGCCACTCATTAACACACGTCAGTCTATAGGCGGATTTCCTTGCCTCTGACATTATGTAAATGTCAAGAGGCGGGAGTCCGAGAAGAACCTCCAGAGCAGCTGTTGGGCTGCTTCTGAAAGCTCCAGTTATGCACAAGCATGCAAGTCTTTGCAGGCTTGTTAGTTTGCTTCCTGCAGTGGTTTGGCATGACTTCTTCCACCAGACCACCGCTCCGTATGTAATTTGGGGTCTAATCACTGCTTCATATAGCCAAAGGGCTATGTGAGGCTTAAGTCCCCAGGTAGTACCAATAAAGCGTCTGGCTGTCATTAGCGCCCATTTCGCCTTATGTATTAAATTGTCCAGATGTACGTTCCATGTCAGCTTTTGATCAAGGGTTATTCCAAGATATTTTGCCGACATGGACATATTTATCCGTGTGTTGTCCATGGATATCCTATCCAGGGCTGTTAAGTTTCTCCTCCTAGTGAAGGGAACTATGGTGGTTTTGCTTGGGTTGACGTTGAGGCCTTCCCTTGCGCACCACAACTTCACCTGTCTCAGATTCCTATTCATGATATCCGAGACAGTGTAGTCACTTTTTCCAATGACCAAGATTGCTATGTCATCTGCATAGCCTTGGATGTATGTTCCTGTTTGGCTAATTTCCGTAAGGAGATCATCCACCACCATGCTCCACAATAGAGGTGATAGAACACCTCCCTGTGGGCAACCTCTTGTGGCAGCGACCTCCAGCGAATTACCAAGCAGGGAGCTTTGAATGCGTCTGCTTGTTAGCATTGAATGAACCCATCTTGTTACAGCCGGGTTCACCTCTCGCTCTTTCAGTCTGCGCACTATTGATCCAAATAAAGTATTGTCAAATGCACCTTCTATGTCCAAGAAGGCGCACAGTGCTATTTCCTTCCTTTCCAGTGTGTCCTCGATCCTGCCCACAAGATTATGTAGAGCAGACTCACAGGATTTACCAGGTTGGTAGGCATGTTGATTGCGATGAAGAGGTGTCCCTAAGAGCACCCCTTCCCTAATGTGTCTCTCAACCAACCTCTCCAATGTTTTCAACAGAAACGAGGATAGGCTGATAGGTCGATAAGCTTTGGCATCACAATAACTTGCTTTGCCACGCTTGGGAATAAACGTAACTCTGCTGACCCTCCATGCCTGCGGAATGTAGCCGTATGCTATGCTGGCTCTGGAAAGCTTGCAGATCAGTTGGATCAAGGCGTCAGGTCCTTCCTGCAATAGTGCAGGATAGATTCCGTCTCCGCCTGGTGATTTAAACGGGCTAAATTTGTTTATTGCCCATTTTAATTTAGAAATAGTGACAATTTTTCTGGCTATCTTCCAGTCTGCCCGAGATGCCCTTGGCAAAGAGCTGTCCCCAGCTAGACTTAGACCGCCGTCCATATTATCACTACTTGTGCAACCAGGGAAGTGAGTTTCAAGTAGTAACTTGAGCGTCTCTTCCGCTGTTTTGGTATACTCTCCTGTTGGTTTCCGCAAGGTGCCTACAGGATTGTAAGGTTTAGAAGCCATAACTTGTTGCAGTCTTGCTGCCTCCTTCAGACTATTCACTTTTTGGGTGAATGCCTTCCAGGAATCAAGCTTGGCTTTTTTGATAGCTTTGCTGTATGTGGTGAGAGCTAAATGATACTCCCTTCACTCACCGCTCCGCTTAGAGGCATTGAAAAGCCTTCTTATTTGTTTCCTCATGCGACCGAGATCCTGTGACCACCATCTTGTGTTAGGTCTACCTGATCTCGTCCGCAGAGGACAGTTATCCTGATAGCAGTCCATGATGGCATCCCGAAGCGAGGACGCCACCCTGTCTACATCCGGAAATGTTGCAATGTCTCCTTGCATGGACCCAAGTACCGTCGACAGTTGGTCTGAATAGGACCCCCAGTCTGTCGTCCTCGGGTCTCGAAAGAGAGATTGGATGGTTGATGCCTCTAGATGAAACATTATATATTTGTGATCTGAGAGGGAGGCTTCTGTTGAAACATGCCAGTTCCCAATCAGTTTTGCAATATTTTCTGTACAAAAAGTAATGTCTATAACCTCGCTCCTGATTTTATTAGAGAAGGTCGGTGTATTTCCTACATTAACAATTTGTAAGTTATTAGACAAGAGAAAATCAAATAATGACTCACCCCTTGTATTAGTATCAGTGCTGCCCCAGCCTAGGCGATGATGAGCGTTAGCATCACATCCCACCAGAAGCTGCTGCCGCCTGACAGTAGTTGACTCCACCAGGAGTTCCAGATCCCTAGATGGAGGAGGAGTTCTGACGTCATAGGGTAGGTAGACGGAGCTAAAAATTGGACCATCCTTTTCCTTCCCATTGCGCCAGTAAATCATCACCGTGGTGATGTCTCTAGAACAGAAATCCATTAGGGGCAAGCATTGCAAACCTGACCTTACAAGTATACAGGTACGGTTATTGTTAATATTATTGCAGTATATAAGCCTACCTTTTGCATCGCCTAGTCCGGCAATCCGGCCTCGGTGGAGCCAGGGCTCCTGGACCAGAGCCAGGTCGATGTTGGACCTAATGAAGGTCTGACAGAAGGAGGCCGAAGCCGCCTTACTATGATGAAGGTTTACCTGTAGGACCCTCAGCATTGTCTTTTCCTGACAAGAAGACAAGAGAGACTTGCCAGAGTCCTACATGCGCCTTTTTCCACCTCCATATCCCCAGACTTCGAGCCCTGCTCATTGGCGGGCCCCCGTCCGGAGTCAGGAGGTGTTGGTTTTTCTTGATTTTGGATCAGTCCCGCATGCTCTGGGGCCGCTACTGATCCTGGGTTTGCAGCTGAGCTTCCAGCTAGTGGCTGGTACCCTGCCGTTGTTTGTATAGAATTATTTTTGGGGTTCTTCATAGAGATCCCACGAGTAATGCAGGGTTCTAAAAGGTCCACCACACAGAGCCCGCATATGTGGTAAGGCTAAATTGAAACCGGAGGTCGCCTGGTATCCGGAGTCCGCATACTAGAGTCTAAGCTCCCCCTTAGACACGCATCCTTCGGCATATGCTGTTCCACCTTGGATTGGGTCCACAGATTGTGGGGATAGTGGGAATTAAGAATAAATGAACGTCCACAAGAGCCTCAAGCTTCTTGGGACAGAAGACAGAAGAGAGATAGGACAGATTATAGAGAGGTCAAAGAATGGTTGACGACCTCATTTTGGTTGTGGTGGTGAAAAGAAGAGGCAGGAGGGGGAAGGGAGGGGGGTAAGACGTCTCATGCTTTAGCCGCCCTCGGTGCCGCCATCCGGCAAAGCATCAGGCCACACCGAAAACGTTGCCCATCCTGTACCGCGGGGAGGCGCATGAGTCCGCTCTTGCTGCCACCATCTGCATCCCCGGACCGAGGACCGCCTTCCAGCAGAAAGCCTTCCAGCAGAAAGATCCGAGGGTGCAGATTATGGCTGCTTCACAGGACGACCTTAGGATAGTCAAAGGACAAAAACTATGGAGTTGAACTTTTTAAAATATTATTTTTAGAGTATCAAATAAAACTAGAAATTGTTCTGATTACGAATATGTATGTTTCTTGGACTTAAAAATTAATATGTTAGCCTTTGGACAAATTTAAAATATCAGATATCATGACCCCTTCCTCACTTTAACTTGATCACAGCGTGACCAATAAATTTGAAATAAATATTTGGATTTTAGATTAAATTGAATTGCGAAATCTTATAATATAGTTTTTTGTATGACAAATACAACTTAATTTAATCATACAATGAGAATTTCCCAACGTACAAGTTTTTTAATACGTTTTTGTGAGATGTGAGACAAACAATTCAATAGCCATTAAAATATTGATTGCATTTTCAACACATTCACTATAAATAGTTAGTACGAAAAACCAAAGACTAATATAATTTCACGCGCGTATCTCTTCTGTCCGTTTGTCTGTAAGTCGCAACCCGTCTACACAGACAAGACGTTAAATCCAATATATTTAAAACTATGCAACATATATTCTTTGTATTGTCCCACATAATGGAATAAATATAGCGGTATTTTAAAAAAAGACTTTGCAGTAGTTAAGAAGAGAAAATTATCGATTTGAAAAATTTAATTTTTGGAAATATTATGTGTGGGGTTTCAAATAACTAGAAGTTATTCTGTTTATTAATATGTATGTTTATTTAACGAAAAAATAATTTGTTGACGCTAGGCCGCTTAAAAGACTTCTACTTTATAAAAATAACTGTCCTTAATTGAGTGGTTTTAGTCGTTTAACCCTTCTATTTCTTTTATTTTAATATTTGGGTATATCTCAATAAAACTAAGATTTAAATATCCGATTTTCTAAAAACCAATGTAGTTAAAACGATTTTGACTAAATTTTGGTTAATAATTGTCCTTAAGAATCGAAACAAAAGATGTTTTTCGCTGTCTTCTTAAAAATCCAATTCGAGAGTTGTACGTAAAGAAAAACCGTCTATAGAGCAGTTGTAAATAAAGTCTCAGTTAATCGACTGAAAATTTGGTGAAATGAGAACATTAAACATTCAAACATGCGTACCATATTTACAATAAAATTAATTACAATTCAATAATATCTGTCAAAAAATTAAAAATAATACAAAACCGTTATCATGAAAAAAACTCCGATTTAAATCAAAGGATGTGTTAGTGAGAAGCCATTTTTGTTTAAGTTCGCAAATATAAAGTTTTTCTACACCAACTTATATCACTCATAAGTAATACACGGCACAAAATTCAGTTTATCCCCCCCCCCCCCAATAAACAGTATAGAGGCAGTATAATCCGTAAATGGTAATGCAAATTTATGCGTTTATTTTTTTAATTTTACATTTCTAAACAAGAGTTTTTTATCTAATTCTCCTTCACTTACAGTAAGTTGAAATCAATTTTACGATGGCCTTATGGATTTATTTTAGTTTTACCAACTTTACTTAGTCCACAGCCTGAAACATGGTTTGAATTATTTTATAGAAATCGCTTTGACAATTTTTGAGATATTCGCCTTTGAATACGGCTTCTTCTTAGATTATTTTTGCTTATTAACTGATTGTTATAATCGGGATTTTGGGGATTATAATGTAATTTTATTTATTTATTTCATATTCGTTTTGTTTAGGTCCTGCTTGTTGGAGGTTGAAGTACTAGCAACTCGGCCTCGGTGGGCTTTATGTATTCAAACTCGACGATAGACGGAAAGAAAAGATATGAAAATTTAAAAAAGAATAAAATAATAACAGTAATTTACTTTCCAGTTAACTCGATATATCCGCAGGATTCTGTGGACGGCTCTCACGGAAGTCTGTCAACTTGGACCACATTCATCTCGAAGAGATACCTTCTAGAGTTCTTGAAAGAAACATTTCCTCCATCGGTCGATTTCTTCTTTAAATACGAAAAAATTTTCGGTCATTATGACATTACAAAACAGGACATCATGGTACTTATCCAACACGGTCATACAGTGTAGTAGTCTACAAGTAGATCCTCTAAATGCAAGGCCCAAAAGTTGGTCTCTTGGGCCATGTTGGATATTTAAATTGGTATTGGTAGATCAAGGAGTCTTACCCAGTAGTGTAGTTTGTTTACAGTTCTTACAGAGATTTTTTGAGTCTTGTAATTGTGTATATCATTACTCTCTTGCCGCTTGCTGATTGGCCTCGTATATGTGAATATATTAAAAACTCTTCACTTGCTACGCTCTTGTCTGAGCTCTGGCAGGCCTCACTTACTGATGGGTCCATTTGTCTGTGCGCGCGGCTTGCTATGGCGCGGCGGAGAAGAGGGGAGTGGTTATCGCTCATTTCCAAAAACTGTGGTCCCGCGCGGAGCGCCGGATGTAGATTATTCACCTGCCTTCAATGTAGCTTCGAGTTGTTTGTAAACATAATGTTTCTATATGCACTACAAATCTTGTAAACTGTAATTATGTGTCGCGAAAGGTAGACAAACATAGTTGGGTGAGCGAGCCCTACTTTTACAGAACGGCTAGTAGCGTCAGAGCCGCGCGCACAGACAAATGGTCCCATCAGTATTATGTGAAGTCTTCACTCGCTAAGCTCGTAATTGTCATTGTAATTATGTGAGGTTTGTACCATTACATGTATAATTAAAATCTGCAATATTTTATCTAATTTACTGTAGACTAACACACAACGTACAAACAAACATTTGTTTAAAATGACCGTCAATTACAATAATTCTAAATTTTATTAGAGCATACTATATTCCTCTATACCAAATTTCAAGTTAATATCTCAATTTTGTGCTTACGCTCAGACTACAGCGTCGAGGACGGACTGGATGTAAAAAATTACTTTTTCTGCTTCCTCTGGACACAAAAAACCGAGGTTGAATTTTTATCCGATTATCAAACTTAAGCTATAGTTTGTATACTGGTAGAGGAAGCAACTCTGTACAACAGGACATGTTGTTACTCATTTTAAAAGATCATAAACATTATACAGAGGCAAGAAGTGAGTCAGTGGGTAGAACAAGAATGTGCCTCCTATATTCTTAACAAGAGTCTCCCCGTGTCACTCGGTGAAGTTGTTTATTACAACTATTAAAGAAATGCAAGGTATATAAACTAATTAAAAAAATAATTGGTACAAGTAGTTAAAGATGTAAGCTAACACAGATATAAATAAACAGAACAATGTAAACCTAGAAAATTATTTTCAGGCGTTTAAGGTTTACATCTGATAACCGTACTTTTAATTTTGGACAAACTTTCGGAACGCCACGTTTTAATTTCTAACTGCATCTCATAATTAGTAGAAATTAGATAATCGTTTCGATGAGTGTCTCTTTTCAACTGAATCAGCTTAAAATAGTGTTTTTTCTCCTGTTCACTAATATATGCAGAGACTTTTGGAAGCTCTTTTTCTATATGTAAAAATAAAGAACAAATTTCATATAAATAGCCTATAGATCCTTATACGCTTAGTTACCGTCTATACGCCATTTTGTTTTGTTTTTAAACCAAAAACTGTTATAAATATGGATAAAATAAAATTAGGTGCATGCATTATTTATGTTAATTTTTTTAATTGCACTGAAGTCAAAGATTTTATTTTCAAAAGGACAGCCGTTTAAAATTTTTAACGTTAATTTTTCGAAAAATATTAACTTTACAAAAAATGTACAAGAGACAAGATATTTTTGTTCTTTAATGTTTAACAAAATGGTGCTTTTTATTTTATATGTAACTCAATATATAATGGAGTTATCGACAGAAAACTAAAGAAATAATTTCTTGTTAATTGTCTACAACACACCCAGAACTTTATGATTTGATAGGCCTACAACTAGTTTAAATAAATCACTAGAGCACTGTGGTGATTTTATATGAACAAGGAAAAACCCCAAACCACAAAACAACACAACTACACAAAACTGTATAATGCGTTTATATGACCTTGTGTACATTTCGATAGCTCTGCTATCATCTGAGTGTACCTCTGAAGATGATAGGAGAGCTATCGAAATGTACATAAGGTAATATAAAAGCATTTTACAGTTTTGTGTAGTTGTGTTATTTTGTGGTTTGAGATTTTTCCTTGTTCATCTACAACTAGTTTGTTTAGCCTCATTATTTAGGCAATTACTAACGTACTGAAGTTTTAGGAATCCAAATTAAGAAGTTCGATAATTCATTAAACTTGAAAGAAATTTAATTCAAGTTCTGGATATTGTAGACAATTACCAAGAAATTATGTTTTCAGTTTTGTAACAACAACTCGATTATCTTTTGAGCTACAATAACATTTAAACTCCATTTTATTCGCCGTTAGAAAACAATAGTAATTTGTGCAACTAGTGAGCAAAGTGGCACTTTTTTAAACGAGAGAAAAATGTTGACGCACTCGGCAAGCCTCGTGCGTCAATTTTATCGAGTTTAAAAAAGACACTTTATTCGCGAATTGCACATTTACTTCGTGTCTACAGTTGTTATTTTGTGACAAATAAAAAACCTACTTCAGCAGTAACACAATATGACGGGGTATTTGACAGGTTTTCATCCTCGGAACTGTCCATATTTTAAAACTAACTACACAAAATATAGCAGTAGTGCTAAACAACACATCAACACTGAGTACAAGTTCTCACGTCAAAACTGAGGTTATTTATGAATATTACAAATAACTTAGGTGTATTGTTGAGGAAACGGGATTGCCAACTTCAAAACTCGGCAAACGAAAAATACTCTCCGTGTACATACACTGTCAATCATCTTCATGAATAATTACTTCCTTTTTCAACTTTAAAACGTGGTTTTGTTGTTTATTTATGTTATTTTACATGTAAGAATTAATCTAATATACATACGGGACATTTCCTGTATATTATAAATCAATTCAAATAAACTTAACCTAAATTTCGTTTTGTTCGGTTACCATTCGGAGTGAGCAAAGTAGTGTGCAAAGTAGTGGGCAAAGTGAAACTGTTGAGAAATCAGCTGTTTTGCAAACTAATTTAAATGAACAAAATGCCACTTTGTCAACAACTGAAGACAAAAATAATTTACCTCTTGTACATATTTTTAAAAGTTAATATTTTTCGAAGTAATTGACGTTAAAAATTTTAAATAGTCATTAAATTTAAAAAAAACAAACATCTTGTAGCCTATTCTTCAATAAAACTTATACGCTACTCCTTTTCAGATATAGTTTTTCTTATCTCAATTATTGACTAATATAAAAAAGATTGTATAATAGATTTCGTGTTCTCCCACGATATGTTTTTAGTATTACATGAAATGGTTGGTTAGAAGTTTCATTCACATCGGTTGTTAAACTTGTAAAAACTTAACGAACGCCTCTTTCTCATTAAGTTCGTGCTTTTCCGTTTCTTTACTCGACTCTGTGTTAATTTTCTCCTGTAATAATTAGTAATTGAATATTATTTGTTACCTTGAACCGTAATTAAAGCAGATATTCACTTCTTATTATCAGTAGGTACTCATTAATATAAATGTTTACAGTTCGAAGAGGAATTTTATAAGAAATTATGGTTTCTATATTCTACTTGTGACCTTGAACGAAATGTAATGACACGGATTTAATTGTGTGTAATATAACTTTTACTTTATTATTTGTTTATTAATATCTCTGATATAGGCTACGTAGTATAGAGAAGTTTATGTGAGAGTAAAAAATCTATGTAAAGACATATCCTCTTTACAATTCCTAGAATACAAAAAAAGTGGTTTTAGGAATGATGTCTTTCTGTCTATATGGAGTTCTCTACAGCATTAACGCGTGGACAGATTTTAATCAAATTTGGTATGTGAGCGTATTTTGACCATATTTCGAGACTTTTACCGGATAATTCAAAATTTTAGAGTAGGATAATAAGGAAAAAAAAACGAAATTAAGATTTTCTCAAAATTTACAAGAACGATTTTGTCTCTAACGACCCAATTGAAACTTAGTGGTTGTGATTTTGCCATTTCATTAATTATTTATAAAAAGTAAAACATGAGATTAATTCAAAATATATAATTATTAGAGTCCGTTCGTATAATCTAGGACTCTTATAATTTGACGCGCGTGTATGTCTGTGTCTGTTCTCTAATATTATGTTTGGGGTATCAAATGAAACTGTAATGTTCTGTATTTTTGGATATGTATGTTTATTTAATCCAAAAATTATTACGCATATTTTGCATCTAGGGCGGATATCGTGTGTCCTCCCCTCTAACTTGAACAAGGCGTGAAAACAAATCTGAAAACAAATTATTTGGATTATTTGAAATTAAAATACAGTGGGAAATATTATAGTTTTTGTATGAAGAAAGCAACTTAATTTAACAACACAATGAAAAACGAGTAGTGTAAAAGTTATAAAAGGTTTTTTTACACAGACAAGACGATAAATCCTATATATTTTAAACTTCTCATTTATATTCTTTATACTGTACTAAATATAGGGAAAATATAGCGGTAAAAAGACCTTGGGTAAAAACTTTAGGGTTCAAAATTTGATTTTTGGAAATATTATGCGTAGGGTATCAAATAAAACTAGAAGTTGTTCTGATTACGAATATGTATGTTTATTTGACGAAAACAATAAATTAATATGTTGAAACACGGTTACTTAAATAATTCGTTTTATTAAAAGTAACTGTCCCTGTATTTCTCGTTTTACTAAACGTTCATAGCTTGCATTAAAAACTCGATTTTAATGAAATACGATTTAAAAAACAGCGTCTATGATTCATTTTCACTTCTTTTTTGACAACTACCTAGACTTTAGACTTTTTTAACTGACATTTTTGACGAATAATTCTGTTGGTATTATAATTTGTGAATGGGTGTTTGAAAAACTCTGTACAATGTTTTTTTTACAATTTACATTTTGAAACTAAAAAAGGAGAATTTCACAGACATGTAAGAACACTTTCCTAACACTTTGTGAATTAGAGATAACTAAAAGCTGAATTTTCGTGAAACACCCCCCCCCCACGTTAATGTGTGTATACTTTAAACGTTTATTATGAAATGTTATTGTAATTTATAATTGTTTAGCAAAGTTACAATTTTAAATTCATTTAAGTAACAAAAGAATCAAGAGTGTGCTAAAACCACACAACCTAGAGCATAGTGTTTTAAGCGATCTAGCGCCAACATATTAATTTTTTCGTTAAATAAACATACATATTCGTAATCACAATAACTTCTAGTTTTATTTAAATCCTCACGCATAATATTTCCAAACAAAATGTTTTCAATTCGATAGTTTTTGCCCCTTAACTACCTTCAGATCATTTCTTTTTATTACTGCTATATTTTTCCAATACGTGGGAGAATATAAAGAATATAAATTCCAAGTTTGAAATATATAGGATTTATCGGATTGTCTGTGTTTGATAGGTTGCGACTTACAGAGAGACAGACGGACAGACACGCGCGTAAACTTATGAGGATCCTTGGTTTTACTTACGGACCTTATAAATTGTACAATATTCATCAAAATTTCAAAATGGTATAATACACATTTCAGTTAAATTAAGGTTAAGATTGTTCAGTAACTTAATCCAGGATTTGTCTTTTTTTAATGTTTTTTCTGGTAATTACACGATAAAATGAGAATGTTTATTCGCAGTTTGTTAAATTGTATTAAAAATCTATTAGTTTTTTTAACCTTTTTTCAGTTTTTTTCCTGTTATAATAGATATTTAATGAAGTAATATATCTTGTTACTTAAACTCCTTTCCAATTTTATAACGAATTGTTTTTACTTTTTTGGGAGATTTCGTTTTTTCATCTTTCTGAGTCCAAAAGTGTTTTGTTGTTATTAAATACAGTATAACAAACACAGAACACAATTCTCACAAAAAATACGCCTACGTATCAGACGCGTTTCAACGACAAGGTCGTCCTCTTCAGTGATACACAAGCTACACCAATCAAACTATAACTTAGTTAAAGTTATAACCTTATAATCAAAGGGTATAGTTTGATTGGTGTAGCTCGTGTATCACTGAAGAGGACGACCTTGTCGTTGAAACGCGTCTGATACTTAGGCGTATGTTTGTGAGAATTGTGTTCTGTGTTTGTTATACTGTATATTTTTTCTCATAAGTCAAGCTCAACATTTAATATTGTTATTAAATGTCCGTCCATTTTTCAAAAACCATTCGACAGATTGTCTTTTTATTATTCACGTTAAATATAACCACCTTTAACTCAAAATTTTAGGGTAACGACTTTAACCAAATATTGTTCAAATATGCTGAAAGCTCCAAATCAAAGTATCGACTGCTTCAGTTAACAAGTTATCAATATGGCACTGATATAATAACCTGATTTCTCAAAATCACTTCAACCGTTTTCAATCATTTTTTTAAAAAAATAAAACTTCATGATGAGTAAAACAATTTCAATGCAATCAATTACAAACTACGAGACTTGATTTTTAAAAACGGCGGAGTTCCGCTCAATTTAATACCATATACTTTTATTTACTTGAGCTTTTGTAAAAAAGTAAAATACAAAAATCTGAGCATAGTTCATTTTACTTACCCAGTATTTGGTAAGATTGGTAATAACAAAAGTCGACGTTTTAACGGATCTTCACGGAAATGGAAAAACAGATTTTAGACACGTCGTTCATCAATTGTGATTGTCTTTGTTGTCAAACATGATAGAAGCTATAAAAATTAATATACGAACTTAAAATTGTGTATAGGAGACTATAGTGTTATCATAGACTCTTGTTAAAATCGAATTTAAAATGTCAAAATGACGGACATTTTAAACAATTTTTGTTCATATCTCGTACGTTATTCAACTTATAATACAACAATTTAAGTCGAGATTGGGCATAGCAGTCACCGACACCAGTGATTGATGGCTCTTTACATATGTACAGCTTCAAGGCCCACTGGGGCCGAGACACCGACACGAGTGAAGAAATTTTAAACTTCTACATACTTCAAAGCCTGTTAGGCACTATCCGACCGCATGATACAAATTTAGAGGTTTAGAAAACCTGTGTAACAACTATTTTAAATAAATTTACCCTACTCGATAAGAGCATTTGATCTACCAATACAATTTATCCTACAAGGTACAAGAGACCAACTTTTGAACATTTGCTTATATTATATTGTAAGAAGGGACTCTGTAAGTACACGGTTTTAGTAAAAAATAACATAAATTAACAATAAATTTAAAACAATATTCAACAGAACTTAAATGAAAATATACATAGCACAAACTTATTACCAATTTAAATTTATGTTTTTTCACAATATATGAATTAATTATAGTAGTAGCGGTTATTTAAAAACCGCCGAACAAATAAAAGAAACCTCAAAGAGTTTTAATTTCCAATAAAAACAATATTTTATAAACAAACGTCGAGGCAAAGAGAAGTGGGATTTATTTGTGTATCTTAAGTCATCTTGTTGTCCCTCTAAAATATGTCTGTAAACACAAAGGTAGCGGCGCTGCCGAATATATTGGATCTTCTTTGATCAATGTAAATAGACAAATCGGAAATATAAATCGTGATCAATATGATGGGACTGGTTCCAGTCCTCAGTAGGAAGCATGAGCTTGTCAGAGGACGTTACATGTGTGCGTTATTTAACTTATGGTGACATTAAGGTCCTCTGATTTGTTAAACAATGGTGTGATCAGAGCTAAAGGTTACTGATTATTTAAATAACTTTGGATGTTTTCTTAAAAGCGGACATGAACTAATCGCACTTTTTTTAAGTTAATGTTTTGTTCATTGTCGAATAACTGTGATTGTTACTAGTGGTAAAGTATTGGTGATTTTTGAGTAGTGATGAAAGTGATGATTGACATCGTTCAATCACAGTGATTTTAAAGATTGATTGTTAGTGATTTAAGTGACTCGTCACTGATGCAAATATAAACAAATAAAACGTGTTTTCACACTAAAAATTCACATCTACGTCGTGAAATGTTAAATATTGAATTCTCTGAAAAACAATAATCAAATGTTAAACGGTTTAGTGATAACTGTTATCACCAGTATTATTATACTATAAATATTAGAATATAGTATTATTAATTTAAATATTTTGTTATAAATTGGATTACAATTGGGTTTTATAATAGTAAGTAAATATTAAGTAATTAAATATTTAGAGATTACCATAAATAGCAGTCACTTTGAAAAAAAAAACTTTTGGAAGTAGGGCCAATTTTTGTCTCCACAAAATACAAGTGGTAAGATAATTTTTATGGAGTGAAATTACCATTCTCACTTACCATTCACAATCTAAATATTAACCAAAACTACATTTTTAATTCGGTAAAAAAGTGAAAATGAACCTTAGGCTTCGACTTTGATCATTTATATATTTAAATAGAGCTTAAACTTGCTTCGCATGTTTCATAAACGCGTCATCATTTAAAAAAAAGTTTTAATGACTGCTGTCAAGTTTAATTGTTATTTTGATAATTAATTCTGAACCTTGAAATATTTTTACTTGCGATTTTGCGCAATGGTTTGGGTCATTAATCCTCACATTTCCTTAAAATTTGAATGAAATCGATAAAGCCGATTTTGAGATACTACATCTTTTATTTAGTAATTATAACAAATAACTAACGAACTAGCATTTTTGGAAATATGGCGACCAATACATTTCATTTTGATCCTTAGTAGATACAATTGAAAAAAAATTCGATCAAAATCGTTATGGGTTTTATTTTTATTCGTATTCAAAATTCCTCCATTACCTTCTTATATGATTTTAAATAATATTTGTGTGAAATAACACGATTAATTTTAAATGAAATCAAGTTTAAATAGCGGGGCTCAACGTTAGTTTTCGTTTTTGGAAATTATTCTTTAACGGTAATTTTCTATTTTTCAATTTATCACACTGATCTGGGTCATTAATTATCATTTCACTGAACTTTAAAAGAAATCGGTAGAGGTGATTTTGAGAATTATTGTCATTTAAACAGCCCCATAACTGATTTTTGGGTTTATTTATCCCGGCATTTTGAATAGTTGGAGACTAATACTTTTCAAATCTTTTTGGTTAGGCTTTGTATTTGGTTAGTTTTAGGTTATGTTATGTCATTTATTGCAAATTTTGTTCACTAGTATCGGGTTTTCAAAAGTATGTTATAACTTTAATTGGGTGTAGATTATTTGTATTTCACTTACAACAAAGTAAAATACATAAATTCCTTTGGTATTAAATAGGATTTTATAAAAAATTAAAATCAAACCAAATTATTACTTGGTAGGATATTATTAAGACAGGTGTTCGAATTGGTCGTTATTCTCGTCTGGAGAAGCTAAGTTTTGTGCAATGTTTTTGACGCTACATTCTCCTTATTCACTGTTATTTGACAAACATTTGTTTTTAATTTAAGACTTCAACAACAGCAATTATATCTTCTACGATTTACGGTTCCTGGCCGCTTGATGTCTCCAACAGACCCATCAAACTTACTATTAACCTTTCTATACGCGACTACACAGCACGGTCCGTCCTTCAAACCGTTGCGAATACGAAACTTTCCTAACCCGGCTGATAGAACTCCGTTCACATTCATAATAACAATGAATCAATGCTGTGCGTGTTTGGAAAAGTAAAGTCATGATGGAATAAAACAAGTATCAATTAAATAATTGTTAACTACTACTACTACTACTACTATGCATGTTTGAAATTAGTCAACAATTAGAAAACTCGGCAACAAATAAATAGCAATGAAGATAACAGTAGATGTTTTTTTAAAATAAATCCCTATTATATCTTCATACAATAAAGAGTTTTTTTTCTCGGATTGGACAACAAATAACGAAACCAGAACAGTTTTGTGTCTATAGTTAAAAAATAAAATATCATCCAGTGCAAAAGGAACTAGATGTTGAATTTTATCACTCCTGATACAACTATAGTTAATTTCAATTTGTAATGTGGAAAGAAAAACATTCCTTTAAAGCACATCGAAAAACTTAAAGAGCTATATTATTCTTCTCATGTGAATTTTTAACACGGAATCAGAATCACTGTTAATCACTCGTTTACCCTTATTGTAAAATCACCATTAGCTCCATCACTAAACAGTAGTCGATTCCCAAGACTGTTATTTTCAGTTGATTAAGAGGGAAATGGTGGTTCTTCCAAAACCTTTATCTGTAGACTCAGAGGACTTCCATAATGAATAACAAATCCATAACCAAATACTAAGAAACAACGTCCTCATTGTAGTACTTACCCCGACCCATCGTAGAATGTAACAGAAGATTCTCTAAATGAAATACCCAAACGTTGGTTTCAGGAAATATTAAAGTGTACTGATTGATTTAGATGGCTTACTCGGGGGGGGGGGGGTTACTTTAATTTAAAACAGTTGTTACACAGGTTTTCTGAACATTGTAAGACTATTTTTTGACGTCGTCTAGGTCCAAACGGGTCATGTAGATGTAAAAGTCTCCACTCGCTTCGCTCGTACTACATTCTCAGGCCAGGCGGGCCTTGAAGCTGTGATTACATAAAAGAGCCTCTACTAACTGTTCGCATTAGTGACTCGGATCTTGTAGTTATACAGATCTTTCTTGAGGCCAATGGTTCCAAATTACACTTTCGACAATAAATTGGATATTTATTTTTGTCGGCAGGTGGAGTTAATATGCAGAATTAAAATCTGCAATTTTTTATTTAAGGTGTTACATGTTGAATAGCATATGAGTTGTGAAAAAAAACTGTTTAAAATGGCCGTCATTTTGACATTTTTTTATTATATAACTGTACGTATAGCCACCGGACCATATGCTTATATATTAAGTTTTTCACTGTGTACTTCACATCGTAAAGGGTGTCGCGGTTTCAAAATCCTAGGGTTTCATCATCAATGCGCATAATTAATCAATTCCCTCCATGGAAGTCTTCATAAAGGTAATAAAACACATAAAAACACAATAACCTAACCCAACAGGTACGAATATAATTTACGTTTTACCAAAATAACATCGATAATTTCTATTAAACTTTCGATTTTCAGGATTTCAATGTGACCACTATATAGTCTCCTACTCCAGATTTCATGTTCCTAATTTATATTTTGTGGCCGCTATCGTGTTTACTAACAGACAACGATGACAGACAGACAGTACGCCGAAAATCACTTTTTCAGTTTCCACAACCCATGAAACGTAAAGATTAATCACAAAAGGAGGTCGGCAATTTTTATGATTACCAAACTTGCCATATGTAAATAAAATTCTAATAATTACCGTCGTACAAATTTATCCTCTGAGAAAGTTAGTGCACGAAATTATTCCGTACAGTTGACCTGATTCAAAGGAAAGAAATACAAAACCATGATGTCATTAATCTCCCAGAGGTATGAAAAAAAAAACGCAGTAAATTACTTAAATATATGATTATCCGGTCGGTCTCTTCTTTGCCCTTGAGGTCTAGAGGTCGATTGCAGTTTCCCACTAAAGTGAAAGCAGTCTCGCCAAAAAAAGCTGTCATTCTTGGAACTTGTTGCGGTTTGTTACAGACCTACAGGTAGACATTCTAATGACCACAATGTAATCATAAACTTTTGACAGGCATAGTAGTTATTCTTTGGTCATAGTGTAGTTAGGAAACGTTTTAAAATATACCTACCGAAAACATAAGTGAATATTAATTTACTTGGTAGAAATTCCACGCAATTGTTTTGAGAAATTAGATAAACATAACCTCAAAGTTATCATCTATTAGCTTATTGATATTACCCTAGACATTTAAACGATTACTATAGTAACGCTTTAGGTATTAACAGTTACATTTTATCTTCATTTATTATAAGTGATTTTGTCGAACTTTAGAACAATCTAAACATTATACTAAACTATCTTTCCGATACCAAGACTTAGATCGATCTTTAAACGTAGAGATGATTAAGGATCAAAAATGCTTAAAAATATGCACAATTTTAAACCGAAAATAACGCATAGGAAATTAAATATAAAAAGAAGCGAAAAGGAAGTATGTAGCCTGATCAGAAATAAAAGTTGTACAAATAGCCCTATCGGATTAAACTGTGCATAAAATTGCACAAACTTTCTCACGCACCCATCCACACAAACCAAAAAAAATTATTCAACAGCAATTTAAGTTCTCTTGTGATTTTTTACACGAGTTTTTGAGTCATTAACCTACAAATTCCTTAAAATTTAAGCGATAGAGCCAATTTTGAGATATTACATTTTTAGAGGCAATTTTTTCCACCGATAACCGCCATATTTTACTAATGAAAAGCCATTTTTAGAGAGGTATCAATACCTTTTGTTTGGGTTCTTATAGTACTCATATAGGACTAAGCAAAATGTCTTCAAAATAGGTGATTTTAAGAAAATTGTAATTAGGTATTTTTCCTTGTGGTAGCCACCCCAAATTTTTTAAATATATAAAAATCCTGATTTTTGCGCCATATATGTCCATATATCAAATTTAATTGGTCCGCGTGTGTAGGCTGTAGACCGTTGAATAAACCACAGAAGAACATCATTTTTAAATCCAATTTTTCAACACTGGGGACCTCAAAATGAATATATTTTTAAGAAATTCGATTTCTTAAACCAGCGCAAAAGTATCTCTGTTATACGGGAGAAACATTAAAAAGGGGCATTTAAAAAAGTATACTTGATTTAAATTTGTAACTTATAAGTGTTGTACGATGTATTTAAAAAACATCAAGTCATTTTTTGGGACAACATATTTAAAAATAATAAAAAAATGACATGAAGTATACTACAGTTAAACCATATTTTGGCCAGTTATGACGGACATATTTTTTTCGGGTAATCAGTAAAAAAAATTACCAAAACACTCTTATATTTCTTTTTTTTAAATAAATAAACTCCCACCTCTTAATTTTCAGGGAGGAATTAACCAATAAATATGTTTAATACCGAACAAATGTAAGAAGTCAAAAAAAAAAAAATCTTACATGTGTTCAGCCAATTTTAATCTTGTAGAACGTACCTTCAATAAACAATAGGCCTATACAATTTTAATACGTACCCATTTTGGTATTACTAAATCATTACAAAAATTGGTTTATAAGTTCTCCTGTTAGACCACAGAGACGCTGTTACGAAACTCTTATTTTACTCAAAACTGATCCGCTAAAATATTAAAATAGTATTAACTTTAAGATAACTTTATCACTGCACATGTAAGTAAAATAAACGGCTTGACTAAAGGAATCTTTTTCTGCGTCAGAACTCCAGCGTCCGGTTTGTCTAAAGGTGAAATATTTAAATGAAATTTCCACTTAATTGCGGTATTGTCATAAAGTGTGGAAGAGAAACCTGTTTGTGCTTCGGCCATTGTTGAGTTTTACTTTGATAAATAGACTTTTATTGGTCGGGATTGCTCGTGACGTCACACATTTTATTACACAGTCTTTGCAACTTGGGACATAATGCATAAATTGCTGTGTGCATATCATTAACGTTACTGTCTGTTCTGGTCAGTGAAGAATTTTGTGTCATTGAAGGATTGTATTTAACTTTAAAGGTCAGTTCACGTTACGTACGTAACTTTTACGTTATGTGATGTTATCTTACGTTACGTTATGAATATTTCTCGCTATTGTTAACGAATTTGTAATAAAAAAATTCTTACAAGGACAACCTACGCTGTTAAACGTCCATTGATCCTAACCGAAAGTAAAATTTGGCACCATGTTTTGGTCATTTCTATATATTATATTAAAGGCAAAGTCTGTCTCTATGATTAATAGTCGAGAACCGTTCATCTGATTTGTATAAGAGTTCCTTTCCTATGTAGGTACGATATCTTGTTATACCTCGATTTAATTTTAATTGATTCATTAGTTTCTAAATTATCTAATGCACACAATTTTAGATATTTTGTGTACATTTTTTTTTTAATTTGTCAATTACAAATTTTGTATATAATTTGAACTCTAATTAAAGCTAGTTTTTTAAATTAAATAGTTAATGACGATTAGTTTGAATTTTTTTTATTAAGATTTAGGGATTGGTGAAAAAGAAGTATTTTGTAACATATCGTCAGTTGGGTAATTAGAACGTCGTCCTATATAAAATCCTATATATTATTCTAATAGAGGCTAAACTTGCTTTGCTTGTACCATAAACCCTTCCTAACCTCAAACTTATTAGATTTAAATCGAGCTGTTAATGACAGTTAGGGTTCATTTTTTTGCTAATTAATCTTGAAACATATATTTTTTTTACTTCTGATTTTGCCCACGGATTTGCGTCATTAATTTTCAGATTTCACGAAAATTTGAACGAAATCGGCAGAGTTTGAGAAATTACATCTTTTATATAAGATCCATGTCTGATTTGTTTTACTTTTTAAAATTAACTCGATAATCTGTATTTCTTGGAGAGATGGTCACCAATAAGTTAGAGCAATACTTTACAAAATTTTAATTACTCATATTTCCCTCATTGTAGCAACCTTCAAATTCTTAGTTATCAAAATAAAGAAAATCACCAAACATTAAATTTGATTAAAACCGGTTCATATATTTAGGCTGTAGAGTGTAGAGCACTACACATACAACAGACTCCAGGCAGATCGACATCATTCATTCAAAAAAAAAAAAAATTTAATTCAAAGGACCCTAAAATAGATTTATCCAAAATCATATTTTTACTCATAACATAACTTTCTATACTATGTATGCCTATGTGTCAAAGTAAAATAAATGTTCCGAAATGAGTGTAAATAAATATACCATTTCTTCACTACATTGAATAAATCTGTTATAAGTTTGTGAACGGTTTTCCGAAACTTACAATAGTCAGTGTTTTTAAGCTTAAAATTCACCTTTCAAGCTGAAATCTACGCCATTGACAAGTGTTTCCAAAGGAACCTTAATAGGCGATACAAGAAGAAATACATTTCAATTAGTCTATTTTAGACAGCCAAACTGCCATCAAAGTGCTGAACTCTCCAACTATAGGTTCAGCGATGGTTACATCGCCTACAAAAATTTGATGAACTAGCTAGGAGTAATAAAGATACTCCTGTACATAGGAATAGAGGGAAATGAAAATGCAGATGATCTTCCGAAGACGAGGGCATCCACCCCATTCGTAGGACCTGAACCATTCTTTGGATTTGGAGAAAAGATAAGACTCAAAGAAGTGAAGAAGACAGTAGCTCGAAACTCTTCAGAGAAATAAAAGGACTGAAGCACTCTAAGGAGTTGCTGGTGAATTAAGACTAAGAGATCCAGAGCCTGCATTAGTCTATGGAAGAATAAGTTAAGACTATTGACGGGCTTCCTTACTGAGCATGGCACTCTGAGGGGATCTTGGGAGGCTTGGCTAACGGATGACACAACCTATAGGTACTGTAGGGGGGGGGGAGGAAACCCAATGTCACCTACATATTCTGCTAGGGCATAGCTATTAAAAGAGCAAGAACTTTGGGAAGATACCAATTAGAAGTGGAAGATCTACCCTCTCTAAATCTCCTTCAAATCATACAATTTATGATAGCTACGGGACTAGAAAGGATGTTGAGTACCTCAGGAATAATGGAAGGGGGCACAATAACAAGGGGGTTGCAGTGCAGTGGTAATCCAATATAAATTTCAACATTTAAATATTTTAAAACCTATACCTACATAGGTCTTTGAAATCTCTGTAAAGATGAAGATTTATTGGAAAAGTGAAGATGAAGAGAACATATCTTCTTTAAAAAAAGTAATATTTTGAACCATTGACTCGAATTTGATATCACTTTATACCTGTTCCCTGCTTTATAATCACAATTTTATGGACCGATTTTGATTGAAATGTTTACAATATTTTTATTTTAAAGGCGTCGAACCTTCAGAGACTAATTATAGTGAATATGGGCTTGGCAATCATAATTGGATTTGCATGTTTTACCATGTATTCTTATGTTAAACCTCTCTTTTTCACCTTAATTATCAGGTCTTTCTTGACCAACTCTTGTATTCTATAGACTCAAACGGTATTAGAGTATTAAAGGCGTAAAGTCTTAATTTTATGTTCTTTCTGCATTTTTTTATAAGGCGTTGAAGTACGAGAAATTTTTAAAATTTTAATAAAGACGTCAAGCCCTAATTCTATTCCAGTGTGTGTACTCATTTAATTTTAAAGTCTTATTTTGACCTTCAAAACAATTTTAGCATTTATTTTATTTCAATAAAAAGTTCAGTCTTAACGTAGGTATGAAGCTACAAAACTAAATAAATTTTCTACACATATCGATATTCTACACATATCGATATTCTACTCGTATCGTTATTCTACGCATATCGATATTCTACACATATCGATTATCCACGCATATCGATATTCTACACATATCGTTATTCTACGCATATCAATATTCCACGCATATCGATATTCTACGCATATCGATATTCTACACATATCGATAATCTGCATACGAATATTTTTCTCGCTCGATCATAAAAAACACCAATCCACGTCTCACAAGTCGAAATCAAATCTTTAAAGTAATTTACATGAATGTTTGTAAACAGAAAGGGCCACATACTGCGATAATTGTACTTACCCCCTCCATAACTTCCCCTTCAAAACCACCCCTTCTTAGCAACTTAAAAATTGAATGAATGAATGATTGCTTGAAGGGTCGTACATGGTTCACTGAATACTACTCATTCTGCAAACCAAAAAAAATTATTCAACAGCAATTTAAGTTCTCTTGTGATTTTTTACACGAGTTTTTGAGTCATTAACCTACAAATTCCTTAAAATTTAAGCGATAGAGCCAATTTTGAGATATTACATTTTTAGAGGCAATTTTTTCCACCGATAACCGCCATATTTTACTAATGAAAAGCCATTTTTAGAGAGGTATCAATACCTTTTGTTTGGGTTCTTATAGTACTCATATAGGACTAAGCAAAATGTCTTCAAAATAGGTGATTTTAAGAAAATTGTAATTAGGTATTTTTCCTTGTGGTAGCCACCCCAAATTTTTTAAATATATAAAAATCCTGATTTTTGCGCCATATATGTCCATATATCAAATTTAATTGGTCCGCGTGTGTAGGCTGTAGACCGTTGAATAAACCACAGAAGAACATCATTTTTAAATCCAATTTTTCAACACTGGGGACCTCAAAATGAATATATTTTTAAGAAATTCGATTTCTTAAACCAGCGCAAAAGTATCTCTGTTATACGGGAGAAACATTAAAAAGGGGCATTTAAAAAAGTATACTTGATTTAAATTTGTAACTTATAAGTGTTGTACGATGTATTTAAAAAACATCAAGTCATTTTTTGGGACAACATATTTAAAAATAATAAAAAAATGACATGAAGTATACTACAGTTAAACCATATTTTGGCCAGTTATGACCGACATATTTTTTTCGGGTAATCAGTAAAAAAAATTACCAAAACACTCTTATATTTCTTTTTTTTAAATAAATAAACTCCCACCTCTTAATTTTCAGGGAGGAATTAACCAATAAATATGTTTAATACCGAACAAATGTAAGAAGTCAAAAAAAAAAAAATCTTACATGTGTTCAGCCAATTTTAATCTTGTAGAACGTACCTTCAATAAACAATAGGCCTATACAATTTTAATACGTACCCATTTTGGTATTACTAAATCATTACAAAAATTGGTTTATAAGTTCTCCTGTTAGACCACAGAGACGCTGTTACGAAACTCTTATTTTACTCAAAACTGATCCGCTAAAATATTAAAATAGTATTAACTTTAAGATAACTTTATCACTGCACATGTAAGTAAAATAAACGGCTTGACTAAAGGAATCTTTTTCTGCGTCAGAACTCCAGCGTCCGGTTTGTCTAAAGGTGAAATATTTAAATGAAATTTCCACTTAATTGCGGTATTGTCATAAAGTGTGGAAGAGAAACCTGTTTGTGCTTCGGCCATTGTTGAGTTTTACTTTGATAAATAGACTTTTATTGGTCGGGATTGCTCGTGACGTCACACATTTTATTACACAGTCTTTGCAACTTGGGACATAATGCATAAATTGCTGTGTGCATATCATTAACGTTACTGTCTGTTCTGGTCAGTGAAGAATTTTGTGTCATTGAAGGATTGTATTTAACTTTAAAGGTCAGTTCACGTTACGTACGTAACTTTTACGTTATGTGATGTTATCTTACGTTACGTTATGAATATTTCTCGCTATTGTTAACGAATTTGTAATAAAAAAATTCTTACAAGGACAACCTACGCTGTTAAACGTCCATTGATCCTAACCGAAAGTAAAATTTGGCACCATGTTTTGGTCATTTCTATATATTATATTAAAGGCAAAGTCTGTCTCTATGATTAATAGTCGAGAACCGTTCATCTGATTTGTATAAGAGTTCCTTTCCTATGTAGGTACGATATCTTGTTATACCTCGATTTAATTTTAATTGATTCATTAGTTTCTAAATTATCTAATGCACACAATTTTAGATATTTTGTGTACATTTTTTTTTTAATTTGTCAATTACAAATTTTGTATATAATTTGAACTCTAATTAAAGCTAGTTTTTTAAATTAAATAGTTAATGACGATTAGTTTGAATTTTTTTTATTAAGATTTAGGGATTGGTGAAAAAGAAGTATTTTGTAACATATCGTCAGTTGGGTAATTAGAACGTCGTCCTATATAAAATCCTATATATTATTCTAATAGAGGCTAAACTTGCTTTGCTTGTACCATAAACCCTTCCTAACCTCAAACTTATTAGATTTAAATCGAGCTGTTAATGACAGTTAGGGTTCATTTTTTTGCTAATTAATCTTGAAACATATATTTTTTTTACTTCTGATTTTGCCCACGGATTTGCGTCATTAATTTTCAGATTTCACGAAAATTTGAACGAAATCGGCAGAGTTTGAGAAATTACATCTTTTATATAAGATCCATGTCTGATTTGTTTTACTTTTTAAAATTAACTCGATAATCTGTATTTCTTGGAGAGATGGTCACCAATAAGTTAGAGCAATACTTTACAAAATTTTAATTACTCATATTTCCCTCATTGTAGCAACCTTCAAATTCTTAGTTATCAAAATAAAGAAAATCACCAAACATTAAATTTGATTAAAACCGGTTCATATATTTAGGCTGTAGAGTGTAGAGCACTACACATACAACAGACTCCAGGCAGATCGACATCATTCATTCAAAAAAAAAAAAAATTTAATTCAAAGGACCCTAAAATAGATTTATCCAAAATCATATTTTTACTCATAACATAACTTTCTATACTATGTATGCCTATGTGTCAAAGTAAAATAAATGTTCCGAAATGAGTGTAAATAAATATACCATTTCTTCACTACATTGAATAAATCTGTTATAAGTTTGTGAACGGTTTTCCGAAACTTACAATAGTCAGTGTTTTTAAGCTTAAAATTCACCTTTCAAGCTGAAATCTACGCCATTGACAAGTGTTTCCAAAGGAACCTTAATAGGCGATACAAGAAGAAATACATTTCAATTAGTCTATTTTAGACAGCCAAACTGCCATCAAAGTGCTGAACTCTCCAACTATAGGTTCAGCGATGGTTACATCGCCTACAAAAATTTGATGAACTAGCTAGGAGTAATAAAGATACTCCTGTACATAGGAATAGAGGGAAATGAAAATGCAGATGATCTTCCGAAGACGAGGGCATCCACCCCATTCGTAGGACCTGAACCATTCTTTGGATTTGGAGAAAAGATAAGACTCAAAGAAGTGAAGAAGACAGTAGCTCGAAACTCTTCAGAGAAATAAAAGGACTGAAGCACTCTAAGGAGTTGCTGGTGAATTAAGACTAAGAGATCCAGAGCCTGCATTAGTCTATGGAAGAATAAGTTAAGACTATTGACGGGCTTCCTTACTGAGCATGGCACTCTGAGGGGATCTTGGGAGGCTTGGCTAACGGATGACACAACCTATAGGTACTGTAGGGGGGGGGGAGGAAACCCAATGTCACCTACATATTCTGCTAGGGCATAGCTATTAAAAGAGCAAGAACTTTGGGAAGATACCAATTAGAAGTGGAAGATCTACCCTCTCTAAATCTCCTTCAAATCATACAATTTATGATAGCTACGGGACTAGAAAGGATGTTGAGTACCTCAGGAATAATGGAAGGGGGCACAATAACAAGGGGGTTGCAGTGCAGTGGTAATCCAATATAAATTTCAACATTTAAATATTTTAAAACCTATACCTACATAGGTCTTTGAAATCTCTGTAAAGATGAAGATTTATTGGAAAAGTGAAGATGAAGAGAACATATCTTCTTTAAAAAAAGTAATATTTTGAACCATTGACTCGAATTTGATATCACTTTATACCTGTTCCCTGCTTTATAATCACAATTTTATGGACCGATTTTGATTGAAATGTTTACAATATTTTTATTTTAAAGGCGTCGAACCTTCAGAGACTAATTATAGTGAATATGGGCTTGGCAATCATAATTGGATTTGCATGTTTTACCATGTATTCTTATGTTAAACCTCTCTTTTTCACCTTAATTATCAGGTCTTTCTTGACCAACTCTTGTATTCTATAGACTCAAACGGTATTAGAGTATTAAAGGCGTAAAGTCTTAATTTTATGTTCTTTCTGCATTTTTTTATAAGGCGTTGAAGTACGAGAAATTTTTAAAATTTTAATAAAGACGTCAAGCCCTAATTCTATTCCAGTGTGTGTACTCATTTAATTTTAAAGTCTTATTTTGACCTTCAAAACAATTTTAGCATTTATTTTATTTCAATAAAAAGTTCAGTCTTAACGTAGGTATGAAGCTACAAAACTAAATAAATTTTCTACACATATCGATATTCTACACATATCGATATTCTACTCGTATCGTTATTCTACGCATATCGATATTCTACACATATCGATTATCCACGCATATCGATATTCTACACATATCGTTATTCTACGCATATCAATATTCCACGCATATCGATATTCTACGCATATCGATATTCTACACATATCGATAATCTGCATACGAATATTTTTCTCGCTCGATCATAAAAAACACCAATCCACGTCTCACAAGTCGAAATCAAATCTTTAAAGTAATTTACATGAATGTTTGTAAACAGAAAGGGCCACATACTGCGATAATTGTACTTACCCCCTCCATAACTTCCCCTTCAAAACCACCCCTTCTTAGCAACTTAAAAATTGAATGAATGAATGATTGCTTGAAGGGTCGTACATGGTTCACTGAATACTACTCATTCTGCTTTCAGTCACTCCCGGAGTAAGCCCCCTTACTCATTAGCGAACGCCTCCCATGTGATTTTTGTTGTGGTGCCGTTCTGCCGACCGTGAAAAGGTAAAAACCACTTATTTCCGGTTTTATAGTTTCCGGAAATTTAATAATTGTCGTCGTATAATTGTACTATGATTACCAGAAGAAATAGGTTTTGTTTTGGTAGATGATAAAATATTAAGTGTGTTTTTTATTGGTTGGTTCAAGTGTTAAGTGTTGTGTGTTATTTATAAATGAGTGTTATTTTGTTTTATCATATATAAGAGAAAGTTATGTGATAAGTAAGCCTGGAAATATTCTTTGTATAGTCTATTATGTCCAATTAAGTGGTTTTAATGTCTGTCTGTCTGTTAACATCATTGCTGTGCTCTACAGGCCAAATAACGTCTATTTTAAATAAAATTAATTATATTTTGGTCACTTCTGAATTTTTTTTTCGATAACTAGATATTAAAAGGACGTTCACATAAATATCAAAACTCTAAATTACTCTTTTTTTTTTTTAATGGACTCTAGCTATTTTGATCAAATTTTGCTAGAATTTAATCTATAAGAAACTAAATACACAAAATATGTTAGATGGCATCTTTTTAAAAATGCAGCTTCCAGAGTTGTCGTTAAAAAAACTTTAATAGAACTGTTATAGAAAAACTTATTTTCTCAACTCTACAGTTGTTGGTGAAATTTGAAGATTAAACAATTAATTATAGTTCATGAATAATTGACAAAAAAAAAATAAATGTAGTCTATAAATATCTATTAATATTATTTTTAGAAAATGTCCAAAAAGCTGATATATTATCTTAAGAAACACATAGACAAAATATTAATAATACAGTATCATTTTTGTATAATATTTTCTTGTTTTAGGATCCGTATGTAAAAAGACCCTTATAATTTCAAGCTCGTGTCTGTCCATCTTTCTGTTTATAAGTCACAATCAGTCTACACGGACAATACTATAAATCCTATATATTGCAAACTTTGCTTTTTTATTCTTTATATTGTCTCACATACAAGTAAAATATAGCGATAACAAAAATAAATGACCTTGGGATACTTAAGTAACAAAAACTATAGTTTTGATTTTTGTTGTTTTAATACAATCTGTGGAATATCAATTAAAACTAGAATTTATTCTGATTACGAATATGTATGTTTATTTGACCGAAAAAAATAATATGTTGGTGCTAGTTCAAATTTAATGTATGAGATATCAAGCCCCCTTCCTCTAACATGAACCTAACCTAAAAATCTAAAAACAATTATTTGTAATTGAAATTAAAAGTACAGTGTGACATCATATATTATAGTTTTTTCTATAACGAATACAACTTAATTTAACCACACAATGAGAAATGCGTAGCGTATAAGTTTCAAAAGCAAAATTTATGTCAAATGAAGTCAAACAATTCAATAGTCATTAAAAGCTGGATTGGATATTTTATTTATTTTTCTTTGTTAGGGTCAATAGTTTAAACCAAGTATATAATTTCACGGGCGTGTCTGTCTGTACAAGTTAAACTGCCGCTTAAAAGACTTCGACTTTATCAAAATAACTGTTCCTATATGCTTAAGGAATCTCAACCGTGGGGTTTTAGTACACGCAAGACCCTTATATTTTTTAACATATAGCCGGGGGGGATTTTTTCGACCAAGTTGGCAACACATATTATTTTTGGTTTTGTGTGTGGCAGTGTGTGATATTTGTATAATGTCTTTGCATCTTAATTGAATTTATTTTTGTTTTACGTAATAACTAAAAGTATCTCTACATAAGAAGTGCTTTCTGTAGAGTTACGGTATTACAACCCATTACCGTAAGAACTGATGATCATATTGAATTAAAACTAGGCTAGTATAGGGTCCAATAATTCAATTTTGTAACAAATTGACTAAAGGGTTGATTGTGAATAGCGATTATTGACGTTTTGTACAACTAATACCATTAGACTACATCATTTTTGGAATGATGTTTATTTGTGGAGTTTTTATAACGCTTTCACTCAAAAACGGGTAATTTGATTTTTAAAATTTTGAAGTCAGCTATGGTATGGTTGCTTTATGGGTTGATTAGATATTGAACAGATTAGAGTAAAGATTGGAGGGTAGAATAGCGCCTGTGATTAGGTATGAAATGGATGGTACGTTTGATTACAAATTTAACAGTTTTGTGATGAGTAGGTGTTACTAGTACTGATTAGATTTCGTTCAAAATCATTTAATTAACCAATAAAGGAAATGAAATAGGTGTAAACAAATAAATTATAAAAATGTGTAATGTGTATTTTTAAAGGCAGATTTCGAATTTTATATTAAGCGTATATGTACCAAGACTAGAACATTTGGTGATGTTTCATCCAACTGCTGAACATTTTACGTTTCTCTTCCCCCTTTTGGGAGGTTTTGTTACACGCTTCCAATTTTGAAAATAAAAAATTTTCCGAATCTTTGCATAGTAAATTCGTAAAATAATGCTATTTGGGGTCTTAACTGGTTAATTGTATTACAGTATGAATTTAATATTTTTATTTTGTTAATAATACTTATATACATATATTGTTTTGCTTGGAATAACATTGCTTTTCATATATATTCAGCTAGACTTGTGATATGTTACACGTGATAGAATAAAGCTCGAACACAAATAGTACGTTTATTTATTCAAACGCGTTTCAACGACAAAGTCGCCATCTTCAGTGACGCACGAGGTACAATAACTAACTTGGTACCGTGTCAAACCCCGTATTTATAACATTGCTTCTACAATGATATTTATCTTTATTATAATATCTTTCTCACAAACAAACAAAGATTTATGATAGCAAACACAGTCGAGAAGAATTTTGCGAAGTTTAAGCAACTATGATAAATTTTTTTTTTTAAACTGCTGCCTGTACCGTAAACTATTGTACATATTTTGATAGTTCTTAAAATATGTACATACTACGATCATTCCCCAGATTTTTACCATTCTTTGGATAACTTAAAATTATGTGATATGTACTTTACATGAAATTATCAATTCTCTTAAAATAATCTCTAACGTTTTTGATTCAAATTTTACCCAAATGAACACCATATGTTTTTGTGTCCAAAATTATTCACAAACCTTAATTTTATTTTACATTTTATTATCCTTTGACACATCGTGTCTTCAATATTTCACTAAAATCATTTTGGAATGTTTTCTAAATTATGATGTCTTTCGTGGTTCATTTTCGCAGTAGGTTATTATTAGATCTTAGGTTTTTGAACTGCGTAATGTTTTTCACTGTTTTTTATCAGTCTAATTATGTGGTAAAAACCCAGGTTTCAGTATTTTGTCGAAGGAGGGCGTTTAGAGGTAGCTCAGCAACACCGACTAGACAGACTTGTAACCACATCGCTGTTACTTCATATCACAAGTCGTGTACATATCACTTTACATTTGACAATGTTTAATTTAAAAACAAGATGGCGGTTATCAATTGTAACAATTTCCCTTTCACGCTCGTCGTATGATTAGTATGCTAATGAAGAAGTAGGAGAAAGTAGATATCTCTGCCAAGTAGCTGTCACGAAACACAATTCTGTTATGTAACCCGGCCCCATTGTGGGATTGTTATATATACGATATTTTTATTTATTGGTCTAAAGACCTGTAAACTTTAGTGGTCCACCTCTAAACTTTAGTGGAGTTTCTTCTTTAGTGGTCTAAAGAACAGTAAACTTTAGTGGTTAACCACTAACTTTTTAGTGGAGTTTTTTCTTTAGTGGTCTAAATACCAGTAAACTTCAGTTGTCCACCACTAACTTTAGTGGAGTTTCTTCTTTAGTGGTCTAAAGACTAATAAACTTAAACGATACAAAATATTTTTAACGGTGAATATTATTTTTTAGAAATAAAATTACTGTAAATAAACAGTGCAAACATGTTGCCCAAACTTTCTAAAAACAAAACTATTCGTTTTATGGTTGATTTTGTTTTCTGTTTGGCGATGATTCACTAACTGGTAATTTCGTAAATACGATGACCAATATATTATGTTCGAATCCTTAGAGGTTACTTTTAACAAAATTTCATCAAAATCCTTAAAGCCGAGTTTTAGAAAAACGTAATTTTATTCTTTTTTCTTACGACAGCTAGTAACTTTAAATTCAAAAAAAAAAATACTTTAAATACCTAATAGTTATAAAAAATACTTTAAATAATAGTTATAAAAAATACTTTAAAACACATCGAGGTAGGCCTATATCAAAATATACTCCTAAATAGACAATTTATCAAAATCAGCCCACTCGTTTGAGCTGCAGAGCACGGACAACAAACATACAGTTAATTTTGAATTTAAAATGATAGATTGAAATAATAACCTATATTTGCGATGATACGTGTAAATTCAGGTGATTTATATTGTCCTTGACTTATGACGGTATACGTGATAAAATATAACTTGAACACAAATAGGACGTTTATTTATTCAAACGCGTTTCAACGACAAAGTCGCCATCTTCAGTAAACTAACCCAACTCCAGCAACAGTTACAGTTTAGTTATTGTAATTCGCCCTTCACTGAAGATGGCAACTTTGTCGTTGAAACGTGCTTGAATAAATAAACGTACTTCTTAATTGTGATAATTTGTGTTCAGATGGTCTAAATAAACAAATACTTCGAAAGGAACTGTAAATGCATTGTTTGTCTTCTGTCTGTTTGTGTATTTTCTAAAAAAAACTTTAGGACTATCTAAGGTACAAACATAGATATTGAATTTAAATTTTGTACTTGTCTGTAAAACGCTCTAATATTATAGAAAACTGTTTAAAAACTGATCCCAATTTTTTCACTAATGGTTAACCTAAAAATGCATAGTATTAATACTCCACGTTTTGCTATTTTAACAAAAACACATGGATTTTTTTATTGTATGATAACAGTTATCTGTGAAATTTAATTGTTTTGTAATTACATATAGTACCATAAGATTCCTAAATCTTTTAAAGTTGGTATTTTTTTATTGAAATCCAATAAAAATTTGACATATTTAAACATAGGTAAATCAAAAAAATTAAAAGAGATTGTGAGAAAATTATAATTTTGAATTTTGGCGTTATAGCTTCAATAAATTATCAAATTTGATCAGAAACTGTCGTGAATAACAGAATATTTTTGGTTATTTGTATTTATTTAGATAATTCAATAGATTTTGTAAAGTTTTTGAGGTTATCGCAAGATTACTAGTAAACTAAGGTGTTTACAGATAAGCTTTCCAATAGTAAGGCTATAAGAGCACGTTATCTGTATTATTATATGATTGATGGTTTCTTCAACGACTCATCGCAAATATTGGTACAGATAATAACGTCAACATGTGGCCTGCTCAATATTTATTGGCGTAATTTATAAATTCTAGCAATTTAGATCTTCCTCATGAATCACCGAGACTCTGAAATGTGTACTGATCCTTCTTTTAGTAATTTTTGTTTTATTGTTTATGTAGGCCTACGTGTATCGCTCAATAAAGAGCAGCTGACGGTAAAACAATTTTAAATTTTGCTGTAATTTCCAAATAAATTGCACAAACTTTCTCATTCACCCGTCCTCAAAGACAAATAAAAAACTAATCGTCTTCTAGGCTTATGTGAGAAAGTAAAAATAGCAATACGAATCATAAACACAGTAATTAAGAATCTACATCAAACAAAAATTAATGATCAATGTTTGCCTCTTTTTTACCACATTTTATTAGTTCGGTTTCCGTCATATCTGTCTGTCTGTCTTTCCGTGCGGAATTTTGCAATCGAGTTTAGACTAAGTTCCTGATAAGCTAGAGACCTGAAATTTTGAAAATAGGTCAGAATTGGATGACAATACAACATTCAGTTGCTTTCTTGTCTCTACATTTGTTTAAACAATAGTTAAAACACATTGCAATGAAGATGCCATGATGGAGATGGGAAAAATGCGTCAAATACGACATTCACCACCATAAGTTTGTGATACAAAAGTTATTTATTGACCCATCTCATAGAAACAATCTTCCATTCATGCCTTCAAACTAATCGCAAACCGCTAATGAATTGTCCTCCCGACATCCGAGCACAGACTGTACAAGTCCATGTCCGACCTAACCCATGTGTGAATCACACGGTCAGTCAAGTTGCCTTAAACAACTGATCAGCCAGCTGACCATTCAACAATTACAACCTGTTACAAACATTCAATAAACTACGTATATACATCAACCTCACTCTAATATCACTAGTTTGTCCATAGTTTTAACTATGCTAACAAATCAAAAAGAAAAATATCATTTAGATCATCCTTTGTTTTCATTTATGATTATCCTGTACTTCTATAACTATTACAATATCTATAAGGTAAGACAGGTTGGAGTATAATATTTATATCTGACTGTGTTTGGACGACATATCGCGTCTAGGATTCGATGCAATTAAAAACAATAACATTGCTAACGGTCATGTCCGGTTTTTTTGTAACTTAAAAAGGAAACACGACGAGGCAGTTTTATAATGGATGTTAGGATAGTAGTAAGATATATGAACGCGAGCTTGTGAGCATTTGTCGAAGTATAATTGGTCGGATTACCTACAGCGGATAGGTTACGGCGAGTTCGCGTTAATCCGAATATTTGTGAGCTAGAGCTGTTCGAAATATTAAGGGAACACTAAAAAACAAAAGCAAATGTTGTGTTACTAAAAAAACATTATACCTCAATATAATATAAAGATTAGGTTAAGTTAGGTTTGGTTAGTTTAGGTTAGGTTAGGTTATGTATATAATAATAATAAATAAAAGGGTAAAGCGTGCTAAAACCACACGACTTAGGTTCCGTTAGGTTAGGTTAGGTTAGGTTAGGTTAGGTTAGGTTAGGTTATGTATATAATAATAATAAATAAAAGGGTAAAGCGTGCTAAAACCACACGACTTAGGTTCCGTTAGTTTAGGTTAGGTTAGGTTAGGATATGTATATAATAATAATAAATAAAAGGGTAAAGCGTGCTAAAACCACACGACTTAGGTTCCGTTAGGTTAGGTTAGGTTAGGTTATGTATATAATAATAATAAATAAAAGGGTAAAGCGTGCTAAAACCACACGACTTAGGTTCCGTTAGGTTAGGTTAGGTTAGGTTAGGTTTTGTATATAATAATAATAAATAAAAGGGTAAAGCGTGCTAAAACCACACGACTTAGGTTCCGTTAGTTTAGGTTAGGTTAGGTTAAGTTAGGTTAGGTTAGGTTAGGTTAGGTTAAGTTAGGTTAGGTTAGGTTAGGTTAGGTTAGGTTATGTATATAATAATAATAAATAAAAGGGTAAAGCGTGCTAAAACCACTCGACTTAGGTTCCGTTAGGTTAGGTTAGGTTATGTATATAATAATAATAAATAAAAGGGTAAAGCGTGCTAAAACCACACGACTTAGGTTCCGTTTGGTTAGGTTAGGTTAAGTTAAGTTAGGTTAGATTAGGTTAGGTTAGGTTAAGTTAGGTTAGGTTAGGTTAGGTTAGGTTAGGTTATGTATATAATAATAATAAATAAAAGGGTAAAGCGTGCTAAAACCACACAACTTAGGTTCCGTTAGGTTAGGTTAGGTTATGTATATAATAATAATAAATAAAAGGGTAAAGCGTGATAAAACCACACGACTTAGGTTCCGTAGGCATATAGGAACAATTGGTATTATAAAGTCTAAGTCTTTTAAGCTGCCTAGCTCCAACAAATTAATTTTTTCATCAATTAAACACACATATTCGTAATCAGGATAACTTCTATTTTTATTTGATACCACACACATACTATTCCCAAAAATACAACAATTTTCAACTCTATAGTTTTCCCCTATTTTTTTACCATTATATATTTCCTATTTGTGGAACAATATAAATAATATAAATGCAGTTTGAAATTTATAGGACTTATCGTCCTGTCTGTGTAAACTGGTTGCGACTTACAGATGTGCGTGATATTATAAGGGTCCTTGGTTTTACCTACGGACCCTAATAAAGAGAACTCAATGAAAATGCAATCCATCTTTAAATATCTATTCAGTTGTTTGTCTCATATCTCACAAAATTCCATTTAGAACTAACTACGAAAGCATTTCTCATTGTATGGTTAAATTAAGTTGTATTCGGCATACAAAAAACTATAATATATTATTTAGCACTGCAATTTAACTTCAAATTCGAATAATTTGTTTTCAGATTTGTAGGGGTCATCTTGTTGAAGTTAGAGGGTGGGACACGATATCTGACACTTTTAATTTGGCCCAACGCCAACATATTAATTTTTTCGTCAAAAAAAAATACACGTTCGCAATCAGAACGACTTCTAGTTTTATTTGATACCCCATACTTAATATTTCCAAGCAAATTTCAACTCGTTAATTTTTTCCTTAAACCGAAGGTCATAATTTTTTGTTACCACAATGTTTTTCTTAATTGTGGAAGATTACGAAGAATGTAAATGCAAAGTTTTAAACTTATAGAATTTTATCATCTTGCTTGTGTAGACTGGTTTTGACTTACAGAGAGATAGACGGACAAACACGCGGGTGAAATTAGCCTATAAGGGTCCTTGGTTTTACCCACGAACCCTAAAAACAACAATCGAATATCAAAATATGATACTGTATTTATCGTACATAATATTACTCTAATGTAGTACATGTTTGCAATTTTCGTAAATACTATAGGCTGCGTACTGATTTCAAATTTAGAATTCAGTAAAAAAGAAACATGAAAAAATTGTTCGGTCTAACTCGGGGTTTGTACTACCACGGGTTCGTATTAACACGAGCTCACTGTACTTGATTATACACTTAATAAAATAACTCATCATGGTACTTACCCAGCCCCATCATACAATTTAATACAATCGGATCCTCTAAATGTAATGCCCGAAATTTGGTTTCTTGGAGCTTTTAGAATTGATAAATTGGTAATTGATAAGAAAATGACGATAGATTTAATTCGACCAATTTAAAAATAATAGTTTTCTTTTAATATATTTTTTTACCTGTAGGTTCTAAAATCCTCATGGATTCCCATTGTCCAAATGTGTAGTCTGCGATACATAAGAAGCAACTTTTATTACCTTACAGCTCAAAAACATTGCACAATCTTTCTCCCTTAACAAAACTATATAAGAACAAACTAAAACTAATCATTAGAAACTTGGTAGAAGTCAGTAAAAATAAAAATTACCATGGACGACGTTTCGAAAAAAATATCTACTTCTTTAAACTTTCTACGCTGTTATAAACACGCCCTAAATCGTAGTTGATTAAAAATAGAGCAATTAAATGACAGAGAGCAAAGTTCGTTTTTGCTTTTTGCCAATTATTCTAGAAAAATAAAATTTTCTTACTCGAAAATTTGCACTAGGGTTTATGTCACCCTAGCATACATAACAACTCTATGGCTGATATTTTGGTTTGTTATAGATAACTCAAGAACAAATAACTTATTTTTAAATCGAAGAATTTATTTTTGAAGAGGTGGCAACCAAAACGTTTATTTTTGGGCCTTTAGAGGCTACACTTGAGTAAAATTTAATCAAAATCGTTACAATCAGTTATGAAAAAAAAAAATCTTAATTTTGCTATTTTGCTTATATCAATTATCACCAATTTTTAAGTTATTTAGAAATATATAAAACGTCCCACCATAAGGCCAAAATATGCCCAATTGTCATACTGCAGAGCATTACACAAACATCATTCACTAAACAGACAGGTAAATAGACATCATTCAAAAATCACTTTTTAGGACTCAGAGGACCTCAAAACGGACCTTTATTAAACCTATCGCTTAACGTTCACCCTATACTATGTTCTTGTAAAAGGAAAAGAAGACCAAAAGATATTCAATTTCTATCACATCACGGAATATATAATTTTGAGGTTATGTTAGTTCCATAAATTAATTATTAAACATCTAAAAAGACAGCTTTCATGAAATCGATTATAATATCCTAAACAGTTGCGAATTAAACATACTACTTTTCGATTACATCTGTCCATCAATTAGAAAACTTTTTTTTTAATATCCCTAAAGAGTAAATTTACTTCATTAAAATCAACTCAACGGTTGTCGCGAAACTTTCTGTCCGTCTAAGGGAAATCAATCAATTAAATATAAAAATAAAGTATCGAAGCGTATTACCAGGAAGTGACTGTGTTAAACAATCGACTTTGTATCCAAGTGAAGTGAAAATGCAACAACCAATTAAAGAACGTAAGCCAGGCTTTGACCACATTCCTCGAGTCGCGCGCTTGCAACAACCACTCTACGCATAGTGATGGATCGGGTTTAACTAGGCCAACACGCTTCTAGTTTTGTCTTCCTTTTTTCTTAATTATTCTCCGACTTCCACCTTTTAAGGTCTAAATGAGTTTAACATTAATGATGTATCGTTGTTCAGACTTTGTCTTGTTTGTCATGCTTAATTGTCGAGCTTTGTTTATAGGTTAGGATAAACAGGATATCTTGTTATTTCAAATAAACTGTGGAAATTGAGTATGCTCAACTATAAAAACAAAAATACTAGACTACGTCGTTATTTCATGGAAAATGTCTTTGTAAATAGTTGTAGGTTAAAATAATTTTATTATTACTTAATTTCTGATAATCACCCGCCATTATCCCAACTCTAACTTCTATTATCCTATAATCACTATGCCCAACATTGTAAGTCTTCCCATTATCAACTCTTTTATATTACAAGAAATGTTTAAATATATATACATTTAAATAATAATATATTTAACTTGTGTCATAAACTCATTCGAAGTATAAATCTTGTTTCATGAAATCAAGTTTTGATTAGCCCTATTTTTACTATTTTTTTTCCTACTTGGCACGCAGTTTTGGGTTATTAAAATACACGTTCAACAAAATTTGAAAGATATCAGTAAGAGCCGATTTTTTTAAAACAGGGTAAAGTTTTTGGTCAGTAAATACAATTTTACGGCGAGCAATAGCCTACGTTTTGTTTGGGTCATTAGAGGCTATATTTCAGCAACATTATGAGAAAATATAATTTACCTTTTTCTAATAATAGCTGACCTCCAAATTTTGAGTTATCAAAAAACGAAAAAAATATTCTTGAAAATGGCTAACATTGCTGTAGTAAACTCCAAACAACAGACAGAAAGACAACATTCCAAAAAAAAATTTTTACTCAGGAGAACTCGAAACGTATATATACGCGAAAATTTCTACACGTATTTTTGACACATCCTGTAACAATCTCGAATGCTACGTACAGCATACTTGGAAAACTTAAAATGTCTATTAATATATAAAAAAAATTAAAATAACTAACATAATTTAAATAAAATACATAGTTTTTAATAATACAGCTATAACAATAAAGAATGTTGATTTCCCCTACAACAAAATAAAATAATACAATGAATTAAACAATTAATAAACTATATTTCGTTACTGCATTCCTTAATGTAAGTTTCGGTAACCATCTTACCATCTTCAGAGGGTACTGAAATGCTACAGAAATTATTAGGGAATACATTAGGGAATTACAGTAACGAAATATAGTTCATTTTTTTTTTTAATCATTGTATTTTTTAATTTTATGTTAGTGGAATCAACTTCCTTTATTGGTAATTTCACAAATTTGTTCGCGAACAAATTAAGTTTACCTATTATAACTTACCTCCCCCCCATGTGTATTTTTCCTCCTTAATGTTAATTGATGGATCAAAAAGTGGAATTATATTTCGGAAATATGTTTGAGGTACACTGATGTCAGAAACGTTTAATGATGTGTTGATGACTGTCATTTGCGTCTGTTCGGAGTTCTAAATTCCAACAAATAGAGCGTTTTATTAGGGTCCGTACTCCCCAAGATTCCCTATAATATCACGCGCCTGTATGTCTGTTTCTATCGCAACCCGTCTACACAGACAAGACGATAAATTCTTTATTTTAAACTTTGCATTCATATTCTTTGTATTGTCCTACATATAGTAAAAATATAACTGTAATAAAAAATTAAAATGGGATAGTTAAGGGGCAAAAACTATCTAGTTGAAAAATTTTATTTTTGGAAATATTATTTTGTTATTCTGATTATGAATATATATATGTTTGGCGCTAGACCGCTTAAAAGACTTTATAAAAATAACTGTTTTAAGTTGAGTGGTTTTACTATACGCTTGACCGTTTTATTTTTGTTTTCTTTTTTTAATACTTGGGTAATTTCCCATAAAACCAAGATTTTAAAGTTCCAATTTTCTAAAAACAGTAATGCAGTTATAAAGATTTTGATTAAATTTTGCTAAATCATTATCTTTACGAATCGAAACAAAAGGTGTTGTTTGGTGTCTTCTTGCAAATCCAATTCGGAACACAAACCGAACGTAAATAAAACCTTCTGTAGAGCTATTGTAAAAAAAGTCTCAGGTAATCGACTGAAAATTTGGTAAATGGGAATATTAAACATTCAAATTTGCGTCCATATATGCCTATTACGTGTAGTTTTAGCACAGGCTTGATCTGCTTATTCAATTTTTGAACGTATCTTGCAGCTTCCGTTATCACACAATATTCGACGGAAGCTGCCATACGACCGAAACTTGAAATTCCATTTTTTTTAAATCGACTAACAATTTTGATAAATTGTAAATCTAAGTACTAAGACAAATCGTATTTTGGTTACCATCTCCACAAATGTCTCCGTACCTTGTAAAAACCATGGGCGCTGTCGTAAAAATTTTAATATCTCTTATTTAGCCAAAATACATTCGTTCAAATTTTAGAGAATTATCAATATTTATAATCCAAACCAATGTGTCTAACATGTAAAAGAAAGAAATTACAATTCCTAAATAATTTTGAAAATATCGAATTGAACCCTAACCCCTGCTTTTTGTGGTATGACGATCAATTCGATTTGTTTGTGCAATTAGAACCTATATTTTAGCAAATTTAAATCAAAATCATTAGAACCAATTTTGAGAAAAACGAAATACTGTTCTGATCTTAAGGGTGTCTCTTTTCTAAATGTTTAGCTTGATTGTTTTTATTTGGTTTTGTACATGGGTGTACGAAAACGTTTGTAGGCTTTTTGTATAGTTTCACAAACCGAATTGAGATTTGGTCCACACGTCAAAATATTAAATTTACAGGATACATACAATTAAATTCTTATTGTAGATTTTTCAATTTAAAATTAAACCCTAGTTTTGACGTAGTCACAAAATAACAAAGTGATGGTTAAATTTCAAAATTATATCAGGAATTTTTAACGAGCTAATCTACTTTATCGTTGAAATGTTTTACAGTAGGTACAACCGAGGCCGAAGGCCAAGTTGTCTTGATTAAACAACGTATTTTCTAATTCTATTTTTGTTTCCAGATCGATACCAGCGAAGGAGATAGACGATTCTCATCTAGGATGGATCGAGCTCAGAAGGAGGCGTAACCCCGGTAAGTCGTCCGTATATATAGGTACTCTATTTGCGATGAACTCTACGATTATGGCTTGTTTAAATGTTACAAGTAAATTGTAAACTGTTTCTAAATACCATGGGTAATTAACTGACTTGCGAGTAATTATATAGGCTTGTTGTTGTCTTTTGTAAAATGTCAGCAGAGTTGCATTGTGTTGGGAGATGACGTCATAATGGAGAGATTTGTAATATGAAATATACTGCAGACTAACATCGCAGGCGAAATTTTTGTTGTTATAAAATCAAAATACAAAAACACGACGCGTATGAAATTAATATGAATAGCAGGTAGGAAGAGTTTGTGGCACAAGTGAAGAACGCACAAACTTTATTTAAATACTAGCTAATGATCCGGAGTTGCGTGGATATTTATACACCCTTGTCTTCTATTAGACAGAAAACAAACTAAATTAATTCTATCTATAGTGTGAAATCAAAGTAACTAAACTTACGCTTAAATGTCATCTGGACTGTCACCAATCAACTTAGCGACACCGAAAACTATTGATTCGACTGTAATATCGTATACTTTAAACATTTTAGTCTTCACCCCTTCTCAACCCCCCAATACCGATGGTGGCTGAACTTGGACTTAAACAGAATCGAAAGGTCACTATTCATCCCAGCGACATCGAAAGCTACGGAGTTGACACTAATATCGATAGTTTTCGATTATTTTTAAATATCACCCCTACTCGCCCCCACCCCTAGGAATGTTATGGATATCTTACCCCACAGTATTTTTTCCAGATTGTAAGTCATATGAGTTACCAAGTTTGGTTGAAATTACTCTAGGCATTCGTTATGTTAGAACACAATCTAGTTCTTATTAGACTTTTTTTTCACCCCTTCTCATACCCAATGCCGATGAGCCTGAACTTGGCCTTAATTAAACGGCATCGAAAGGTTACTATTCATCTCGGCGACATCGAAAACTATGGAGTCGACACTAATATAGGTCGTTAAATTATTTTTAAATGTAACCACATCACATCCCCCACCCCTAGGAATGTTAGGGATGACTTAACCCACAGTATTTTTTTTTCCACACACACACACACGCGCGCGTAATTTCCCAAAATCAGCTGTACCGATTTCGTTCAAATTTGATTCAAACGTGAAGATTAATGATCCAATAAAATCGCAAGTAAAAAAATATTGCGGTTCTCATACAATTGACAAGAAAACTAAAATAAACCTTGATAATACGTAATAAACTCGAGTTCAATCAAATACTAGTTAGACCTAACCTAACCTAACCTAACCTAACAGTTTATTACATAAGCGAAGCATGTTTATACCTTAATTAAATATAATACATATACGGTTTTTATTGGCATTCAATGTACTTTTCACATTTTTAGTGACGAACTACTGGGCTGACATTTATGAGACGATTAATTTTGGTTTGTTTTTACAGTATTTGGTTTCGGAAAGTTTGTGCGATGTTTGTGCAATGTTTTTGCTTAATTTTTTTAAACTGTAATTCGAAAATGATTACCGGATTCTAACTATTAACTATTCGTAACACCGAGCCTACATTTCGCATTGGAACGAAATCGAACTAAAATTAACAATTTTCAGCATTTTCGCTTTCTATCATTAAAAAATTCTATAAATTATCAGCAAAATATTTTTCATGTTTTGAAATTTTCATAAAATTATAATTAAAAGACAAAACTAAAAATATTGTTCATTACATTAAAAGTATGTTAATGCTAGTTTCTGAATTGATTTGTAATTATTTCGTTTAAATAAAGATGAAACTTTAACACTTTTATGTCCTTTTTAGACCCCAAAATTTAAAGAAAAAACACATTAGATTTGGTACGGTTTGTATGAAATAAATGTATATTTAATGGTGTTAAATTACTCCTATTGGTGGGGTCTTAATACATTTCATAGTATTTAAGTTTTTAAATCTCCTTTTATGGAGCTAAAGACGCATATTTGATATTAACGTTAAGCTGAACCAAGCGCTTTAACAATTAAAAAAAGCTCAATGTACCCTTAATTCTAGAAAATAACCCGATTTATTCATTTTTTCATCTCAACTAAAACCGTGTTAAAACATATCAAATAAAACAACTTTGTAGACATGAACCTTGCTTAGTTCATTCGGAATGATTGACAGAAACCTGATAACAAGACAGTGGTGGGAAAAACTTCTTGTAACACCAGAATGCGCTAGTTGTTAACGCCGGAAACTCGACTTATCTTTAACTTCCGGAAGAATCACTACTAGAGCGAATCGTCGAGGTAGGTAAGATTTCCGATAACAATAACACTACAATTAGAATAGTCTTTACATTCATATTTTAAAAATAAAACAAGCTCCTGGAACAGCGCATGAGTTCTTCAACAAGGAGGTCTTTCTCCGATGATCGAGTGTTATGCCTGAGGCTTGTTGAGTTTTAGGAGGTAGCGAATCCACAGGTCGTACGAACTAAACTAATACACATTTATCAGTGCCAAAACTATTGCTCGTTATTTATCTTGTGCCTGTTTGCACTAATTTAGAAGATCATCTTCCGCTGACGCCCCGCGGGTAAAAGCTGAACAAGTTTTGGTGTTTCATCATCTACCGAGAGAAAGGGTTCATTGGGCCGGTTTGCAAGCAATTTATAAGACAGGTGGATCAGCTTCGTTTCTGAAATATTTTACATCGTTAGTCTAGTCCTTCAAACATCTTAATTTAGTGTTGTATAGAAAGTTTGAGAAGAGGGTTTGATTTTAGTTTATATAATTTATTTTGTTGGTAATTTGCGTTTTGTTTCATCATAACTGCTTTTAATTTAATATAAAGATATAAAAATTCCAAAATTAAATGTCTGTTGTATGATTGTTTGAGGTTCAAAGCGATCTTATTTTATTGTTTTATTTCGATGTTACTTTAAGAATAACGTACTTGGAATCAAAATAGGCCTATATAACAATGAAGAGGAATTATAAAAGATAAGCAGATTTTAGAGCAGTCTCTAATCAACAAGATTCTGGAGGTACCTAGTATGCAACGTTCCCTGGGTAATTATACAAAAATATTGAGTTACCAAATAGACTGTTCACACTGAAACACGAACTGGCTTTGATTTTTAAAAGGCAAGAAAGTAGAACAATATTATTACGTTTTCATACAAAAACTCCATCAAAGTTAACTTTATAGTAGACTAGCTTTGCCTGCTGTTACACTCGCGTTGAAATCGAGTTTTGTGTGTAATTTGTCTTCGCCCGCCTAGAATATACAATTTGTATTATTTAGTGTGGAAAGTTCAGGGTGGAATATTGTTTAACGATATTTTATTTTTATTTTATCAGCTAGTTGATAAAGTACAGAATATTTTAGTGAATTAAATCTACTAATATATTTTAAATTTTTATTAATTAAAAAATTCTTTTTTATCTTAAATATTACAATAGGTAGGGCAGATAAAGAAAATCGAAAAAACTAAATAGAAAGTTTATGTATAGATGTCCGATTATGGACAACTTTGTCTATTTAAATAAAAAAAGTGTTTATGTAAATTTTAACTCTGTTAATATCTCCAATGTATTGACATTTTCTTTGAAACACCCTGTAATTACAAATTAATAGCTTATAAAAGAACACAGGAAATAATTCCCTCTCTTGAATTACTCACTCTATATTTAAATTTTTAAACTAACATCTTGTTTAAACTTAAATAAAGCTATAAGAAATCCCCAAATAGTTGATGGCAACTATTTCTCTTAGACTATGAATCAAATTCCTCACAGAATTCTTAAATCAACAATGTTTAGGTTTCGGAAAACTTACAAACTTTTCGCTGCGACTTGTGCTGTCATCAAGGTTGTAATCTTGTTCTTGACTAATGGCCGCCAACTCGCTTAGTTCTATCTACTCTTCTGTCGGAAAACATTTCCTACTTTTTAATTATTTAAAATGGATTTAACAAATGTTATTAAAGTGAATTTAAATATACTTGTTTACAAATGGTTAAAAACAACTTTAGTACTGTTTAACAATTTAAGTTTAATTTGGACTGCAAACAAACAAAGTAAGTACAGGTTCGTGCGTTAAAAATATGTGGTGAAATATACAGCTTATTGTAAAAATGTGTTTAGAAAACTTCAGGATGTGGTTCCCCACATAAAAACTAACAAAAAGTTCCTTTGAACATATGTCCGTACTTGCATAGTTTCCGCCTTTATTTTATTTTATTTTTTTTTTTTTTCACACAATATGTTTATCATCCTAAACGGTTTGACGGATTGAATTGTAACTTGGCATAATACTTAACAAGGTGTTATGTGAAAAAAATACCAACCTAATCCAATAATTCGTTTCAAAAATGGCGGTTGCTTAAATTTATTTAAAATTTTTATGAATAATTTAGACAGCTGCCATTTTGAAACGGGTTTGGTTGGTTATTTTTTTTAAAATAGTTCTTTATCTTATTAGAAACTATGACAAGTTTCAATTAAATTCGATGAACCGTTCTGGGTATAAAATATATTTTGTGAAAAAAAGAAAATTCCGGATATCTTGTGAACTAGACATTACCGGAAATAGGTTTATAGGGACTTTTTCTTAGTTTTGATGTGGAAAACCACTTCCTGAAGTTTAGTAACACAATTTTGCAACACTCTGTATATACCACTTTTTTTTGTATTAACATTTGTCATTTATGATTTTTAAATAATAAACATGAGTTTATAAATTTTCATACGTTTTTACCAGCAAATATTGAAAATACAATAATATTTCAAGTGAAAAATATACGACCTAGACTGGTAATCGAACCCAGGACCTTTGGCTTTTCGCGCCAAGGCTCTACCAACTGAGCTATCCTAGTCGCTTCCCAACACAGGGAAAGCAAATTCAAGTGAGAAGTGTACGCCCTGTACTGGGAAGATACTAGGATAGTTCAGTTGGTAGTGCATTGTCTCGTAAAGCCAAAGGTTCTGGGTTAGATTCCCAGTCTAGGTCGTATATTTTACACTTGAAATATTATTGTATATGAATTTATACTTAAATTGTAATTAAACAAAAACACTAATCTTATTGGATATTTCATTTATTGCTTTATTTTTGTTTTTTGGATACCTATTGATTATTAATTTTTGAATTTTATTCAATATATTTACTTAATAAATTATACAAAATTTATACAATAGATAGTATATTCTGACATATTTTTATAGACAATTAAAAATTTTGAAAACAAGTTTTGTGTAAAATTTTTAATCGACATTTTTATAAGACTTAGGAAAGTTTGTGATTAAAGAAAGAGTAATTTTTTTTTTTTTTTAATTTTTTTACTGCTGTAGACTCACTGTTTTCTTAATTTTAATCACAATTCTCTTCTGAATTTATAATTGATCGAATTTTACTTTTAATTTGTTAACTCACTTCATGGTTTAACATATAAAACAAACAAATATTTTCGTCTTCTCACTAAACTTCATTTTTGGTGGAGTTATTAAAAATATAAGAATATAAAATCGTAATAAATAACGAACGAAATATTTACCAGTCAGTACTCAATTATGCTTGAGTCCAAATTTTATGACAGATAAAACGTTTTGTTTGTTTATAGGAATTAAAACTGACATAGTTCAGACACTAATTATCTACTTCGATCAAATTTATGTAATCTATATAACTTGACCTTCAAAGAAAATGAGATATTCGTATAGTTACGAGATCCAGGCAATGACACGAGCGAAACGAGTGGAGATTTTTTAATATATACAGATCTACGAGGCCCGCTAGGGTCAAGCCAACATCAAGAAACTAGTGAAATACACAATTAATTACGAGATTCCGAAAACCTTAATTCACAACTGTTTTACAAACTTACCCTACTGGAAGACGCTTTTATCTACCAGTATAATTAATATTTCCAACAAGATCCAAGTCTACTTAGAGTATCTGCTTACATTACATTATATGATCTGGCTATGTAAGTACCATGATGGTGACCATAATTTGCTTTAATTTTTTAACATTCCTTACTATTTTTAAAGATTTATTTTAGAAAATGTTATAAACGAGTAGGATTTTTATTTTTGAATAATTATTTGAGTCCCGTTGTGGTTATAAAGAAGATGGAGAACACATAAAACAAACACTGGTGCAAATTATAAGCCAACGCGTTAATAAAAATATTTGTGAAACAAAAAAACAAATAAACTTGAAACAAATCCCAGAGGACGTGTATTTTATTTTAAGAAATGATTGATCGTCTGTCCATCCGTCTACCCACGCACCCGTGTGTTACATATATAAACGATTGTCCACAATTGATAACTTCCGGTTACAAAAATTGTACATTCTGTGTTTGTTTTTTTGCCAACGACGAATGGATTTATTAAGAGAAGTCACGACTTTCGGCCTAGGAGCCATTATCCCATTAGGCCGGACATTAAACAAGAGTTAAAGATCGTCTGCTGGGAGATGAGCCCTGAGGTGATGATGGAGAAATTTTTAAATAATTAAGACGCAAACATATTTACTGTTACGCATGCGCGCAACGTAAAAAAGTTGTTTTAAAATAATTAAAGATGCAAAACATTAATTAAAAATATAGGGGATTAACACAGAATAAACATGCAATAAATAATTATACACAATGATTTGTAAAACAAATTCGGGTGAAACTTGTGACCTATAGAGTGTTTAGCGAAACACTTATTTATATTTGTCCTTGTTGTTTAAAGACGCAAATCTTTTCATAATTACAGTCTTATAAAAAAAAAAAAATTAAAAGAAAGAAAAGAATATAAAATAATGACCCAATAATCCTTGAATAACCCAATAACGTCAGGGTCAGAAAATAACAAAAGTGACTGAGTAGAAACATGAAAGGGATATAACCCAAGACTTCATGGGAAAAGGTGTAGATCCAGCTAGGTCTTCGCGGTTGCCACTCCCGTACTCATTATAGGTGAACTACTGAGGACCCATTTCTTTATAAACATCAGCGAGCTAAAAATGGTAGAAAAGTACAAATATGGGTAGGATCAATAGACATATCATGGTGTCGGATGTCCCATGGGAGAGATCTCAAAAGCTAGGATATCTGTATTAAAAATGCAGTAATATATTAACGAAAATATCTTTATCTCCATATTTTTATCATCGCTATACTTCCACTCCAGTAATGGACGTTTTATCGTGGGCGCTGTAAAATAATCTTATGAAGAACTTTAAATTGCGGATAAACGTTACTTTTTCATAGGATCTCAAAACCTCTTTTGAAAACTTTGAATAATGGCCGCCATTTTCCAATATGGGAGCTAATTTTTAATTTTTAATGTGAACCGCTATTTTATGAAAGTGTTTTTGGATTGCACATCAAATTTCAAGAATTTTTAGTCTCAGTATTTTTTGACAAACCCTAATCGTTTAGGAGTTATTGGCGTTTGAAATTTTGTAAATTTTACGTTTGATGAATTTTTGGAAGGCGATTTTACGTACGTTTCATTGTTACATTAAATTAAAAATTGAAGTAGGAAGTGTAAATAACAATGCGGGAGTAAAACTAATATAACTAATTTGTGGAACAGATAAAAATTTCTTTAAATCTACTGTTTAAAAATTAACCCAGAATTAAATAGCCAGAGAAACTCATAAACATGGTTCAAGTACAGTTTAAAACAGCTATTTAAATATGATAGGCCAAAAATATTTTTTCTAAAATGACGACGACTTTTCAAAGTTTGAATAACATATTTTTAAATAAAATAAAATTGTAAAGAAGGTCCCCATTTAAAGTGTTTCATTGATACGAAAATTTTAATGGTTTACAAGATGAAAATAGTTATTTGTGCAACTAGTGAGCAAAGTGGCACTTTTTTAAACGAGAGAAAAATGTTTATTAAACTCGGCAAGCCTCGTGTGTCAATTTTATCGAGTTTAAAAAAGACACTTTGCTCAAGAATTGCACATTATACTTTGTCTACAGTTGTTATTTTGTGACAAATAACAAACATACTTCAGCCAGCAGTAACACAATTTAATAAAACATTAATTTAATACAATAGTGTTCAACCTTACGTCAAAACTGAGGTTATTTATGAATATTACAAATAACTTAGGTGTATTGTTGAGGAAACGGGATTGCCAACTTCAAAACTCGGCAAACGAAAAATACTCTCCGTGTACATACACTGTCAATCATCTTTATGAATAATTACTTCCTTTTTCAACTTTAAAACGTTGTTTTATTGTTTATTTATGTTATTTTACATGTAAGAATTAATCTAACCTACATACGGGACATTTCCTGTATATTATAAATCAATTCAAATAAACTTAACCTAAATTTCGTTTTGTTCGGTTGCCATTCGGAGTGAGCAAAGTAGTGTGCAAAGTAGTGGGCAAAGTGAAACTGTTGAGAAATCAGCTGTTTTGCAAACTAATTTAAATGAACAATATGCCACTTTGTCAACAACTGTAGACAAAAATATTTGATCTATTATGAAAATTAAAAAGAATGAACTCCAAACTACTAATGAAAATCGATTGGGCGCATCTGTTACTTCTAAATATTTCTATAGTAGTAACAGCCTACTAACTAAGACTAAACCATGTGGGTGCATTAGATATTTGGCTACCCTATTCATAGTTCTCAATGAACGAATACGCAAAGTTGTCCCACAGGAAGTGGAATTGTGGTCCAGAGCAGAGATGAGATGCGTTCATTTGAGACGGAAGAGCAGGTGATATTGTACGTAAATCATCTTTCTCGCGTCCCCGCGCATACTTTATAATTCGTATTATTAATTTAATTCGTATTTATTTCCACATGTGTTTTTAATTTCTACGTGTCTTAGTTTATCACTTCCTCCTTTTATAAAGAGGTGTTGTTTATTAAAATAAAACACATGATCGTATTTTGTAATTATCTGAATAACTTTGTAGCTGACTCAAAATTCTAAGTGGATTTGTAATAATAAGATAGAAATATAAAACGTATTTTTCAATAACAACTCTAACAATTTTCATACTTTTTTTTTCAAATTTAGCCCTTGAACAAAAACTATATTTGCTATCTCCTTAACAATTCTAATTCAGGAAGTATTAGATAAACATTTCAAACACCGCTAGAGAATGTTAAATATCTTAAAATCGGCACACTGGATTTCGATCGAATTTTGGTGTAATGTGAAAGTTGTACAATTCAAACTCGTATTGTAATCTGTCCCCTCCTGAGGTAAAAGAAAAATCGTGTTCATGATTAAATTGGGAATTAACAAAATTAACTAACATCGACAACGGTTTAAAAAAAATTTCGCAATTTACCATCCAAACGTAAATTTCTTTTACTTGCTTTTTTTAAAGAGCCTATTGGTTTGAGTCGTTAATTTTCAACAATTTTGATTGATATTACATTACTGTTCTTTTTTGGTATCCAAGTCACGTTTTAAATCACTAAATTAGTAATAAAAATATATTACCTTGTTATTCCGTCAGTGACTTTACTTGTCACGTGAAAGACGAACAACAAAGTTAGTCACTGACAGAATAACAAGGTAATATATTTTTCGTCATACCGCTTCAAAAACAGCTGTTTTCAATACATCTATTGAGATGTTAAAATTGTTCTTTTTAGTCCTAGGACCTAAAAACATCAGCTGAGGTCGAGGTCATCAGCTGTTACTTGTTATAGAAATTAATTAACGATTGTAAAGCATCTATAAAAACAACCGATACTCTCGATTGTAAATAACCGATAAAACAGCTGTTACCATCGAAGGTAAATAGGTTATTACATATTAGTTTTTGTGAAATTTTTTTTTTATATTATGTGCAGTATAACGAAAAATATAGTTCATCACTTGGACCAAAAGAAGCTTTTCGATTCTCGTTCATTTCGTTAAACTTGAGCTTATATTGAAAAGCTTCACTTTTAGTCCTAGCGTTGAAATATATTATTTATTACTAATTTATTGATATTACTTTGATGTGCAATGCATTGTTTGTGTGGTTTTAAGTTGAAAAACTATTTCAATCATCGACGCCTTCACAAAGTTGACCATAAGATGTGCCAAATTAAAATCTACAAACAAATCTAAAAAAGAATGTTTTTAAATTGAAAAACATTAACAAGACTAAAACTATTTAACAATTGTAAATAAACAACGTAAAAAGTTACAAGTAAAGAGCTCCTGCAACAAGTTAACAGTGATAAAAACAATTAAAAACCAATGTTACAGAGCTGCATAACGCTCTATAATACGCGATCAAGCATTATCCCCATCGTTGGTAGGACAAATGACATATGGACCTCTCAGATGTAGGCTACATTGAAAATAATTGACGTTATAAAAGTACTGTAATCATAGTTTGTTTTCACTTTTTGACGAATAACTTACAGACCAGATTTATTGGGTAGTTGGCGATGTACCTTTTGTTAGATTAAATCATTCGATTCATATAATGTAAAGATTATCCTCAATTAAAAATAATAAACTTATTACTTTTACAAAAGAAATTGTAAATTTCTGTAGAAAAAAAGGTAGAAATCCCATTATTTAGCAAAATTGTCTTCGCTCAGACTACGCTTGCAACAACTGATTTATAGAGTGACTTAAACGTGCGTTATTAAGGATGAAGTTTTCCGTTATAGTCTCAGTACAGTACAGAAAGGAAAGCGCGCCGGTGGAGAATATTAGTACGTTATTTTAGTAATATAACCATACACTCTCGCGTCGTATAGTCGTTTGTTTATAATTAATACGATTTACTAATATATATTGATATAAAATAATACATTTAATTGTAAATCTCGTTGCTATTTATTAATATATGATTAATAAGTTATCATCAATATTTAGATGTAATATTATACATTATTAATCTTGTCTGGAATTTGTCTTTGACAGTGAGTCGTTACAGTTTAAATTTGGTTTGAGTACGGAGCGTGTGAAAATAATCAATGTGTTTATTTTTTTTCCCTTGGGGCTTGGCAATCCCGAAGGACCCTAGCAGGATCTACACATTTTTTCAGAAGTCTTGTACTAAATCCTCCCGCGTAATCTTTTCTCTGGGGTTTCTCTTAACCAACTCTTTTTCCCCCAAACTTTAACGACTCAACAAGTTATAGTTTACTTATTGTAGCTCATGTAATACCGAGGATGGCGACTTTGTCGTTGAAACGCGTTTTATTAAGTAAACATAATTTTGTGAGAACTTGAGTTTTATCCTATCTAATCCTACAAGTCAAGCTCAATATTAATTTATATATCTCTTATAAAAATAACCATATCAATAAACTTACATTCAACAGTTGAAGAGGAAATCCTTACAATGTTTTAAACTTACTTTAATGAAAATTGGTTGAAATTTAATCACCTAATTTATGCGTTTTGTTTTCGAGATAGGACAGATAATTTTGTTACTCAATGATATAATGATTTCTTTATGTGAAAAATTTAGTGCAATAATTGTGTCATATTTTTTATTTATTTAATTAATCTAGCATCCCTCCTCTGTAGAGTGCAAAAATAGCAACATTTTCACTAAACAAATAGTTTGATGGTTGCAATTTATACTTAATACTAAATTTTTTAATATGTAAAAAGAATCTTTTAAAACAAAATGTATAACATTATTTACGCATACAAGTCACCCTAACCTTCTTTCTCTACTTAAACCACAAAAAGACTCCCCTTGCTCCACATTCATATTTAATCTTCTCTTTGTTGCTGGAGGAGGGGGATGTCTTTAAAGCGCACCCCTTCTTCCCTCTCGACTCTCTTTGTAAACTTTATTTATTCAAATCAAACTTTTCTTTGGTAAGAATAAAAGTATTATTGGGATGAAAAAAGAGAAATAAGACAAAATCTATTATATTTAACGTATGACTTTTTTTATATAAAATAAAAAATAATAATAATAAAGAGTTGAATAGGTTAAACATACAGTTGTTAAAACGATATTCCACCAATATTATGGAGATTAACTTTTTTTTTATCATTGCTATTACCATACTTTTGCACATATTCGTAGAATAAAGAAATTAGGTGATACATAAAACATAATTTATGTTTTTTACTGAAATTCCAAAAAGATTTTATTTTTTAAATTATATCTACTGTCCCTTTTCAGTTCTCTACAATCCAAGCAAGTGACTCGTTTTTGATCGAACGTATTTGGTAATTGCTTTTAATTTTGGCAAAACCATAATTCAAAATTTCAATTATCCCAAAATCGGCTTTAACAAAATATCCAAACAAACGTACTCATCTGTCATCTCCCCGAAATAAGGGTTCATATTTATCAGATACAAATAAAATATGAATAACGACCCTTTCATAAAATCTGAATAGCTTAAAATTAGCTCCAGTGGTGTTTGTGAAATGTGAAGGTTTATAACCTAAATTAACACGTTAAATGACAAAAAATACATGAAAATTAACGAAATGAAATATGACCAAAATAGTTTTTCCCATTTTCTATAAATTTAGTAAACTCATAATATAGTTAAGCAGCAAAATTTCTTTTATAAGTCCATCTCTAAAAAACTCTAATCTCAGTTGCTTTTTCAATTAAAATATTTTTATTCCTAAAAAAGCTACAAATATAAAATGTAAGCGATTTTTGATTTCTGATAAAATGAAATAAACAATACATTACTATTCAATGCTATTTCCCGATATGTTTGTTTGTTATTTACCAATAGGAAATTTGTTTATTGTTTTGGTTGCTCAATACCATAGTATTATTTTACATCGTATGCTGCTTTACCTGATTAATTAGTTTCATAAAAGTATCAGTGAATTTAAATTTGGGGATCAACTATTGAATTAGTGTCAGAGATTTAAATGGTAGAGTAGGAAAGAAGTCTTTACATGTTTATTGTTAAAATAAAACAAACTTTTAATAAAATAAGTAAGTTACTTCCAATTCCATTGTTTGTTATAAATTTACACGCCATAATATATTTGTTATAATTTATTTATATTCACCATATATGATTTTTTTTAAATCCAAAACAACTTTATATATCGATTTATTTTTTATGAAACCAAATTTTACAATACAAAATTAAGAAATATAATGTATTTAGGAATCGTTGAACAAGTACGTTAACTAGAAAATAAGTTGGTAAACAACAAAATGGAGTATTTTCAAATTAAAAAAAAATCGAAGTTGTAGGTCAAAATATGCACAATATCTCATTTTCTTCACTTACTAAAATAAGTTTGTACAATGAAAAATAAGAAAGTTATTAAAAAAACTGAAATGGGGTAAAACATAATCAGCAATAATTCTATTTTCAATGGAATTTATCAAGTGATTTAGGTTTTTACTAGTCGGTGAATATGGCATGAAAAATGCTTTAAAATATTTGAAAACGTTTGAAATCATTTTTCTGTAGTACCTTCTTGTTTAGCGGTTCATAAGCCTATAACAACTTAGTTTGTAGTATTTTAAAAATTGGAAGCAACCGAATTTTTTAAAAAATACTTAAATTTAGTAAGTAATTTAGATTTTTATTATTCTTATAAATATTATAATAAAAACTGTGTAATACTCCCTTTTTGTAGTCCTAAAAAATATACGTTTTTCGATTTAAAATATTTACCTTTAATACCTTGTAAATCCACCAATAATTGTTTTCTACAGATTTAAAATAAACATCTCATTATTTCTAAATATATATTTTACTAAAAAAAAAGTAAGTTATGACTAAAACAAAAATCGTTAAAAATATAACTACTTTAATTGAAATAAAAATGAGCAATAATAGCTACAATTTTATTTCGATTTAAGTGAAAATTAGTATTTTTTCCACTAGTCCTCGAAAATGGTTTAAATATATTTTCAAAGAATTTCAAACTGTAGGCTTAAATTGTATATTGTAAAAATTAACGATCTCTTAAAATTAATCCAAAAATTAAAATCGGCAAAGATGGATATATAAAAAATCCACGGTTTTTCATATCAGCTTAGTAGATACCATTTATTTTTTAGAATCATATTGTTCGCGCAGAATCATTTTGTAGAATATTTTTAACAATTAATAATTTCAATGATTACAAAAATCCAACGCCAATCTCTTGATTATCCAAACAACTTTCTCTACAGAAAAAAAAACAAGTTGGTAAACGGTCTGTTATTCGATCGAATCTTACGGTCTTTATCTCAATCTACCGGGCCATGAACTACGAACCGCCCGTGCATGTATGTTATCGAGAGAGTCTAAATACCATCGCTCCGCTGTGAACTATTATAACAATTAGTCGGTGTTAATAGCAGATATCAGGCGGTTTTATCTCGGATCATGTCTGGAGGCTTTGCTACCGCGCAGTTTACAAGCGCATACTGCCGCCAAATTACTATCATCACTCGGTGACCGGGGGCAGTACCACTCGGCTCTACCTATTGTTCGGTAGCTTACTCTACCTACATCGGTCTCTTGATGTCAATCACTACGCAACCGTTCAACTGATTGCCGTGAAATGAGTTACAGGTAGCGTGGAAAACTGTAAATGAGAAAACTATTTGTTTGCACGTTTTATCGCCTGTGTATTATGTTATAAGCTGTACGATTATGATGTCAAAGAACAATCATTAGGATATTGAATGTATAAGCAAATGCCAACTCTCGTATGGAAATTTATACATCAGAGACTATGAAATGTGCACTGATTCTACCCATTGGAATAATTTTACACAACCTTTGAAGCTGTAGTTTGTCAACTAAAATATTTTAAACAGTCAAAGGTGTCGTTTCATACATCATTTTTAAATTCTTAATTAGTAGAGAAAAAATAATTAAAATTTAATTTAGTTAAACACAATCTAAAATGACGACAGATTAAACAACTACAAGTTTCATATAAGAAAAAGATAGCAGTTTTAAATTGTGTGATTTAATGCTCTTTTTGAGTATTTTAAAATGTACAGAATTGTAATTTAAGTACAATAATAATCAGAGGGTGTTATGAGTGGTAAAAATGAATTGTCCTGAAAGTAAAGTGTTGGGGGGGGGGGGAAACTTGCAGTCGAAATATAATTTGGAGATCATCAAAAAATAAGTTTGGAAAAAGATAACTATCTGCCTGTCTTATGTGTATAAAAGTGGTATTTATTAAAATTTTATATGTGGGTATATTTTGGTTAGCCTACACCTTGCAATTTTATTAATTCAATAACTCAAAATTTGAGTGTATTGATGATATTTCAACATTGGTTTTTTTACTGACCAAATACCTCTTTTAATTTATATTAAAGAAAATAACAAGTTTTTTGAGAATATATTCAAATTATTATTATTGTACGGAATAATTAAAATAACAATTTTCAAAATAACAAAAAATTCATTCCTCGGCACGAGAACAAATATAACGACAATATTTAATTATAAAATGTTATAGCTACATGAAAGTTCAATTGTATTCAGTATAAAGGTTTAAAAAATATTACGCAGTCTTTCACACAATGGATGCAATATAAAATGTATCGTACAATAGAATTAATTTGGTTGACAATGTCACGTGAAATCGTCGGCACTAATTGTTTCGACGAATGCCGGCACCAGCTGACGACGGCGACATCTGTTAACAACAATGCAAAGCCGAAGGAATGCTAAACTCCAATAAACTATTTCTCAGCCAGACGAAACAATGATCTCTCAAGTAAATTGGAAAGAATGGAGCGTCATTTGATGTTTTTCTGTCACATCTGTTACTTATAATCGGTGTCGGGTAAAATCTATCAGAAAAAAAGGAAAATTAATAACAACGTTTGTTTGTTTCTTATGTTGACTAGAGCGTATCATTAGTACCGACAGAAATGGGGTTAAACTGGAGCAAACCATATTGTCGGAGAGCAATTATTATCAAAAAGATTGAGACGATTAAGCATTATAAAGTATTAGAGATGCCAATTAAAAGTGTTTACACCAATATAGTCAGGTAACATCTAAGAGTGGAACAGGACTGTGATCAGCGGATGTGGATACTCAACAATGTTTTAGTCACAAACTGCAGTTTTTAATGGATGTGACGGAAAAATTTAAGACTTAGATAATGATGTACTGTATTTATTTATGAAGTCCAGCGGTTTTAACAATCCTGTTTTCTATGAATTTAGATCAAAGTTGCTTCGGGATTGTTTCAGGGCAACATCTCGATTGGGGAAGGCAAGCATCAATGTACAGTAGCCTCAGACTAGGATTGTGTCTGGTGTAACGCGCGTGTCCTCCCTTCTACTTGCTTTCCTAGCCTGACTTGACGGTACAACCCATTCCAAGAAAACTAGGTACACAAATTACTGCTTAGCTGCATTTAATTCCTAAAGTTACAACATCGTGACAGACTTTTGTAAACGTTTTATTCTTATTTACACCGATAAAAGAAACGAAAGTAGAGTATGCGTTTACACAGAAGCATTTGAGGTCTATATTTTTTTTATTAGGGTTGTACCGCTGAAAGTAAACGCAACAGACAAAGTGTGGAGGCCACCCTATTCCTCTCCATCCCAGACACATTCCTATCTTGAGGATACTGTAACGTTGTTCGATATACTGAGATTAGTGGGGATAAATGTGCAGACATGCGCCTAACAAAGCTCCAGTAGCTTAACTCATAGGACCGGAGCGGTGGAATATCCAAAAAGCAGGCTTTGCAGGTCATCAGCACTTGGATTCAAAAAGTGCTCAAATGGAGGTGGATGGATATCTCAGGTAAAACTCTAAACAATTTGCACTTCTTATAGCTGTCAGTGTTTCACCTACAGTTAGTACGGTGTGGCAATTCCGGAGAACAGTATTTGTCTTTTTTCATTTAGTCTTAGGTTAGCTATGATTCTTTCATCTTTCCTATCCAGGTCTCTTTTAACCAACTATTGTTCTCTTAGAACTCTGGCGCTATTAGAGCATTCGGGTTTTGGTGTTTTTATGTTATATTCGATGATAACCGAGAGGTTTTTACCTTTAAAAAACAATACACCCTCGTCTGCCACGCAGAGGTTTTCGTAGGGGTTGTTACAGGACACGGACACCACAGAAAGGGTGTATTCACTGAAATCAGTTTGCAAAACATGGGGCATGCAAGGAAAAACTACAGAGCTCCTCTCAAGACAGGACTGAGACCTTCAGATCTTTCACAAAGAGACCTCAATCTCTAAAGACAACCGCGTCAGGAATATTTTAGTGTGGTATTGCCAAAAATAATTTCTAAACAACAATATTGCCTTCTTTTCTTTAAGTCGCTATTCACTACATCTGTCTTTTTCACGTTTCCTCCCGTAAGACCACGAGTAGCTTTTCCTTAATACGACCCAAACTGTTCTATTGGATGATTTCCTGTCGCGTCATTCTTAGACTCTTTACGAAATCCATGAAGACCTTAGAATCAAGACTCTTAAAGATTCCAGGGTCGTTCTAAGATTACTAAATCTCCGTCGAGATATCACTTCACATTGCACAGAAAGTGTTTTGTCAGTTGGAGCAGTCGTTCTCCAACGCTCTAAGTCCATTATTTTGTAGGTAGGATCTCAATAGATGTTAATCATTAATCCCAAAACTCAGTACTTGAGATATTAAACAAATTTGTAATTGACTAATTTGTTTTATAATTTTTACAGAAAATAGAACCTTATGGCATTGATATACAAAATAAACTGTGCGAAAATATTGCACAAACTTTCTCACACATACACAATCGAAATAATAAACAAATAAAACTATTCGTCTTAAAAAAATGTAAGAACATTGATTGTCAGTAAAAAATTGAAAAAATCATGGTTACCGTCTTAAATTTTGTAGATTATTTTAAACAATATTAAAATATTGCTTCACTCGTGTTATAAACTTGTCGATAGCATAAATATTATAAGATGGGATAAAGTTTAAATTACGGAGGTCGAAGTTCATTTTTAATTAATAATTATTCCTAAACAGAAACATTCGTTTTACTTTCAAGTTTGCACACGGATTTAGGTTATTAATTTTCACCTATCATTGAAATTTGAACGAAATCGTTAGTGCAGAATTTGAGAAAGTATGTCTTTTATAACAGATATGTTTTTTATCGATAACTCATGAACCGCTATTTTGAGAGATGTGTGACCAATAAGTTTTGTTTGGGTACTTAGACCAATTGAGAAAAGTTTGATTAAAATAGTTTAAGCCGATTTTGAAAAAAATCGTAATTTAGTGTTTTTTCTTGTGGTCGCTATCACCAAATCTTGAGTTATAAAAATAATGAATTGTCCCAATGGCAAAATATTCCAACATATCAATTTGAATTAAAATCTCTCTTTGCGTTTAGTCTGTAGACATTACGACAGATAGACAATATTAAAAAATATAAAAATTAAAAAAAAAGTTTTCCTGTAAGTAGAACTCAAAACTGATATATCATCAAAAAGCGCAACATCGATTTCTGTATCCACACATAACTTACTACGTACATGTGAGAGAATAAAAAGAAAAAAAATCTACCCCTTTACATTCCTCAAAATCGCCAGCTCTGCTTAATTTAAGCAATCAAACCCGGAAGCTTATTATATCAGTCACGTGGTTCCCGGTAAACATCATTCGGATTCCATTTCAAAAGCGAAGAAATAATTCCCCCGATAATTACAAGTTTGACTTAAATATGATTCCAAAGAAATTAAAAAAACCACCGGATATCCATTAACGCTCATCTCTCCGTGTGGTTGAGTAACACATGGATTCATGTATGGGGGCAAGCGGTAAACCGTTATTAGCCTGGAGGGATTCGAACCTAACATTTCACCTCGCGCGTTCAGGCCTTTAACCCGAAGCGTCTTTTCTTTATTGCTTCAATTAAAACTACTAAAAGCAATGTTTTAATTGCTTTGTTTAGACTTTTTTATTTTTATTATTACTAGAGGAAATACCATTAATGCTCTAAGCGTTTATGTCCGCCGAAACTATTTGTTTAATTTTGTAATAAAATCTATTACTACAGAGTCGGGATTTTTTTTTATTTCCGAAGAATTCTAATTTAGAAAGTATTGTCGGTCCGTTATTTTTGTAAAGAAATTACGAATTTGAAAGTTATTTAGAGTTGAGTGAAACTTATTTTATTTTAAAACTGTTTTTGCTTTATGTAATCTATTAATGAAATGGTGATTTTACAATAATGGTGAAAGTCGTGATTACTATCACCAATCACTGTGATTTTACTGATAGTAAAACAAGCAAAATATAGTCAACAAGTGATTTTTTTTTTAAATTCACAACAATTCGAAAATAAAAAGAAATATTGCATGTTCTGAAAAACAGTAAATATACAGAATACGACAACTGTCATTGTCAAAATTACATAATTATATTATTAAGTGACCCTCAGGAACCCTTGGTATTCCAAGGAACTGGATCTACATATTATAAGTTAATTCTCTCTCTCTCTCTCTCTCTCTCTCTCTCTCTCTCTCTCTCTCTCTCTCTCTCTCTCTCTCTCTCTCTCTCTCTCTCTCTCTCTCTCTCTCTCTCTCTCTCTCTCTCTCTCTCTCTCTCTCTCTCTCTCTCTCTCTCGCCTTTAAACATACAAAAATCAATCAACCAGAACAGATAATTCTTATTTATTTTTTTAAATTTTACAGATAAAATTTCAAGTTTAAGGATATATTATATCATACCAGTTCAGCCGCCCAAGTCCCAAAAAGTTTTTTTTTTTTAATGTTGTCTGTCTGACTAGCGTCAATCGTCTAAGCGGTGCTCTACAATCGAAACACAAGAAACCGATTTTAATCAAATGTATTACGTGGGCGTATTTTGAACTTATCTCTTAACGTTGTTTGTATATATATATATATATATATATATATATATATATTTTAACTCAAAATAAGAAGAAAAACAAAATTATTATGTTCTCAAAATTGCATCAAGTATAGCTCCTAAACACCCCAAAATAAAACGTATTGTTTGCTATCTATCTAAAAATGTTGGTTCCAGAAAAAAATAAGGCTATCATAAAAGAAGTATTTTCTCAAAGGTGGCACTTCCGATTTCTTTCAAATTTTAATATAATGTGAAGATTAATGACCTAAATCCGTTTTCAAAATCGCAAATAATAGCATTAAGGTTCATAAATAATTAGTAAAAAACAAAATGAACTTTCACTGCTGCTAGTAAATTGATTATAATATATAATATGATGTTGCTTTTAATGGCACAAGCGAAGCAAATTTAGGCACTATTTAAATATATAAATATTTTTTTAAACAGTGTATGTGGTTCCTTTTAACTTTTTATTAAACCTAACCAAACCTTAACCTGTATATCAGTTTATCATATTAATACATTTACAGTAGGCTACTCGTGTATCAATGAAAACTGAATGTATATTTTCGCGAACAAAACAACATTAACTTTTTTAAACCATTCAAAACTATTTTTATATTACGTAGATGTGTGAAAATAACATTAAAAACGAATATTTAACCCCGAAATATGTCAATCAGGCATGCGAAGTTGATTGACATTTCTAGAACTTGGGACATTAACTTACACATATAGAGAAATTCACTTAATGATCATACTTGTGAAAACTTCTATCATCAAATGAAAGAACATAACATTTTCTTTCACATTAAATACATTATTGCTAAAAAGACGACATTTGTGATGACGTGACCTCTCTTTTCTTAACTACGCGTTAAAATAATTTCGGTTCATCGGAGTTGATCGCAGAAACAGGAAGTGAAGTGTTTGATAAGAACAGAAAGATCATATATGTGTATTATGTGTTCACTTAAGTTTTTATCGAGCACAAATGTTTCATGTAACGCCTGAAGATAGTGACCTAGCTATTGAAACTGTTTATGTGGTAATGAATAAATATTTAGACTATAAACGAATATCGTTGTCATTGTGATTCGGAACCATAACCCCTTTCCCAAATCATTCTCCGGTGATTTTAACTATTGTTTACCCTTTGTATAAAACGTGAGAACGTAAAAAAAAAAAAAAAAAAACTGTTTTCGAACTGTTAGACTTGTTTCAGTTGTGAAGAGGTTTTTGTATATCTAAATATATGGAGGGGGGAGGGAAGAAGAGGGGAGGCATGAATGGCACCAAGACGGAATCCACCTGACCCACCGTGACGTCATTCCTCTGCTTCCGGGTCAGCCGAAATGTCGGCGTCCTTGGTAGCGGCAAAACAATTACAGCTTTAAAATTTACACCTCCGGCCGATGTGGGCGGTCCTTCGGCTAATGAGTCCTAACTCACGGAGTTTCTGTTATATATAATTGACCTGACGACATTTTGTCTAAAGTTTATTCACCGTGGCTTGTTTCCACTGAAAGAATTGTCGAACGAAAGTGCCAATGAACGATTTTAGTAATTTAATTGTTTCACCGAACCTTCAGTTTCCCAATCAAAATGAGTTTCTTTTAAAATATGTTCGTTCAGATAGTGAGACTAATATATTTCGGCTGTAGTTTTTTAAAGAAACTAAATTAGTATTGTCAAGTATACTTTTTTTATTAGAGTTTACACTTATCTCTATGACGAAATTTGTACATATTTGAGGAAGCTTTGAGCAGTTATTTCTTGAATTTCACCAGGGTAATTGTCATGATTTATTTATACAGTGTTTGAGACTCTTGTTGGATGGGATTGTTTCTGAGGTTGAAGTAAACACAGAATGAGCATTCATTTGTTTGAAAAAAGCATAGTTATCTGTCTGACGGACATTTTGTGTTTCGTACAAAAAACATAATTTTGAAAATCAAATCAATATTAAGTTCAAATTTGATATACATATATTTTATGTGACCTTTTATCAAGGCACCAAAAGCCATGACCTTGTTTTGTATTTATTTTTTTTAAAGGTTGCGTAAACTTCAAAATATTGTAGACAACTGCCAAGAAATTATATTTTTAGGTTTTTACAATAATTCGGTTTGCCTTTAATCTGCAATAATTTTTTTTTTTTTTTTTTTAAACAAAAAAAAATAATGTTTATCATACAAATTGAAAAAAGCTTGGTCGCTTACAATTTTTTTACAAAGTTACCGGTTTTTGAGATATTCGACGTTAAAAAGTTAAACTGCCACCATTTCGAAAAAATACAAAACAAGGTCTTGGTGTTTGGTACATTAATAAAAGATCACTTAAAAATACGGTATAACAAATTTCGGATATGTAATTATTACCAAAAATATAATATTTTTTTTGTATAAAACACAAAACGGCGTACAGACGGACAACTAAGGTTTTTTTAATCACATGAATCTTGTTTCTGTGTTTACTTCAACCCGAGGAACAATGCTCTAAAATATCCGAAAAAGTTCTGAAACACCCTGTATACAGAGGCTGTTTATATATTAAAGTAAGGGAAAGTTTTAATATTGTGTATAAGAATAACAATAGTAAAACATGAATTGGGTTACAGTGTTTGATAATATTAAAGTACTTTTTTTTTTTTTCCTTTTTTTTTTCATAACGAGTGTAAGTTAATATTTTAAAGTCTAACCCTATATTTTTCATTAGAGGGCTCCAAATTAAATAATTTTTTTCCATATTTTATTCAGTACTTTAAAAATTTAAAAAACTAAGCAATGGTTCTGGAGATACGTTGTTGAAATGAAAGAATGGTCAACTGTAGAACCAAAACTAAGATTCTAATGAAAGAATGAAATTGTCCTGAAACAATTAGATAAATTGGATAATACAGTTTTAATTCTTTTAAGCTCCAGAGTGTGATATAACAAACTAATTTATCATTTTACAATTTCTAATAAAATTTGCTAGATTCATATAATGAATTCAGAATTAAGGTATTTTTGGGTTGCGAATTTTGACTGTATGTAAAAATGCAATCCCTTACTTTCTTACTAACGAGCCTACGCTTGTATCTATCATTGCTCCCAATTTGATGATTGCGTTGACCAGTAGAGAAGGGCGAATCTAGAGAATCCTGTGTAGTCCTCAACTCCAAAATAACCAAACTTGGCTTGTATCTATCATTCCTGCCCATTTGATGCTTGCGTTGACCAGTAGAGAAGGATGAATCTAGAGAATCCTGTGTAGTCCTCAACTCCAACATAACCAAACTTGGCTTGTATCTATCATTCCTGCCCATTTGATGCTTGCGTTGACCAGTAGAGAAGGATGAATCTAGAGAATCCTGTGTAGTCCTCAACTCCAACATAACCAAACTTGGACAGTCGAAGTGTGCTACTATCATGGAGGCGAACCCACATTAAAGGACAAACAGGGGACAACAGAACGCAAATACGAAGCAGGTGAACCGGTATGTACTCGTGGCCAATTTTTTTTCTGAATGCAATTACACTGACTAATGAAGGTAATTATTGAGGGTTAAACTTTCCACCTCTCCAGTACTTGAAGGCATGAATAATTGTAACTTCGTGAAAATCCTGACAGATATATTGATTGATATATTTCTTTTGTCTTTGGCGATTGAAAAGAAGAGGCACAATTTATTTATTGCAGGATTGTTTGAAGTTTGGTTAAAACCTCCATCTTTACATTCTTTTCAATCCCGATGGAGGCTACAGAATCTTATATCTCATTCTGTTCTCAGCTGATTTAGCTTTTATATTCGACTATTCCGCTACAATTGGTGTCAACATTCAAAGATAGGAGTTTAGAACTATCTGGATTATCTGGATTATAAAACCTTTTTTTTAATTTGCACTTCTGACGTAACATGTACGTCATTGGAAAATCATATACTAAATGCATTACCTATTTCTATATTTGTATACATATGTTACATTACTAACTAATAATTTGTCTCAAACATTATATAGTACAAGATAAATTATCGATAAAACAAACAAAATGTTAAGTTGTTTCTAACAATATTATTTTTGACGACCTATATTAAAAAAAAAATTAGTTTTTTATTTAATCAGTCTACGAAAATATAGGTTAAATTTGGTGAACTCAAACATTTTGACCTTCGTTTCGTGACCTCAGAAAATAGAAATAGTATATTTCATGACTAGGACGAAAAGTGAAGTTTTTTAATAAAAGCTCAAGTTTTACTTGAAAATGAAATGAAGAGCTAGGATCGAAAAATGATGAAGTATATTTTTCGTTATACTGCAAATAATATAAGAAAACAATTTCACAAAAACTAAAATGTTAACCTATTTACCTTCAAATCGACGATAACAGCTGTTTTAACGGTTATTTACAATCGAGAGTATCGGTTGTTTTTATAGATACTTTACAATCGTTAATTAATTCGTATAAACGAAGTAACAGCTGATGAGCTCGACCTCAGCTAATGTTTTAGGTCCTAGCACTAAAAAGAACAACTGTAGTATCTTAATGGATGTATTGAAAGCAGCTGTTTTTAAAGCAGTATGACGAAAAAGTATATTTCGACATGCGGTCCGTCGTCGTTGTCGTTGTTGTCTGTACGTAAACACAATAGCGACAAAAAAATAAAGATAGAAACATGAAATTTGGTACAGAGGACTACAGTGTATGTAATAGAACCCAATTGAAAATCAGAAAAATAGAGTTTAAACTGTCAAAAGTAACGCCCATATTAAACTGCTTTTGTATATTTCTCTTTTTTTATTAAAGTTATAACATACTATGAAATATATATGAATTTGCAGATTTCAACTCTGCATGTAGTGGTACCAACCCAACATCTCTACGATGAGAAATAGCGAAGTTATTATCAAAAATGTAATTTCGAATCCTGGCCTCTCATGAAAGTGTGATATTCGTATAGTTACGAGATCCTGCAGAACTAAGCGACTTTAGACTTTTATCAATCTACGAGACCCGTGTAGCCGACATCAAGAAAGTACACAATTACGAGGGGTTAATGGTTCAATAACTGTTTTAAACCCCTTGAAATAACAAAGCAATTTAACATTTCCTACCAGGCCCAAGAGACTAACTTCGTGGCATTACATTTAGAATGTATTATATTGTATAAAGGGCTGGGTGAATACCATGATTTCGGTCATCAATTTGTTTCTAATCTTATCAATACTAAGTTTGATGTTATATCGATGTTTGAGGAATTTCTACCTCCTGTTGCCGTAACTCAGGTGGAGCTTTTGTGACTCCCCAATTAATATTATCCTCCGTATAGACAAGTTCCTTTCTAGAGTAATGTTTAATCTGGGGATTTTTCCTTAATTTCCGCAGCTGTGGGGAATGCGCCACCAAATTATAACAAACTTTTGTATGCTATAAACTCAACTCACGTAGGGAATGTTCAGCAGTGTTCTGGAGGATTCTCTGCAGAAGCGGCAAATATCAATCTCAACCTTACTCATGTGTTAAGGTGGTAGTTTACTGGACAGTATCCAGAGAACATGACCGTTAGTTAATACCTTAACTATTTTCTGCTGAGCATTGTAAGTTCAATATATTTGTTTACCCTAAGTCCATAGTGTTTTCTACAATAAATGGATTTTTGCTAGTGTTTTCAGATTTTTAAATATATTTGGATAATATCTACTGGGTACCCTAAAGAATGGTTCTAGCCCTACGAAACCAAAATCTGTAACTTTTATTGCGGTGCTATCTGTTTCTCCGTTTAATGAAATTCTGTTATTCCGACACCCACAGAAAGATAACTTTATTTTTCCCAGTTGGTTAAGGGTTTTCAAGCATTCCCAGACCAACCTCATCTTTAAGATAGCTATCAAACTATCTAACATAATATAGATCTTTGCACACTCATGATCCTTGTTAAGGTTTTTCATGTTGTAATCCTGTTGCAAGGATCTTCGTTTGGAAGATACACAAAGTTTTACTAAAAGACTATTGGTAAAATTAAGTCCTTTGGTCACCACTTTACCCTCAGTGGTTCATTATACAGTGGATATGGGTGTGTAAATCCCTAGGGATTCTAGCTGAGTTTAAACCTTTTTCATATAGTTTAGATTCCTCTCTTTCGTCTTTACTAACAGACCACTCAACCAACTCTGGTTGTCTTCCGATCCTGACGCTACTAGACTATACGAAAATTGGGTGTTTTTTCCCCCCTTTTTGTTTAGAAGCTGATGATGACCGAAAGATGTAGCCTTGAAACAACAAAGAAAAACATTTTATACTGATTTACATAAACCTTTTACATTTCAACAAAATTGCATCAAAAACCGTTAATTTTATTATAACATCTAACATGAAGTCCACGCTAACACGGTACATTTTCACATTTTGAGGAGGGTGGAGTTGTGCAATAATTTTCGTTTGATTATCCTGTTAGATTTGTGTATCGGTGTGCGACAAAGTTAGTGCAAAACATACAGGACTAGACTGTGTGTCACAATTCACGAACCTTTACAAATTTTTACGAATTTTTGCTAAAGATTAGTTTAAATTTAATTCGGTCAATCGATCGCTCGTCCAAACCGGGTAGACTGGTCACATATAATATAATGATTGGTCCTAAATCATTGACAGAAAGAGAGGGAGGGAGTACAATAGGCTTATTTGAATGTATTGTGTTAGAACCGGTTATGGTATATAGCTATAGGCAGAGAGGAAAGGATTCTCGCAATCTGTGGAATGCTAACAGCGTGGGAAATGCCTATCTCACTTTGTTTTTAGGACAAAAAACACGGTTCTTTGACTTTTAAATTAAGATTTTGAAATCGGGAACAGTTAGGATTGCTGTTTTACTTTCACCAATAGAGGGATCCGTTTGAATAGTATTTTTTTACGAGAAATAAACTATGGAAAAAGATTGGTTTAAAGGAAGAAAAAAATTGTCTCAAAATAGACTGACGCGATTTTTATCAAATTTTAGTGAAATGTGAAAATTTATGCTCCAAAAAATTGTACTAAGTCATTATGTAGCCTGTACATGCGAATATCTAAAATTGACCAGCGTTTTTTAATAATTTGTTTGCTCGTTTTGTAATTTTTATTCAAATAAGCTGTCCGTGGCTTACAATGGGTGTATAGCGTTTAGTAACCCATTTACCTTATGAATCCAACTCTACTATGCATAAATAAGTTTATTAGCAATTTAATATCAAATTTTATGTCGCTCTAATATTTACATTGTCTTATAATAATTACTGTTATTAGTTGTTAATAATAAACTAGTTTAAAAAAATAAATAAAAACTAATTCTATATATTTAATACAACAAAACGTTAGAGTAATTGGAATTAAATATAAATAAATATTACCCTCAAATATTTGCATTGTCTTATAACTGTTACTATTTGTTAATAATAAACTTGTTACGAAAAATTAAAAACTAACTTTAAGTATTTAATAAATCAACACTTTAAAGTAATTGCAATTAAATATAAGTAAATTTTACTCTCAAATATTTGGAATGTCTTATAACAATTAGGCCTAATGTTATTAGTTGGTAATAATAAACTAGTTTAAAAAAATTAAAAACCAATTATATATATTTAATCAATAAAAAGTTAAAGTAATTCTAATTAAATATTTAAAAATATTAAAACCCCCACAACATCACCTACCGAGGGCGGCGCCCGTTAGCCACCTACATGGGACAGGGGTAGACCGGCGGCACGTCTACCCGGCACCAAATCTGACCACAGCTATAAGGTTATCAGGCCTTACTAATTTCACAACTTAACCCGGCACCGGGGCAGTTTAAAGGTAGGCGAGCGAGGTTCCCCCTCCACAACACCAAACATACACCCCTCATTCTAACCTAACCTAACCTATTTCTTTAATAATTGTTAAAGTATTTATAATCGTAATAAAAAAAGATGATTAAGAGAAGAATAAAAAGAAAGGAGGGGTTGAGGGGGAGTAGTGTAGGTGGAATGGGTAAGAGGGGTGGCTGGTGCCGGGTTGACATACTGTCATGGCGGCCGGTGAAAGGACCAGTGCCAGGTCGACGTGTTTTTTATAACATATAATTATTAGTGCCGGGTTGAAGAACTCCCGGGTAGACCACCAGACGAACCTAGAAGCTAAAAAGCTTTCCTCGAGTTTTCTTGGGACGACATTGTGGGGTGTACGACCCGAATTTAGGAAGCTCCCTTCTCCTTGAACTCATATTAGCAAGATTCCCCAAGCAACGTGCGATGAGTATCCGTCAGGTCGCTCACGCGATACCTTACCTCTAATCATATACCAAGGGCGACCCTCGTTAACCCCCTACATAGGATAAGGTAGTCCATCCCCCGATTTTAGGTGCCAACATCGTGAGGTACAATGTTGACCCAGCTTTAAAACAAAACTGAAACCAGCGTACATAGACACAGAACTTCAATGCGAGATTGGCACTGCATTTTCCAACAATGTGCTCCTAACGAATAGCCAGTGGACCGTTCTATAGTAGCCTACTACATATATTTACACCTGCTAAAATATGTATCAATACTCTATTGTTTCCTTACAAATAAATGTTAAGGAGCATTTTATGTTTTGGTTTTGTTAATACAATAATCACCGTGATTAGCTTTCGATTTTAATAAACTTTACGACAAATGTTTTGATTGATTAGTACAGTATTTGTTTTGTTGAATGGAATGAAAAAGTTTGCGTGCCTTTCATTATAATGTAGATTCACAATATATTCAATATCAGTAACATTGTTTTACAATTTGGTAAAAATGGTTCAAATTGCACTTCCTTCTAGCTTCGTCGAGAACGCATTGAAGCTCGACTATTCTTGTTTTGAACCCTTCTCGACTGATATCATCGCTTTCTTCAACAAACTGAGACGGTTATTGTATATTTAAAACTCTGGTGTATTAATGCATTGTAAATTACATGGTAATTAACTGTTAAAGAATGGACTTTGTATTATAATTGCAAAAACCGACGCGTCTTGATTTTCATGGATGGCAATTAAAACGTAGAGGTTTGTTTTAGAATTAGTTATAAAAGTAATTATAGTGAACTTATTGTTATTAACCGGTATTATTTATAATAAACATTATTCTACAAGTTTTACTTAAAGCAGGTTTAATTGTAAATAACAGGTCTGAGAGCAATGCCGTGTGATGAAAAGGCGCTAAGCAATGGATATCTTGTTTTATATTTCCATGTACGTGTTTTATAAAAAAAAATTATACATATTTAACAAGAGTGTGTTTTTAATGAAACTGTCTCGATAAAAAAATCACTTTTTTCTTTATTATTGGGTCAATATATATATATATATATATATATATATATATATATATATATATATATATATATGATTTTTTAAATCAATAACTCTCTGTTATCCTAATATGAAAATGAAATCCTTTTTACCCTCAGAGGCTATAATGAGTTCAAGCGTTGCAATACCGAGGTACCTAACTATATCTTGAGATTTATACAATTCTTTCATCTTTCCTATCAATTCTCTCTTGTCCATCTCTTGTTCTCTTCCAACCTTGACATTATTAGAGTATTAGAGCGCTAGGAGTCTTTATTTTATTATAAGGCGATTGGAAAATGGGGTGGGTGTTAGAATTTGATATCTTATAAAACAATTTTGGGCGTTGTTAGATATATATTTTTAATTTACTTATAATTTGTTTTAGTGGTACCAACAGGCAAAAGGTTACCCCTTTTTTTCGTTGTAAGAAAAAAAATCTACTGTTAATCTTATTTGCAGTAATTGGTTTTCAAGATTTATAAACCTCCGAAAATATATTCAAGTACCAAATTTGATAAAAATAATTTATTTGGACTAAGGAGACTTCAAAGTCTATACATCCGTAAAAACTCCACATCGATTTTTTGTGTCATCATATAACTTTCTCTTTACTCGTTAAATGTAAACAATGGTTTAATTCAAAACATCGGGCAGTATTGTAAACCTGATGTGGCCATTTTAGTTAATGAAGAGAAACATGTAGTCTTTTTGTACAAGAGCAAAATATATTGGCTCTTGTAAATCTTTATTATCTAATTTTTTGGGGAATATTTATTTAGAGTTATTAAAAAAAGTAAAATGAAAGTCTCAAAAAATGACCAGGCACCAAATTTGGACTCAAAAGACTTCAAAATGGATATATTCGCTAAAAATCGACATCAAAATACTTGTCATAAAGTCCTCTTAAACGCAAATTTTATAAGATGAAATTAAGTTTAATTGACAATTGTCGAGGTTAGGGTTTTTTCAAAACTGTTCAAATACAAAACTAACTCTACAAATAACTCAGAGACTGGAATTTCGGTAATGCCGATTAATACGTTTTATGGAAGGAAATTAAGAAAATTTGATCAAAATCGTTACATCCAATATTGAGAAAATTCTAATTTTGAATTTTCATCATTCCCCAATTTTGAGTTATCGTTCTAAATGAAAAAAAAACTTCCCGATCGTGGTCAAAATATGCCCACATAACAAATTTCTTTTAAAATGGTCCATTTTTTATTTATTTTTGAAGTACTGCAAAGACGACAGACAACATACGCCAGATAGACAAACAGACATCATTTAGACCACTTAGAAACGAATATTTCCGTAAATTCACCAACAGTTTTCCCCTATCACATAACTCTCTGTACCTTACGTAATTTTGAAAATTTAAAAAATATCATTTAAGTATCATTGTAAAACTCCATATCGACATTTTAGCACATTCACAATACTTTCCTCACTTCCTAATTGGGAAAGTCCACCTGTGACCTTAAATTAATTGACGGATAAAACTATAGCTTTAATTCCTAAAATATCTACCAACTATAACCGACTAGAGCTGGAGTTTTAAACGACATTTCGTGTTCGACAATCCAACGGTAACAAATTTGATTTCACAATCAAAGACCCAGAGACTGGATTTGTCGGTGCTTTTGTTCGACTGCTTGACTAACAGACATCATTAGCCCTAAAATTCCGTTTGTGAACCTCGTTTTAGTGGCTGCCTCAGGTATCTGAACAATCGAGTGCAGAATGAAAACCTGACGATTGTCGCCGAGTGCAGGTAGACGCGGTGAGACATTTGATAGAGACATTGTTGATGGAAACAGCTGTTATCCTGGTTAGGGCGTTATTTGTGTTTTATTTTCTACTGTATAGGTAATACAGCTAAATATCTTCAGACTAAAAAATCGATTTCATTTTGTTTATGGAAAAATTGGTTTTGTATTTCCCTGATCTCAAAACAAATTATTAAATCTTAAAGGAACGAATTATGAAAATTTTGTATGTGGGCATTTTAAAAATAAAATGTTATTGAAAAGTGTTTAATACCCAAACCAATAGACCAATCTGCAAGTAAAGATAATTAAGTTTCGTGAATAATTTAGAATATGCCGAAATGAATACTGGTCTAATTTTTATTTCCAAAATATTCACGAAGTGTAACTTTTTTTAGTCGGAGTTTGGCATGTTTATTTCGGTTTTAATTCTACAAATTTCAAAACAATTTTATTGAAATGAATTTGATGATATTCTACCTTTAAAGACGGCGCCTGGATTTTTTATTTTTCATAATTTTTGAACCTGCAATTTTTTTGAGCTTGCCCTTAATATCTATATAATATCTAGTCTACGTTTTAGCAAAGGTTTATCAAATATTTAAACCATTTTTTAAATATTTATTCTAATAAATCTGTAGTGGGGGGGGGGTAATCTGTATGTCCTTCCAGATATTTAAAACTATTAAACCGATTTTATTGAGAATTAGTTACATTATAGTTTCCACTCGAGTTGAGTTAAATAAAAATGTTTTCCTATATATTTTTTCCCATTATGGTCGATATTTGTTCACAATAATCACAGCATTTACTGAACCGATATCAATGAAACTTTGCAATATAACGTTTAGTTATCACCATTCCGAATACGGACATTAATAAACAATCACGCAGTACGTATAACCAATGACTACATAAATACTATAAGACACGACATGGCCATGTTAAATATTCTACGCTTATTCTTGAGTTGTCCAATACCCGCTAGGTCGCTCTGCTAGAGAATCTGAAGTTGATGTGACTGGCGCTAGGTGGCTCTACGGTCAAACAATGTTTCAGGCGGGTAAGAGAAAAACGCACTGATGCCACATATGGGACCAGAGATGCGAGGGAAGGTCGAGAATCGCTTATCTCAGCGCACGAACTGACAACACTGACTATACTGACGGAAGTAAGTGAGAAGGTTTGTGAGAGAGAGTTCAACAGTTGTACAGTCTCAACCAAATGGGATGCGTAAAGTCAAGCACCTGCTGCTAGCGCTTTCTGATAGCTGTGTGTCAAACTTGTGACGAACAGCACCCGTAAAGCGTAGACTATTTCCCTATCCTATGTCGTGTCTTATAGTATTTATGTAGTCATTGGTATAACGTATCGGAATATAGTCCCGGCGGATCGATCATAAATGAAATTCATTGTACACCAAAAAGTATAATCGTGTGTTTTGTGTAAATAATTCTTGTGTTTGCATTATTGTTGATGTGTATTGATTAAGTGTTTGTATTTAATAGTTGACAAAGTACTATCCTGCAATTGTTTAAACTTGAAAATGGCTCTATAGCCGAAACGGTCGTCGTAAAATGGGTAAATTTGAATACCGGAGACGGTAAGTGTTTATTTAAACTTTGGAAGCTTATAGTAGTATATTTGAACAAGGTTTTAAACTTTATTCCATATTAATATCATAAAAAGTAACTGAGTTATTACAAAAAATATAAATCTGTAGCAGTCAATGCTCGCGCATGCGTAGTAAATAAATTACGAATCAGTCGACAACTAATCTGCGATTTTGTATTTAAAAAAAAAAAACTAATATTTGCCAAAGACACATTATATCTTTAAAATTCAGTGAGTATATCGAGTTCTTCTAATGTTCTATTTCAGACTGATCAGATTTTTAATGCTATTCTAATAAATCTGTAGGCCTGTTTTTTTGTTGGTAATGCTCACTTATAACAGCTGATTAAGTCCATCAGCTTTATTAGTTAGGTTAGGTCCATCAAACATAGGTTATAATATCTAGCCTAGACCAGAGTGAAACATGGCGCTGATAGATCCATCGACATGAAGATAGGTTAGGCTTAGTCTAAAGTGGAACATTTAGGAAAGTGTTTTAAAACTTAATTGATTTCTACATTGAAATTTAGTTACCATAGCAACCAATGTATAATACACAGTTAAAACAGCTGTTTAGGTCCATCAGTTTTAATAATTCAAAGCTAGGTTAAACCTAACCTACACCAACGTATAACATTTTGAAAAGAGTTATAAACTTGATATTGTTAAAAGTATTGATGTATCATTACATATTTTAAATAGATCTGTATAAAATTTGTATAAAAAAAGATTCTCAAAAAATATAATTGTCGAGCTAATTTCGATTTCATAATATCCATTATAAAACTAGTTTACCAATTTCAATCTGAAAAACTCACGAGCGAATCCGCGGGTAGCAGCTTAGTTAAAAATATAGTTATAGTTGTTATACTAAGGAATCTGACCAAGTTGTTCTTAATTATGAAAACACGCTGAATAATTGCAGTAGAAAGTAGGAATTTTTGTAATTTAAGTTCCCAAAATTTACTACAAGCTTCCTCAATAACTCAAACAACCACTCATTGCTCCCGGGTTGATTTAATTCCAGTAGCATACCACGAAGAACAAAACAAAATGGTTTTTAAGAACACACATAAAACATCGCCTTCTCAGTTTAATGGCCTATTTTCTAATTAAGCTGCGTTAGTAAAGAACCACTGTCAAACGATGATGAACGACTGGATCGTGATTAGCAAAACCAGGTTTTAGATTTTGACAATCTTCGTTTCGTTTGTCTTGGAGCAATAGATATTTTAATGGTACAACCTGTTCCGTGGTTTAGAGTAGTCATAGACAGGAATAGCGGGGGTTCTATACATGGTTTCATGAAAGAATTAGGTGAGTAATTGATATGAAATATTAGAAACGTAATACTAGTAGCAGAAAAGTAAAGATTCCACTAACTTTCTCATTGTCGAACACAAAATCAAAGCCTAGAATCAAAGGAATTCGTCAACATTTTACCAAATATCCCGGTTCCGGAATTATCGGTAAAAGAAAATGAAAATTAAATATGGAAGCCGTATAATTGATTCAATTTATTCTGATGAAAATTAGCTATGGATGTCTTATAATACATTCAGTTTATTCGGGTAACAATGAACAATGGAAGCCGTATAATTGATTCAATTTATTCGGATGAAAATGAACTATGGAACCTGTATAATTGATTCAGTTTATTCGGGTAAAAATGAATTGTGGAAGCCTTATAATTGATTCAGTTTATTCGGATGAAAATTGGCTATGGAAGCCATTTAATATATTCAGTTTAGTTGGAAAAATGAACTATGGAACCTAAATAATTGATTCAGTTTATTCGGGTAAAAATGAACTGTGGAAGCCCTATAATTGATTCAGTTTATTCGGTTGAAAATGAACTATGGAAGCCGTATAATTGATTCAGTTTATTCGGGTGAAAATGAACTGTGGAAGCCGTATAATTGATTCAATTTATTCGGGTAAAAATGAATTGTGGAAGCCTTATAATTTTGATTCAATTTATTCGGATGAAAATGAACTATGGTACCTGTATAATTGATTCAGTTTATTCGGGTGTAAATGAACTATGGTACCTGTATAATTGATTCAGTTTATTCGGGTGTAAATGAACTATGGTACCTGTATAATTGATTCAGTTTATTCGGGTAAAAAATGAACAATGGAAGCCGTATAATTGATTCAATTTATTCGGATGAAAATTGGCTATGGAAGCCATTTAATATATTCAGTTTAGTTGGAAAAATGAACTATGGAACCTAAATAATTGATTCAGTTTATTCGGGTAAAAATGAACTGTGGAAGCCCTATAATTGATTCAGTTTATTCGGTTGAAAATGAACTATGGAAGCCGTATAATTGATTCAGTTTATTCGCGTGAAAATGAACTGTGGAAGCCTTATAATTGATTCAGTTTATTTGGGTGAAAATGAGCTATATAGAAGCCGTATAATTGATTCAATTTATTCAGTTGAAAATGGACTATGGAAGCCGTTTAATATATTCAGTTTATTTGGAAAAATGAACTATGGAACCTAAATGATTGATTCAGTTTATTCGGGTAAAAATGAACTGTGGTAGCCTTATAATTGATTCAGTTTATTTGGAAAAATGAACTATGGAACCTGTATAATTGATTCAGTTTATTCGGGTAAAAATGAACAATGGAAGCCGTATAATTGATTCAATGTATTCGGATGAAAATGGGCTATGGAAGCCGTTTAATATATTCAGTTTATCTGGGAAAATGAACTGTGGAAGCCTTATAATTGATTCAGTTTATTCGGGTCAAAATGAACAATGGAAGCCGTATAATTGATTCAATTTATTCGGATGAAAATGAACTATGGAACCTGTATAATTGATTCAGTTTATTCGGGTAAAAATGAACAATGGAAGCCGTATAATTGATTCAATTTATTCGGATGAAAATGAACTATGGAACCTGTATAATTGATTCAGTTTATTCGGGTAAAAATGAACAATGGAAGCCGTATAATTGATTCAATTTATTCGGGTAAAAATGAATTGTGGAAGCCTTATAATTTTGATTCAATTTATTCGGATGAAAATGAACTATGGTACCTGTATAATTGATTCAGTTTATTCGGGTGTAAATGAACTATGGTACCTGTATAATTGATTCAGTTTATTCGGGTGTAAATGAACTATGGTACCTGTATAATTGATTCAGTTTATTCGGGTAAAAAATGAACAATGGAAGCCGTATAATTGATTCAATTTATTCGGATGAAAATGGGCTATGGAAGCCGTTTAATATATTCAGTTTATCTGGAAAAATGAACTGTGGAAGCCGTATAATTGATTCAGTTTATTATGGAAAAAATTAATTATGGTAGACGTATAATTTAGGGACAACCGAATAGCTAAAGCGTCACTATAGTAACCAGCATAACAATATAAAATCATAATAAACACAGTTTGATTTATAAGATTAGTTGTTAATAGTTTATTTCTAGGTTATGTTTTCATGGTTTCGCAAAACACACACGCAATGCCAGATAGAAATTTTTAAATTATCTTAAGATTCCTCTACGATCACCATTGTGTGTCTTCTCGATACTATCTTTATTTCAAACTTTCCAAAACAATTTATGTCCAATACATGGTCAGCATAATCAATACAACCGATGACGTCAGCGCGAAAGCCGATTGCTTCTTCCAAGATGCAAACTTGTTGAGGTTATGTAAGTGTTATGATTGGACGGTAGGAGTCGCTGTACGATAGCAATCTTAGCACACGGCCATCGACGCTGGAGTATTTACATATTAATTGGATTAGGTATTACATTTAGGAAATATGTAATAGTTGAAATGAAGACAGTATTACAAATGTGGGAGTTTTGTTGCGTGTAAATTGGTTAAATGAAATATCTGAGCGTATATCTTGAATATAAAGTGCTCCAAAATAGAAATCGACATTCGAGACTGTGAAATGTCCAGCGATACTACCCATAGGAGTAATTTTGAATCATTTTAGGTCCAATCTATAAAACGTATTTACATTTTCGACCACATATGTGTTAGTCGGCCCATTATACTCAATTGCAGTTTCAGTTGGTAGCGTAACAAATACTGCGAAAATATTAAAGTTTAAATGCTACTAGTCTTAATCAAAATAAACGGTTATAATTTTTCGTTCATTATAAATAAGGTTTTATATGACTTGCTTTTAACGCGATGTTTTTTACACGCGTAATAGAATAGCTTGTATTAATACACACAACGTCAACTAAACGTGAAACTAAGTATAATGGTCGCAAATTTGTTCCGATTTGATAAATGACGTATACTTCCGGAAATCATATTTTCAATCATTTTTTTTTATAAACAAAATATAAATATTAAAATTTAAAATAGATACGTATGTTCACTTTTAAAAATATTTTGAGGTTAACTAAGATATAAAATAAAAGAGTTATACTAAATTTAAAAATTGTTAATATTATAATTTCCAAATTTCCACCGATAATAAGACATGCTAAATTTAATTCATACCCGTCTAAATTCCGGCCACTATTCTGCGTTTTACACTTAAGTTGGCACTGTGAAATTAATGCAAACTCTTCTATTATGCGATTAAAAAACATCCTTTATAATCGTCACTTAAAATAAACAAGACTGATACAAAAATTAAATTGTATTTTGAAAGAAAAAAATTCATGAACATAAAAAAACAGAGTTATTTATTCTAACGATTGTTTTTACATAGTGGAATTTCTAATAGATTAATATTACAAAAAGACAACTATAGACTTAACCCCAGTGAAATCTGCCCAATCTGTGTAACAGGAAATGACACTATAACTCACCTTTCGTTGGAATGTAAATTGTATACTCTTTTTATATGTAAATATTTCAACAATTACAATTTTGTGCAATCTTTATATAATATGGAGACAATCTTAACCTCAAACTCAGTAACAGGCCATGGAAAATATCTACCTTTTTGTTATGTATAGCATAAAACTTGGAAAATCTATTTTAAATTTAACGTAATAAATTAGTTAGGTAAAATTACTTCAAATAACTAACTCGTTTGTAAATGTACTGATAATATTGTAGTTCGTATAATTTGGTGTTACTTCGATACCCAAAATTGTGTTACGTGTTATATAATCGTATACAAATATTTTTGTAAGTATTATAAATACACCAAAAAAAGTTAATTAGAAAAAACTAAGGATAAAAATGAACAATGTTATAAAACATCTTGCTTATGTGCACTGTACTTTAAAGCAATAAAGTTGTTATGTTTGTTATATAGTGGAATTTCATTGTAAATTAAATTTTAAAAAAACACTATACATTCCGCAATCTTTATTGAGACTTCCCAACCTAGGTTTAGACTATTTTAAGGTAACGAAATCTAGGCCAGCAAGGATCAATAAATATTGTAAAAATTACAATAATGTTTATTTTAATTAGTTAAAATAATACAAACCAATGAACTTCTTAAAAAAAGTAAAATTAAGTTTGAAAGGACACCCTTCTTTCACTTATCCACTATACGAAGTATTGTTAACCTCACATTTCATCGTCTCAGGAAACCGAAAAACAGATTTTCGACTTATCGTCCTTCCGTCATAAGCACGATAACGGCAACAAAAATTATTATAGGAAAATTAAATTTGGTAAAGGAATCAATAGAATATAAGAGAACCATATTAAAATTCAGAAAAATCAAATTGAAATCGTCAAAATATTAGTCATTTTAAACAGTTTTTTCTTCCTATCTCAATAAATTAGATACAAATGTGGAGATTTTAATTTTGTATAATGTTCCAACCCCACCTTTCTTCGCTGAAAAATAGTGAAGTTATTGTTTAAAGGTTAATTTCAAACCCTGTTATCCCAAAAAAAAATGTGATATTGTATAGTGACGAAATGTGTCAAGGCCGAATCGTAGACACGAGCGTAACGAATGGAGGGTTCTTCACATATATCGTGGCTCCATTTAGAGCAGAGACACTGACACGAGTGAAGGGAGTGGACATTTTTAATATAAATAAAGACGTAAATAAAGTATTCAGACGTAATTAAGAGGTTCAGAAAAACTGTGTAATATAATTTTCAAACTAACTTACCCTATACTGGATAATTCCCCTTGATTTATCAATACAATTTTACATTTCCTACAAGGCCAAGAGACCAAATTTTCTGCATTACATTTATAGGATCTGTTTGTGTTACGTTATATGATAGTGCCGGGTAAGTACCATGATGACCCCCATTAACTTGATTATTATATGACTAAAGTTCTAAAGCTTCCGTTGATATACTTAGTTAATGTATTTTATACTGCCAACTATGTATGAAACGTGGTATAGATAAATTATTACTGATTTTGTTTATAAATTTGTAGGTTATAAAACGAAAATTTCGTGTTTTAGAAATTAATACTTAGAGTAGATAAACCAGGAATATAATTGGATCACTAATTTCGTAGGATCACTAAGATCCTTAAAAGATGTTATTCTTAAAAAAAAAAAAAAATGGCTGTCATTTTGAAATTTCCCAACCTATTTTTTTATTCAATTTATTGTGTATATTCATGTCAAAATAAAACAATTCCTTGATTTAAATCCACTCTGTTCATCGCCTTATGAAACAATTTTAAAAAAGAACATAAAATAAAGACTCTAGACTTTCAACACTTTAATAGATTTAAGTTCGGAATAGAACAATAGTTGGTCAAGAGAGACATAATTACAAAAATGAAAAGCAGACTCTAACCCAAGACTACATGAAAAAAATATATTATCTAGCTCGTATGTCGGGATTCCATGCCCGTACTCATACTCAATATAGAAAACCCTTGAGGATATTTTTTTAAAAGGAGTAACTATGACCACTAGAGCATAACAAAAACACGTAATTTTTAAAGTCATTCATAATATGTTCTCTGCGGTAATAATCTGTGGTCATTTAATGTTTTCGGGTGTAAACTTTGCAATGCAAAGCGGTTTCAATTTAAAAGGATATTTTCAATAAGAAATTAAATTCCTGATCCATTTCAGATAAATACTCAAGCAAGTGATAAACTCCAAACGATTACTCTATTTTGATACTGTACTTTGCACTCAATTAAAAGACGTCAGTTAACTGTTATTAGAAAACTAAACTTATTTATAATTGCATTCCTTTTGATTTATCACTTTTTGTTACTACCATTTCTCTCCGACAAGTTATAATTGACATTGTTGTAGTACAAGGGCACACATACGTAAGCAGTCTGTAAAAGTTCCACAATCCACGATGTCGAGACAAAGGAAGACTTTTAATCGATTTTATTTCCGAGAAAGTTCATTCTTGTTTGTACAACATTTGTTACTTGTAAAACTATAGAAAATATCTATCTTTTGCAATATGTGAACAAGTGTTAAAGTGACAAAAAAAAAGTTTAGTGGAACATTTGTTACTGGTAATATTATAGAAAATATCTAAGTGTTAAAGTGACAAAAAAATATTTTTACTGGAAAATTTGTTACTTGTAAAACTATACAAAATATCTATCCTTTTCAACATATCAATAAGTGTTAAAGTTAGAAAAAATATTTGTACTGCAACATTTGTTACTTATAAAACTACAGAAAAGATCTTTAACATGTCAATAAGTGTTAAAGTTAGAACAAATATTTGTACTGCAACATTTGTTACTTATAAAACTACAGAAAAGATCTTTAACATGTCAATAAGTGTTAAAGTTAGAAAAAATATTTGTACTGCAACATTTGTTACTTATAAAACTACAGAAAAGATCTTTAACATATCAATAAGTGTTAAAGTTAGAAAAAATATTTGTACTGCAACATTTGTTACTTGTAAAACTATAGAAAAGATCTTTCCTTTCCAACATGTCAATAAGTCAATAACAACTCGAATTTGCCCCTAACCACAATCACTAGAAACTTAATAAAACACAATTATCTGATTAATTGTTCTTTATTAATTATTTCCACTTAATGCCCTGATGTACATTTCGATAACATGGTTATCATCATCGGAGGGTCTTGCTTATAAACTAAATCTAACCTTACATAGTAGATTTCTAACCTTACATACTACTGATTAGTAGATATGTAGGGTTAGATTTAGTTTATAAGCAAGACCCTCCGATGATGATAACCGTGTTATCGAAATGTACATCAGGGCATTAAGTGGAAATAATTAATAAAGAACAATTAATCATATAATTGTGTTTTATTAAGTTTCTAGTGATTGTGGTTAGGGGCAAATTCGAATTATTATTGTGAATTTCACCACAGTGCTCAACAAGATTGTATGTCAATAAGTGTTAAAGTTAGAAAAATATATTTGTTCTGCAACATTTTGTTACTTGTAAAACTATAGAAATGTTATTTTTATCATACTACACAGAAAACAGCTGTTCTTAGTCTGTTCATAGACGAGAAAGTTATTCTTTAACTTGTACTACACAGAAAATTTACTGTGCAGTCCACGGCAAATTTACTGTGCACCAGATTATTTCAACAATAACAGACTTCTTTTAATTTCCGTTATTTAAAATTTGATTATTAACCTCAAATAAGTGTAAACATTGTAGTTTTCACCTCTGTGATTTATATCGTAAGTACAGGGCCATAAGACCCGAAATTATGGAAAGCAGAAAATGTTTTATTGGATATCTCAATAAAAATATTTTGCCCATCGCGTAGGAAGCCATATCATTGCTGCTGATCCAAATAAGATTGCAAAATATTTTAACCTTAAAAATGAATTCTTCCATTTTAGAATCTGAAAAACATCTCTCTGTCCACTAAAATGCTTTGCTGAGAAAAGCCTTAAAACATCCAAAATATCACAAATTATACTACTGTATTAACATAAATTCAAAAATGTTACTTAGTTTCCTTCCATATAATGAGTAAGTGGATGTTATTTTTATTTGAAGTAAAAAAAAAAAATTATCGTACGTTACTTGTCCAGTAAGTGTTTTAGGTTCTCGCATGAAAATCCCGCGCTCGAATCCGCCTCGCGTGGGAACTATCACGCTTGTACGGGAAATCACTACTTACCGGCCTTGTAACGTAATGTACTATTTATTCCTTTGTGATGTGCCATTAAGCGTTAAAGTAACAAAAAGTATTTGTTACTTGTAAACAAAAGAAAAATCTTTCTTTTGAGATGTTTCAATAAGCGTTAAAGTGACAAAATGTATTTGTTACTTGTACAACTATAGAAAAGATCTTTCCTTTACGTGTTTCAATAAGCGTTAAAGTGACAAAATGTATTTGTCACTTGTACAACTATAGAAAAGATCTTTCCTTTACGTGTTTCAATAAGCGTTAAAGTGACAAAATGTATTTGTCACTTGTACAACTATAGAAAAGATCTTTCCTTTACGTGTTTCAATAAGCGTTAAAGTGACAAAATGTATTTGTCACTTGTACAACTATAGAAAAGATCTTTCCTTTACGTGTTTCAGTAAGCGTTAAAGTGACAAAATGTATTTGTTACTTGTACAACTATAGAAAAGATCTTTCCTTTACGTGTTTCAGTAAGCGTTAAAGTGACAAAATGTATTTGTTACTTGTACAACTATAGAAAAGATCTTTCCTTTACGTGTTTCAGTAAGCGTTAAAGTGACAAAATGTATTTGTTACTTGTACAACTATAGAAAAGATCTTTCATTTACGTGTTTCAATAAGCGTTAAAGTGACAAAATGTATTTGTTACTTGTACAACTATAGAAAAGATCTTTCCTTTACGTGTTTCAGTAAGCGTTAAAGTGACAAAATGTATTTGTTACTTGTACAACTATAGAAAAGATCTTTCCTTTACGTGTTTCAATAAGCGTTAAAGTGACAAAATGTATTTGTTACTTGTACAACTATAGAAAAGATCTTTCCTTTACGTGTTTCAATAAGCGTTAAAGTGACAAAATGTATTTGTTACTTGTACAACTATAGAAAAGATCTTTCCTTTACGTGTTTCAGTTAGCGTTAAAGTGACAAAATGTATTTGTTACTTGTACAACTATAGAAAAGATCTTTCCTTTACGTGTTTCAATAAGCGTTAAAGTGACAAAATGTATTTGTTACTTGTACAACTATAGAAAAGATCTTTCCTTTACATGTTTCAGTAAGCGTTAAAGTGACAAAATGTATTTGTTATTTGTACAACTATAGAAAAGATCTTTCCTTTACGTGTTTCAATAAGCGTTAAAGTGACAAAATGTATTTGTTACTTGTACAACTATAGAAAAGATCTTTCCTTTACGTGTTTCAATAAGCGTTAAAGTGACAAAATGTATTTGTTACTTGTACAACTATAGAAAAGATCTTTCCTTTACGTGTTTCAATAAGCGTTAAAGTGACAAAATGTATTTGTTACTTGTACAACTATAGAAAAGATCTTTCCTTTACGTGTTTCAATAAGCGTTAAAGTGACAAAATGTATTTGTTACTTGTACAACTATAGAAAAGATCTTTCCTTTACGTGTTTCAATAAGCGTTAAAGTGACAAAATGTATTTGTTACTTGTACAACTATAGAAAAGATCTTTCCTTTACGTGTTTCAATAAGCGTTAAAGTGACAAAATGTATTTGTTACTTGTACAACTATAGAAAAGATCTTTCCTTTACGTGTTTCAATAAGCGTTAAAGTGACAAAATGTATTTGTTACTTGTACAACTATAGAAAAGATCTTTCCTTTACGTGTTTCAATAAGCGTTAAAGTGACAAAATGTATTTGTTACTTGTACAACTATAGAAAAGATCTTTCCTTTACGTGTTTCAATAAGCGTTAAAGTGACAAAATGTATTTGTTACTTGTACAACTATAGAAAAGATCTTTCCTTTACGTGTTTCAATAAGCGTTAAAGTGACAAAATGTATTTGTTACTTGTACAACTATAGAAAAGATCTTTCCTTTACGTGTTTCAGTAAGCGTTAAAGTGACAAAATGTATTTGTTATTTGTACAACTATAGAAAAGATCTTTCCTTTACGTGTTTCAATAAGCGTTAAAGTGACAAAATGTATTTGTTACTTGTACAACTATAGAAAAGATCTTTCCTTTACGTGTTTCAATAAGCGTTAAAGTGACAAAATGTATTTGTTACTTGTACAACTATAGAAAAGATCTTTCCTTTACGTGTTTCAGTAAGCGTTAAAGTGACAAAATTATATCTACTTTTCTGGTCAACATCTTCATCTAACAATCAGTCCAAATATCCTTGTCTGCCTTGGTCTACTAGGCGGCCGTTAAAACGGTTGATGTGCGCTCTCTTATTTCAATTTTACCTTACATAATATAATTCACTACATATCAAGCTTGTGATTTTGCGGTATTATCATTGTAACATATATACACCCAAGATGACTGAAACACAGAAGATCTTGCATATAAAGTTAGAGTATCAGTCAGTAGACCAAATTATCTATGTAAAACATTTTAATGTTTACTTCTTGTTAAGTACAACTACCTAACGTCTTGTCCAACAAAGTTCTTCTTTCCAATACGTCGGGAGGATCTATTTAATGTTTGAATATCTAGGATAATTTTATTCAAAGTTGATAGTTTTATTCAAGGATAATAAAATATGTTTGATATTTCTATTTTACTCTTAAAGCGTCCACCGGGAACCTGCGATGTTGAGATTCTTCGGTGATACAGTGTCCATGCCTTGCTTGATTGTAAATTCCTGTTGAGTTTACTACACAACTGAGGTAGCTCAGTTTCTGTTGTATATCATACATGGGGCTGTACTTCCAGGCATTCTGCCACTCGTCATTGTACTTTTTAGCGATCTGCAGCTAATATAGAATCCAAGTCGTCTTGATTTCGTTTAGGTTACATTTTTACCGATATCTGTGTTTTCATCACATCTTGTACAGAACTCTGTATACACTGACTAAAAGGTTTTGTTGACTCTTTGATCGTATGTATACTCCTATATTTACTTATTTTACCTTCTTTCACAAGTATACCTAGTGTATATGATGGGTTAAAACCGATATCGAGTATTTTCGCTCAACAAAATTTGTTTTGGGAATTATATCTGCCTGTCTGTCTGCAGTGTGTTGTATTTACAATGCTCTACAGACCAATTTGGTATGTGGGCATATTTTAGCCATATCTCGATTACTCAAAATTGGGGGGGTAGTTGCTACAAAAAACACAAAATTGCGTTTTTATCAAGATCGAGTGTAAAGATTTTCATCAAATTTTATTACTCAAGTGTAGCTTCTATGAAGACAAACAAAACTTTTTGGTCGCCATCTCTTCAAAATTTTGGTTCTTAAGTTTTCGCTGAAAATCAAAAAGTAAGCCTTCCGACCGTTACGAAAGACGTAATTTCTCAAAATCGTTTATACCGATTTAGTTCAAATTTTAGTGACATGTAAAAATTACTGACTCAAACCAACAACTATAGTTATTAAATTTGGATTTTACAATTTACGCTGAAGATGCAGCGTTTAGGCCCTATTTCAATATTTATATTTCTTCAGCGCCCATGGCTAATTTTCATTTTTTGACTAACAACTACCAATTTTTTGTTGCTCTTTATTTGGTTTTGGTGATGTTGGTTCAATGTTTTTGTACAGTTTATTTTTCCACGCACATACGTGACGTAGTAAATATATATTATCTATGTTTTCGTGGAAATATAAATTTTTACAAAGTTTGTCTGTCTACCATCTTTCCATCGAACATAATCTTACTAGTGGACCATATTTTTATAAAATATAAATTGTAGACTACAGTATATTATAATTACTGGAATGATTTTCTTCTGCTCTATACTTCACGTTTGTAAAATCGCAAATTTTTACTTTTAAGACAGTCCTAATGGAAAATAATTAAATTAAAATTTTAATTTTGCAATTATATAGATTCTGGAGTCAGAAACATAAAGGTTTCAGTTGTAATTTTATAATCGTTTGGAACTTTATGTTTTTTTTTTATCTTGTTGTTTAAAGGTGAAAAACCCTTGATCCTTATCGCCTTAAGGAAAAAACATACAATTAAAAATCACAGCCCTAGTGTACTCTAATAGCGTCAGGGTTTGAAATGAACAAGAGTTGTTCAAAATAGATTTGATAGGAAGATCAAAGAGTGGAACTAACTCAAGACTACATGAAAAAGACGTAGATACAATAAAGTAAAAAAAAAAACTTTTACAGCTTTTTAAAAATGAGATTTTCTTCAAGTAAATGATACCCCAGGACACGAGGGAAACGAGTGTAAACTCTATTAATATCTAAGGAACTCATCAGTTCCAAGTGACTCGAATAACGAGGCCGACTATTTGTAAGAGTGAACAAATTTGTGCTCCTTTTATTAAAAATAAAAATAAAAATCTTCTTTCATAGAATAAATTATAGTCTAAAAGCAAGAGAGACGGACTGTTAAATACAACTTTCTTATAATTGTAACGTGTCTGTTTACAATATAATTTATTGTAGACTGTTTTCTGCGGTTAAAACACCTCTGACGTCATAGTATTAGAGGGGGTTGCCGGGCGCTATCTAGGGCAAAGCTTGCGAAACATCAACCTGTGTTCTTTGCTTGGTTAATTTCAAAGTTGCAGACGTTGATTGTGAATAGATTATACTGGTTCTGAATACACCTGCAAATACCAATAAATAATAACTGTGCACCGCTCGCTCGCTCACCTGTTTGTCCGCTTGCTCAATTCGAGGAGGAATTCTCGTTGGGCTACTCTCTCGACTGCTCCCCCTCCCCCCTTCTCTTCTCTCTTACCCAGGTGAAGGTCGAGAGTTGAGTCAAGTTCAACTCCACCTCGATTTCTTCCTACTGATCACTTTTGGTCGAGTGATGTCCAAAAATAATTATTCTTCGGTTAGCAATTAACATTCAGTTAATTACAACTCTCGCGTAGTTTGTTACCGCGTTGCTTTCACTTGTCAAATAATACGCTAGGTTTTGTTGCGCGTTGTTATTTGTAAACCTGTTTTACTTTTTTTATTTTTTTTCTAAAACGTTTTCTAACTTTTATTTATTGTTGTTGCTTCAACGTCGAACAAGTGAACGTACATAATAGGTCTCTTGTTTGTTGGCGATTTCTATTTCTTGTACATTGATACTTGCAATTACACTTTGTTAGACTATTAATATCGTTTGTAATTAAAGTTGTTAGGTAATGTTAGGAAAATATTGCGAAACGAGAAGATTCAATATTGCTTTTGTTTAGAATTGTTTATGTTCCGTGGTCTGATTGCATAGAGAATATATAATTATATATTTATATATGCATTACATGTGGAGAGAATTTTCCGTTCTTATTTATTATTTTCTATTTATGTTCCGCGTCAGAAAAACATAAATAATGTATTGATTTTAGTTGTGTTTTTATTATGGTTATTTAATCTAGTTTTATTTGTGAATTTATATTAATAAATACATTCCAATACTCTTCAAATAACAACCGATATGAGTGTCATTATTTGTATAAATTGACAATGGATTCAATTGTTTAACTATTTTACAATAACTTTTTTTTTTCTTTCAATATTAAAAACAAAATTAAGATATACGAGTATATATTTTTAAAATTTAAAATTATCTGTTATATGTGAGAGCTCATTTGGCTAAACGCGTGCTTCTCTCGTCGCAATTCATTTGTTACGTAGGTTCGATCCTCGTAGAACCGTTGTGTTTTTCAGTGTTTTACCTATTCCCCCAATCTTCTTCTTTTTAAGGTTCGCAAATAAATCCAAAGACCTTTATAATTCCTTGCTCGGTCTATCTATCTGTAGGTCCCTTCCTATATATTTAAAACTTTGCATTTATGTTCTTTGCATTGACCTATATATAAGAAATAATAGCGATAAAAAATAGACCTAGAGTAGTTAAGGTGCAAAACCTGTAGAGTTGAAAATTTGTTTGTTTATTGAAAATATTATGTGTGAGTATTAGGCCTAAATGAATGTAGAAGTTATTCTGATTACAAAAATGTATAAATAAATAGTGAGCTCGACTTGTGAGATAATATTAGAGAATAAAACTTGAACACAAGATCTCACAAAAATTACGTTTACTTAATCAAATGAGTTTACTAAATTATAACTCCTATAACTATAAGTTATAGTTTAGTTGTTGTACCTCATTTATCACTGAGGATGGCGACTTTGTAATTGAAACGCGTTTGATGTATGTTCATTTGACGGAAAAAAAAAATGTAAGTGTTAGGCCAAATTTTAAATGTCTCCCCCTCTTTAACTTGAACACGGTGTGATCAACAAATTTGAAAATAATATATTTGGATTTGGAATTAAACAGCAGTGCGAAATTACATATTATAGTTTTTTGAATGACGAATACAACTTAATTTAACCACACAATGAGAAATGCGTAGCGTTTAAGTTTTAAAAGCAGTTTTTGTGAGTTGCGAAACAAATAATTCAACATCCTTAAAGTGATGGGTTGAATTTAATTTAATTCTCTTTATTAGGTTCCGTAGGTAAAACCCAAGTATTTCTCTCGCGTGTCTATAGAATTTAAACTGCTGCTTAAATGGTTTCGATTTTATAAAAACAACTGTCTATATATGCCTAAGTTGTGTGATTTTAGCACACACTTGACCCTTATATATTAATTTTTTTAATAATTAAAAATTTATTTGTTACATTATATGGGTTGTGGTGTACTACAAAATCTTCTTGTTTTTCACTTAACCATTTTAAAATGGCGTTTATTCAAAATCTTTGATTCAAAATACTACTACAAACGTTGATTATGCAAATAATTTACAAACTACAGATTATTTAACAGTTTTAAATCGGGGAAAGAGGATATATTATTTTTTTCTTAATGTATTAGGATAGCCAAGTTATGATAATTGACTAGAAACATACGGGCTTCTCCAGGTCTTCCAGCACTGAGCAGTCAACTTTTTAAATAGTTACCGAGTAGACTGAATACTGTACGACCCAGAAAACCCCACGAATGAGTTGTTTACACATATCACGGCTATCATTCAACATTTAACAAAATAAAAATATCATTAAGATAACACCAAAAGTTTTCAAGACATTTCGCATCAAAAATTGTTTAATTAACGTCATTTCAAAACGGAAATGACTATTATAGAAGTATCGAAAGGTGTGGATACAATATAATATACAAAATTAGCGGATGTCACAGTTCAGTTGGCAGATAGCGCGCTTATCTCACCGTAGTTCGGACTAGTAAATCGTCATTGGTGACGCAGGTTCGAGCGCTGTGATGGTGCTACGTTTTCCCGTCTTCCTACTTCAATGTCTAACCGGAATAGAATAAAGATAGTTATATAATAAATTAAACATACATTTTCAACCCATTGTTGGCTCACCTATAATAGTACTGCCTTGCCAATTCCAAGAAATCTAGCTGAATCTACACTTTTTTTTACATAGTCTTGGGTTAGATCCCTCTCTTTCACCTTTCGTATGAGGTGCCTCCTGATCAAATGTTGTTCTCTTGTTCTGATTCTGATATCATTACAGTATTCGTGAGCTATGGGTCTATATTTTATGTTATTTAGAAGACGATGATGACGGAGGTTTTCGCTTTTAAACAACAAGAAAAAAGTCGGTAAAATTTAATCATATCTTAGCAATCGGTTGTCGCTGATTCCTCCAAAGAGAAATAAAAATAATATAAGTGGATAGACGCTGATAGGAAGTTTCTGTGGTATCTAATAACTCTAACCTTGACCACTCTTAAATAGAATGCGAAGTGTAGAGGAAACGTCAAAATATCATTGCATCGATTTTTAAATTTAGAATTATAGGCCTACCAGACAGAAAGAAACCTGCGCAGAACCGTCATCTCGAGAGTGGCTCGCGCACGCATGTAGGGGCGATGGCGGAGAGGGGATTGGAGCAGTGATGGGGATAAATTATTACTTTTTTGCCATAATATAATAGAATTTATAACCAATAATTTAATGTATTTTTACATCTTTTACTTTGTAAAATATTTAAATTTACTAATTGTAGTTTTATAGCGCTATAGTAGGTTTGAAAAGGAAAATATTAAGCCCTACGCAATGAAGCAGCGGCCGAGTATGTCTGGCCAAACTCGGGCTCTCCCTCTACCACTACAGTTCTACCTGTGCGAAGTTCTTTTCTAAGTGGTACCCCTATAAGAATTAACTGACTCTGACACTATTAGAGTATTCAGATTATAGTTTTTATTTTACGTCCTTTTCTTTCTTTAAAGGGGTCATAACCGAGATGTTTTTCAACTTTAATTTTACTATAATATATTGTTTCCCATTTTTATTAAATTTCCTATACGCGTTTATTTTTACGTTAAATAAATGGTTTATTAGCCAGAAAATTCTTTTAATTAGAAGATAATTACGTCAAGGGTTCAGTTTATCAGTGACAACGCGTTCTGCTGTATCTTAAATCATTAAAATCTCCCAAATTAAATTTCATTATTTTCAATATTATTCGCCGTAAAATCTAATCTATCCATCAGCTACTGCAAGACCCTGGAAGTAGAAGGCTCGAAGACTAAGAAATCAATTAACCCACAGCCTCCACAGCAGTAGGACCATATCAGTAACGACAGACAGACAGACATTAAGTACTAATGACGGCTATATGATGGATCGATCTACTCTTGTCTTCTCACGGAGTCATAACCAAACAAATTGAACTAAGGTCAAAGATTGAGAAGATCACTTCTGTGTTCTATACTGTTCAATTAAGATGTTTCTTTTGTGTTTGGAATTTCGTTGTTTCTCTTTTTACAACAAATTTGAATAATACCTGGTATCTAACTGAAAATGTTTGGATTTTTGATTTGGTCACGATCTCAACCTTTTGAGTGCTTTATTTTGGACGTTGAAATCACAACCGTAATTTGACAGTGTCCAATTTTAGGACAAAAATTTTATTTTTTTTATAAATTATAAAACATAAATTAATTATAATTTTATTTTCTCACATATACTTAGTATAGAGAAAGGAATATGATGAGTCAAATAATGTATGTAGTTTTGAGAGCTCCTGTGAGTCAAAAAAGTTTTGCAATTTCTTAATGTTATTAATTAATACAAATAATATTGTTCAAAGCAAATATTATTGTTTCACCAATATTGATTATCCATTTAAAATATAAGGATTTTAAACAATTATATTCATTACCTTTAGAAGATTTATAAAAACTATTGCATTTTCTCTTTAGATGTCCCTCTATATTGTCAAATAGTCTAGAAAGAGAGTAGGTCAGTAAGAAGGATAGAAAATAAGGGTGACTGTGGCAGCGAAAAGATTTCAACTGGGGTGAAAAAAAGAGAATAAATAGATTTTTATGAGAAAATAAAATAATCGCTTTAGATTGTTACATTTCATGAGCATTACATTTTGGTGAAAATACATTTAAAATTAGCTAAACACCAGTGCAAAATCTCTGTATGTTATACCTAATGGGTGAGGGGGGCGGGGTCAAGTACAGGAAATTTAAAGAAAGGTGTGACTAGATTTGTTTTTATTAGCACTCAGAAATACCAATTTTTGTAAAGTGTAAGAGTCGTTATTTAATCCTCTAAACAAATTTTAGAAATTTGCGAAGTAGATAAATCCTCTTTTCGTAGACGAAAACCTTACATTCGCCCTATTTCAACAAAATCGTACAATCCATTTTTAAAATAAAATTTACAAACCTCCAAGAATTGTAAGTTTGATAAAATTAGAATATTCTGTCCCACAAGTCAACATGACAAGTTTTACTAGCATTTCCAGAAGTTTCTCATTTGGAATGCAATAATTTGACACCATTTTAAACATCGGAGACGAAACGCCCAAAACGATGTATTGCCCACATTAACGTCGGGGGGAAATCGCAATAGAAATAATAAAACAACGTCTATTCAAAGAATCTGAAAGGATTGTGAAATCGAAACTTGTTGACAGACTGAATGAGTGTTCATTAGTTTTGGGGGGGCATTCGTCCAAAATATTTCTGTAATTGGGTTTTAGGAAGAACCGGTTTTTGATATCGCAGGAAACGATAAACGTCTCGTTATGAATACAATGTTGAGAGACAATCTGGTAAAATAATACGACTTTTGATGGAAGAGTTGGAACAGTATATTCGAACAATAAACGAAGTAAGTTTAGCATTACTTAACGTTTCTTTTACTGACCTTCACGTTTTCATGGCCTCAAGTAACCAAAAGAGTGATATCCTCTATTGACGTCCTTCGTTGTCCTCTGTACCCACGATAGCACCCACAAAAATTTAAAAAATGTAATATGGTATAGGAGACTGCAATGAGCTCATCCCTATTGAAATTCAGAAAAATCGCATTATAAATATAAAATGGCGGCCATTTTAAACAGATTTTTGCTCACATCCTGAGGGTGTTATTCAACTTATAATACACTAAATCAAATAAAAATTAACAGATTACAATTCTGCATCTAATAGTACCAACGTCACGAGTTCAAATATTGAACTTATTATCGAAAATGTAAATTTGAACTCCGACCTTCCAAGACTCGTATAGTTACGATATTCGACAGAGAAGAGCGTAGCGAGTGTAAGCTTCTTCACGTATCTACAGCTTCGAGGCTCGGCAGAGCCGAGGCACTCACTTCAGGCGCATCTATAAATGACAGGTTTCGTCTGAGCTGTGGAGTTTGGGTGCGCAGTAGGTCTAGGCGTCAGTAAGGTGGTGGGGGAAGCGGCCGCCTCAGTCTGTGTCGGGTGTTGGTACTAACAACGATGTCTGCATGACCGCTGGATCGTGGACAGTAGTCGGCGCCGACTGTTTCCCCTACAATGTTTCAGTCCCCACGCGGCCTCGAACTACAACTTTACCTCCCCTCCACGCGCTGGTCACAGCTCAGATGTAACCTATCCATTTATACGAGGCTTGCTAATATGTGTAGCAACTGTTTTAAACAAACTTACCCTACGGGATAAGATCCTTTGATTTACCAATGAGTTTACATTTTCTACAAGGCCCAATCAATCAACCAACGTAGAGGACCTGCTTATGTTAGACTATTTATGTAATGTGGTTGGGTAAGTACCATGATGACATCCATGAATTATTTCCTCACATACGTAGTAAACAGAAAGTTATGATTCGTGAATATTCGATGATAGGTTTTTTGCGCTACATCCGATTTGAGTTTCCATGAGTCGAAAAAAATGTGTTTTTTGGAAAGTATTTGTCGTCGGTAATTCTAGTGTTTGTAGTCTGTGCAGTGCTCTAGACCCTTGTAGTCTGTGCAGTGCTCTAGACCCTTGTAGTCTGTGCTGTGCTCTAGACCCTTGTAGTCTGTGCAGTGTTCTAGACCCTTGTAGTCTGTGCAGTGCTCTAGACCCTTGTTGTCTGTGCAGTGCTCTAGACCCTTGTAGTCTGTGCATTGCTCTAGACCCTTGTAGTCTGTGCTGTGCTCTAGACCCTTGTAGTCTGTGCAGTGCTCTAGACCCTTGTAGTCTGTGCTGTGCTCTAGACCCTTGTAGTCTGTGCAGTGTTCTAGACCCTTGTAGTCTGTGCAGTGCTCTAGACCCTTGTTGTCTGTGCAGTGCTCTAGACCCTTGTAGTCTGTGCATTGCTCTAGACCCTTGTAGTCTGTGCTGTGCTCTAGACCCTTGTAGTCTGTGCAGTGCTCTAGACCCTTGTAGTCTGTGCTGTGCTCTAGACCCTTGTAGTCTGTGCAGTGTTCTAGACCCTTGTAGTCTGTGCAGTGCTCTAGACCCTTGTTGTCTGTGCAGTGCTCTAGACCCTTGTTGTCTGTGCATTGCTCTAGACCCTTGTTGTCTGTGCAGGGCTCTAGACCCTTGTAGTCTGTGCAGTGCTCTAGACCCTTGTTGTCTGTGCTGTGCTCTAGACCCTTGTAGTCTGTGCAGTGCTCTAGACCCTTGTAGTCTGTGCAGTGCTCTAGACCCTTGTTGTCTGTGCAGGGTTCTAGAGCCAAAATCAAGGATGGTTCTAATTAAATTTGGTATTTGGTATATTTTATCGGGAATGTTTTCCTGATAATTCAAAATTTGAGTGTAGCTGTAGAAAGAAAAAACAAAATTACGATTTTCACAAATTAGCTCTTTTAAGAACTCAAAGAAAACGTTTTGTTTTCCATTACTCCAAAATCTTTGTTACTTTCACGTAAACACAAAACAAAATCGGCAATATAGTTGCCCCAACAAATATACAAAATTCTAACTTTCTCAAAATTGGATATAAAATTAACCCACTAACCTCCCACACAAATCGTATTAATCACCATATTTCCGAAACTGCCTTAGTTATCGATAAGAAAATCAAATAATTAGACACGGGATGTTTTCAAAAATTCAACACCTAAAGGGAGTCAAATGAATTTCCCCGAGTTCGTCAAAATTCTTAGGTCCATAAATATAGTTTCGATTTTTTATAAAAGATATAATTTCTTGAAATCTACAGATTTCTTTCAAATCTTAGTGAAATCTGAAACCCAAACCAGTGGGGGAAATCGCAAATAAGAGACAACAACCGTTAAGAAATTCTTCAAAACCGAAAACAACCCTTGACTACAGTGAATTAAACTTAATTTCATTTTTAATATTGCACATTTGTACACACCCAGTACTTGTGTGATAATTTCAAATGCAACTCCGATATGAAAATGTACTGGGAAAAGTACGGGATTTGGAAATTTTACAATTTCTCTGTATAATATTATTCGAATCAAAGCTGACCTCGAGTACTTTGTTACAAAAACAGAACTCCGTCGACGGTGTCTGTGTCTATCATGGGGCGTTGATAGAGCTGACCCTATCAATCCAAGTCAAAGAAAACTCACCCCCTCCTCTTTCTACTTTACATGGATATATTCCCCGAGGGTAGGTTCCAGGGTCAAGGAATTGCATGCAAAGTAAGGGAGGATCGGAGGGGTAACAAAATGTAAATGCGGTCCATACATTAAGAGGGTCCCATACTTGGCTGTTTAATTATTAACTCTCGATTGTTGGACACTCTATAGTTATTTACGGGAACCTTTCCCTAGAGAGATTTCTTTTATTCGGCGTTCGTCTTTTTGATGTGCTATATATTTTTATTTTAAGTGGAATTGGGGAGGAAAAGAATGACCGAATCCCCTGGTGTTTTTTCTTCTGTCATAGATTATGTATGTACCCTAGTGTTTTGTTCGTTTGATGTTATAACGCGAATAGACTGTTCCCTATTATCAAAGATTGATGGAATCTGTTACAGAGTGTGTTAATATAAATATAGGGAAGGTATGTTAATGTTCAGATAATTATTAGATTTATTTCTCTCATCGACATTTTTGTTTAGTTTTCAAGCATTAAGTTTTTTTAACGACCTGCACCATTTCTTATCAATGCAAATAAACAGTGGAAATATATAGCACAAACTTTCACACATCCATTCACATTCAAAATAATAACCAAGCAAAACCATATGTTCAGCAATTTAAATAAAAAGGGAAAATCAACCGTGGACACTGTTTCAGATTTTGTAGATTATTTTTAATTTTAAAATAAGATCTAAACTTGCTTCATTTGTGTCATAAACTCGTTTTAAGCTTTAATATTATAAAATGAAATGAAGTTTAGTTGACCACTGCTAATGTTCGTTTTCGGTTTTTGGATATTATTCCATAACTGTATATATATGAAAACGTTTTCTTTGTTTCGATGTCGAGAAATCACCTTTCATGATTTGAAACACCAAACGTGTATGGATTTGTACAAGTACTCAAAACATGATAGAATAAAGCTTTAATGACTAAAGTAGCCTATACGTTATAGTTTAGTTATTGTAGTTCACATCCATCACTGAAGATGGCGACTTTGTCGTCGAAACGTATTTGAATAAATAAAAGTACTATTTGTCAGAATTTGTCTTCAAAGTATACCATCTCACAAAGTCAAGCTCAATATTTCTGTATACTCAAAATTTGTTCTGGAAGTCATTATCGGTACTCATTTGATTCCATAACCTCAAAATTGCCATGAATTCAACTGTAAATTAAATATGTTTAAAGAAATTGTGTTCTACGGTGTGTAATCGGAAATAATTCACTCCACGGCAGTTTTAGGTCGACCCTTATGCACCAATACTATAGCCATCCATAGATAACTAAAGAATTAATTTCAAATCGAACATTAAACGTTTGCTCTAAATGAAAACATCGAATGCCGGTTGCTCAACTCTGACGCAAGTCCCCTCCTCTCTGGAAGAGACGAACAAAGCGCTCTGTTTGTCTGTTGCATCATATCTTTGAATGTTGCTAATTGTACAAACAATAGAACGCCTGTCTGAAGACATACTCGTGTGAACGCTTCTGTCAAAATATATTTTGTAACCTCTCACAACACAACAATCAAAGTGTTCATCTTAAAGTGTACACTTCATTTCTTTTTTTAAATAACAAATTGGAAATATATTGGCTTATACTTTCACGTAATTATTTTGTAATTTAATAGTTGAAATCGTGTCTCTAAAGGAAATCATGTTAAGTGCTATTATATTATTTTTGTTTATATTTAATTGTAATGGAAATGTTTAAAACAGTTTTTATTAAGTCCAATAAAGTTTATAACGATACAAGTGATTTAAATTGGACAGCTCCAAATTAGTTGCAAGTTAAAATACTCATGACTAATTTGGTATATTTCAGAATACCCATAGTAATAATTTAATGTATACACCTGAAAAAGAAATTTCATCTGTGATATGTCTTTTCCATACTTTCCTCTTTTATCAGTTAATAGCACAGTAATTCAGAAATGGGGTTGTTTCTCTCAAATGAGAAGAGTGTTTTTAAATTTTATTTTAAAGCAATAAGAATATTAACAGTATAAAAACATTTGTGGACAATTAAAAAACAAAAATTAACGCCCTAACTTAACCTAACCTAAATTAATCTAACCTAACCTAATCTACTCTAATCTAACCTAACCTAATAATCTCACCTAACCTAACCTAATCTACCCTAACCTAACCTAAATTAATCTAACCTAACCCTCCCACTTTTTACTCACTCATGTATGATTCCCCCCCCCAGAATTTCGACAAGTCTAAGATACAACCCTAGACAAAGAAATAAGTATATTTACCAACAGATAACTTATCTAAGTAAGAGTAGGGAGCTAATTAAACGAGCTTAAGACTTTTTAATAGTTTGCTAGATGATTTGTAACAATTTTCTCTATATAAAGAGATCGCACTTGTTTTTCGTCTAGGCAGTTGGAGAATTCCTTTGAGTACATTATATCAGTACGATGTATCGTATTTGATGTTTTCTTATTGTTGGTTATAGATTTCATTTCTGTGTTTTAATTTATAATTGTTTGTTTATTTTGTGATGTGTTTTATTGTTATGTGATTAAAGTTTTGCGTAACCTGTTGACACCTTTATGATAGGTCTAATAATGATAATAAACTAAAGTACAGTTGATGAAGAAAGAGACGGATAGTGGGTAAATTTTTTGTAGTATATCTTTTCCAAATTTTCCAGCTAGCGAGAATAAGAAAGCAATAAATTTTTATTTTTACCTCCACTGTTAAAAAATGAGGCATATTTTTCACTTTACGATTAACAAAATCCCCAGCAAATTTTTGCAATCGGTTTATAATAAAATTAAATTTATGTCTGATCCGTTATATTATGATTTTTAAAATTGTTGATTGCATTTTGGAAATGTTGTTGAGTGACATATGATTAAATATTATTTTTCAACGCTGTGTTCAGTGGCACATTCGTTTTTAAAGCCTATCTCCAGCTCTATAAATAATATAAGATGAAAATATATCTAAATGACGACAGTCAAAGTTCTTCTTCTTTTTTATATAATATAAATTATTCCTTAAATTTAATACGCTATTATTCGCCACTTTAAAGATTGATTTAAGTCATTAATCTTTACATTGCAATTAAATTTGAACGAAATTTGTAGAGCTGATTGTAAAAATTGCGTCTTTTATAACAGCTTTGTTTGAAAATTTAAGGGCTATAATTTAATCAAAATCGTTAGACCCGATTTTATTTATTGATTAATATCAAGGTCAACAGAGTATTCCTCTTTACAGAGCTTTTTGATATACACAATATACTTAAAAAATACAGTAGTTAACAGTAAATAACAACAGAAACCCTTCAAAAAAATCAAAGAAAAGAAGAAACACAAAAACAAAAAGCAGCCTGCCATCCTTATTTTAATATTAACAATATAGAACACTCTACAACATTTCTTAGTGAAAATAAGTAAACTGCCATAAAATGTAGACGGTTTGAATTGAAAATAGTGAAAAACGTCTTTGCCTATGTACCGGTACATGAAAGTAATTGTCAAAATATTTGTAATATCAACCAAACTGTTTAAAAATTTTAATGCAAATATCAATGAAGAAAACTTATATCTAAATTTTAACGTTTCTATATTAAAAATTGACCCAATGAGATCCGTAGAAGCCCTAGAGGACAGGAATTATTAAATTTCTTGCAGTATAAGAAAGTTAAAAACTTATCTTGTAAAACTTCAATTTTACTTATATACATTTTATGATATGGATAAAAATTATCATTCCAAATTCAATTTTAGTAGGGACTAAGGTAAAAAATTATTTTGTATCATTCACTGATAACCTTACATCAGTGAAAATTTTTAGTTTCTAATAACAAACCACAAAATTTTATTCTCATAACTGATAACTGATTTATGTAAGGTAATCGATATGAATAACCAATGCTTTCTACAAGATACAACTTCTCACATTTCACTGTATAATTATATAAGTAGAACTACAATCGTCTAGTTTTTTTTTCTCATGTTATTACCCTAAATCTTCAGTTATCAAAAATATTATAAAAAGCTTCCGAATATATGACCAAAATTTCATTAAAATTGGTTCTTTCTTTTGTACTGAAAAGCACTACACAGACGAGAGTCATAGTTTCCAAAACAATTTTAAAACCCTGTAGATTTATCTTGCCCATAACTTTCTCTCTACTACATATAAGTAACAAAATATTTAAAATACAACAATTTTCAAAGAATATAAAAGACTAATAAGCACGTCAAATTGTTATAACAATGCCCCTTAAATTTACACATTTTAAACCCGTTAAGTTCATCTTCGTTAGATTCAACAGACAGTTTCTTGAAAGGCAGGTTTGTCACCGTTTCTTTGGATTTAAATACACAGTACAGTCCATTCAAAAAACATAAATCATCGTTATAATCTCATTAACAATTCAACCCTCGTCTACTTTCTCAAACAAAGAACTCCTTTCTCTGCTTTTTACAGCCAATTATCTTGAAAATCTCTTAAAAGTATCTGTTTTTTTTCCATATTTTGCTTGTACCATTTTAACATGGTATAATTTGCGGTTGTATTTTAATTTGACAAGAGTAAAACAAACTTTAAAATATTCTCGTTTAGATTATGTTAGGTGAAAAGATGAATGACAGTTTTGGTTACATTATGGAGTAAATTGGTTTGTTAGCAGATTTCTAGATTTTGCGTCTCCATGGAAACGCCGAAGCTAGAGACTATTAAATGTTCATCGATAATCGATTCTTTCATTAGGAATAATTTAACAGCATTTTAAGACTCGTATGAAAATTGAAATATTTTGTAAATTTGCGTGTTTGTTACCGCTCTAAAGGTGTCAATTAGGGGCCGATTTTGCTCAGTTTTTATGTAGATTCAGTTTATCAAATAATTTCACTAAAATAATAAACAAGTTGATGTGCGCCATCATGGTACTTAACCTGGCCCGTCATATACAAGCAAATCAATTGGTTTCTTTGGCTTTGTAGGAAGTGTTAAATTGTATTGGTGGGTCAAGCCGTCTTATCAAGTAGGGTAAGATTGTTTTAAACAGTTGTCATACAGGTTTTCTGAACCTCGTAATTGTGTATATCACTACTTTCTTAAAAAGTCTCTACTCCCTTCACTCGTGTCAGTCACTCGGCTCTCGTGGATTTCAAGGTGTGTATGTGAAGGAGCCTCCCTAATTACGCTCGCCTCTGTGACTCGGTCCTGCTGGATCTCGTAACTATACGAATTTCACATTTTCTTAGGAGGTTAGGTTAGGTTAGGGTTTGAAATTACAATTTTAACCATAGCTTCAATATTTGCTATCGTAGAAAGGTGAGGTTGGTACCATTGCGTGTAGAATTGAACTTTGTAAGAGTAAGGTTAGTTTGGGTTAGGTTAGGGTTGAAATTACAATTTTAACCATAGCTTCAATATTTGCCATCGTAGAAAGGTGAGGTTGGTGCCATTGCATGTAGAATTGAACTTTGTAAGAGTAAGGTTAGGTTGGGTTAGGCTAGGGTTTGAAATTACAATTTTAATCATGGCTGCAATATTTGCTATCGTAGAAAGGTGAGGTTGGTACCATTGCGTGTAGAATTGAACTTTGTAAGAGTAAGGTTAGGTTGGGTTAGGTTAGGGTTTGAAATTACAATTTTAACCATAGCTTCAATATTTGCCATCGTAGAAAGGTGAGGTTGGTACCATTGCATGTAGAATTGAAATTTGTAAAAGTAAGGTAAGGTTGGGTTAGGTTAGGATTTGAAATTACAATTTTAATCATGGCTGCAATATTTGCCATCGTAGAAAGGTGAGGTTGGTACCATTGCATGTAGAATTGAAATTTGTAAGAGTAAGGTTAGGTTGGGTTAGGTTAGGGTTTGAAATTACAATTTTAATCATGGCTGCAATATTTGCCATCGTAGAAAGGTGAGGTTGGTGCCATTGCATGTAGAATTGAAATTTGTAAAATTAAGGTTAGGTTGGGTTAGGTTAGGGTTTGAAATTACAATTTTAATCATAGTTTCAATATTTGCCATCGCAGAAAGGTGAGATTGGTACCATTCCATGTAGAATTGATATTTGTAAGTGTAAGGTTAGGTTGGGTTAGGTTAGGTTTTGAAATTACAATTTTAATCATAGCTTCAATATTTGCCATCGTAGAAAGGTGAGGTTGGTACCATTGCATGTAGAATTGAAATTTGTAAAAGTAAGGTAAGGTTGGGTTAGGTTAGGATTTGAAATTACAATTTTAATCATGGCTGCAATATTTGCCATCGTAGAAAGGTGAGGTTGGTACCATTGCATGTAGAATTGAAATTTGTAAGAGTAAGGTTAGGTTGGGTTAGGTTAGGGTTTGAAATTACAATTTTAATCATGGCTGCAATATTTGCCATCGTAGAAAGGTGAGGTTGGTGCCATTGCATGTAGAATTGAAATTTGTAAAATTAAGGTTAGGTTGGGTTAGGTTAGGGTTTGAAATTACAATTTTAATCATAGTTTCAATATTTGCCATCGCAGAAAGGTGAGATTGGTACCATTCCATGTAGAATTGATATTTGTAAGTGTAAGGTTAGGTTGGGTTAGGTTAGGTTTTGAAATTACAATTTTAATCATAGCTTCAATATTTGCCATCGCAGAAAGGTGAGGTTGGTGCCATTGCATGTAGAATTGAAATTTGTAAGAGTAAGGTTAGGTTGGGTTAGGCTAGGGTTTGAAATTACAATTTTAATCATAGCTTCAATATTTGCCATCGCAGAAAGGTGAGATTGGTACCATTCCATGTAGAATTGATATTTGTAAGTGTAAGGTTAGGTTGGGTTAGGTTAGGTTTTGAAATTACAATTTTAATCATAGCTTCAATATTTGCCATCGCAGAAAGGTGAGGTTGGTACCATTCCATGTAGAATTAAAATTTTTAAAAGTAAGGTTAGGTTGGGTTGGGTTAGGTTATGATTTGAAATTACAATTTTAATCATAGCTGCAATATTTGCCATCGTAGAAAGGTGAGGTTGGTGCCATTGCATGTAGAATTGAAATTTGTAAAATTAAGGTTAGGTTGGGTTAGGTTAGGGTTTGAAATTACAATTTTAATCATAGTTTCAATATTTGCCATCGCAGAAAGGTGAGATTGGTACCATTCCATGTAGAATTGATATTTGTAAGTGTAAGGTTAGGTTGGGTTAGGTTAGGTTTTGAAATTACAATTTTAATCATAGCTTCAATATTTGCCATCGCAGAAAGGTGAGGTTGGTGCCATTGCATGTAGAATTAAAATTTGTAAGAGTAAGGTTAGGTTGGGTTAGGCTAGGGTTTGAAATTACAATTTTAATCATAGCTTCAATATTTGCCATCGCAGAAAGGTGAGATTGGTACCATTCCATGTAGAATTGATATTTGTAAGTGTAAGGTTAGGTTGGGTTAGGTTAGGTTTTGAAATTACAATTTTAATCATAGCTTCAATATTTGCCATCGCAGAAAGGTGAGGTTGGTACCATTCCATGTAGAATTAAAATTTTTAAAAGTAAGGTTAGGTTGGGTTGGGTTAGGTTATGATTTGAAATTACAATTTTAATCATAGCTGCAATATTTGCCATCGTAGAAAGGTGAGGTTGGTGCCATTGCATGTAGAATTGAAATTTGTAAAATTAAGGTTAGGTTGGGTTAGGTTAGGGTTTGAAATTACAATTTTAATCATAGTTTCAATATTTGCCATCGCAGAAAGGTGAGATTGGTACCATTCCATGTAGAATTGATATTTGTAAGTGTAAGGTTAGGTTGGGTTAGGTTAGGTTTTGAAATTACAATTTTAATCATAGCTTCAATATTTGCCATCGCAGAAAGGTGAGGTTGGTGCCATTGCATGTAGAATTGAAATTTGTAAGAGTAAGGTTAGGTTGGGTTAGGCTAGGGTTTGAAATTACAATTTTAATCATAGCTTCAATATTTGCCATCGCAGAAAGGTGAGATTGGTACCATTCCATGTAGAATTGATATTTGTAAGTGTAAGGTTAGGTTGGGTTAGGTTAGGTTTTGAAATTACAATTTTAATCATAGCTTCAATATTTGCCATCGCAGAAAGGTGAGGTTGGTACCATTCCATGTAGAATTAAAATTTTTAAAAGTAAGGTTAGGTTGGGTTGGGTTAGGTTAGGTTTTGAAATTACAATTTTAATCATAGCTGCAATATTTGCCATCGTAGAAAGGTGAGGTTCGTATCATTACATGCAGAATATAAATCTGTAAGATTTTAGGCTTAGTTTTGCTTACGTTAGTGTGCCTTTTATTGTAGATAAAATATTTCATTTCGCTTTTTACTTTAATATAATATTCGTCGTTTAGAAAAAATTGTGTAAAGTTAAAATAAAATCTATTTTGATGTCCCTCTAAGTGCAACAAGTGGAATTATTTTTATCTATTTGTCGTCTGTGCAGTGCCCAAACGCTTTGTTTGAGATTAATCAAATTTGGTATTTGGAAATATTTTAGCTACATCTCGGGAGTTTTCCTCAATAACTTAAAAATTAAGGATAGGCTAAGTAGCATCTGAAAACCCCCGAAATTTACGATTGCCTCAAAATCGGCTATAAAGATGTTGATCAAATTATGACAAGTGTAGCCACTAAAGACCCAAAAAAAGTGAGTTATAAGAAAAACTATTAAAAAATAATTTATGATACTGTTATAAAAGACGTAATTTCTCAAAATAAGATAATGACCCAACTACTTTTGAAAAATCGAAATTTAAGAATACGGATCGAGAATAATTAACAACAACAAAAACATAAATGAAACTTGTCCATCTTCATTGTAAGCTCTCAATTTTATTCTAATAAGATTTACGATGGGGACGCTTTTACGACATAAGCGAAACAAGTTTAGGCTCTATTTAAATATATACTAAAGAGGTCCCATATTATCCCCTATTTTGATTGAAAATTAGAGAGCTTTTCACTCTGTGAGAGCCATCCCGTATGTTGTATACGAATATCACCAGATCCGTATATAATTAAGTGACTAACACAAAAGATATTAACAACATACTGTTAAAATGGACATCATTTTGATATTTTTAATTAGATTGTTGTGTTTTCAAAATAATTCTATTTGAGTACATTATATGCCTTTATACCAGATTTCTTTCTCTTATCTTTAGTTTTGTAGGTGTTATTGTGATTACGGTCAGATGTCATCGACGACGGACGGACTGAATTTCGGAAATCACTTCTTCACAGAACGAAAGTGAATTTTGTTTCGATTATAAAACTTAACCTATACTTCGTATTGAAATTCTAAGTACAATAATATGTTTTGAGAATAACTTTCAGTAACTTAGCCTACTAATTTTATGTACTGTAGTTTTAAAATCGGCAATCAATAACACTCAAACTTATTTTCTGCGATAAAAAATATGAGATTTTCTTACTGTAGGGTTCACAAAAAGTCCCTAAAAACTAACAGATACTTATACAAGTGCCTGTTTTCATCTCTGTGGGACAATGGTGAATTAATCGCTAATCAAATATAACCTGTATATTTGTTGGACGAGATGAAGTACCTAACCTAACCTAACCTAACCTATTCCTAACCTAACCTAACCTAGCATAACTAACTTAACCTAGCCTAGCCTAACTTAACCTAAACTATCCTATAGCTTAACTTAACCTATCCTAGCCTAACCTAACCTATCCTAACCTAACATATCCTTGCCCAACCTAACCTAATCTAATCTAACCTAACCTAACCTAACCTAGCCTATCCTAACTTCAAAAATCGGATTAAACCTCTCCATCCACTGAATCAAGAAATGTATTTACTCTTGTTGACCTTATGTGGCCGCTAATTTCGCTGATCGCAAATTTAAACAAATTGCATTTTTTTGTAAATTAAAAAAAATCATATTAACTTACTCATATGTTACACAATATTTTCTCTAGAGAACCTGAAAATATATTCTACATTCCTTTAAACATTTCAAAGTGTATTTTTTTCCACCGATTAGCCTACATACCTTCCTCTGTAGCCTACTAAATAACTGAGAGAGAGTAATAAAAACAATACATTATTTAATTTCTACCGTTAATATTACATTTTAATTTAACAAAACATAATAAGGAAACGAACTATTAACACAATATTTTTTAAATTGCGTAAATGTCGCGGATAATAAATTGTGCGTTGAATCTCCGCTGGAAATCTCAGCTTCGTGTCCTGAAGCAAGGATTAACCTCGGCTATGGAGCTTTTAATTATAAACACAGTGAGGAGGTCCTGTTCTGTCCTACCTCACCTACTAGAAGTAATTTATTTAATGCAATATTTAAACGGATTTTTAATTGTAATACTTTTATTGATAGCACTTAGGAATTAAAAAATTTTTTTTTATATAAATGCGGGATCTGCGTAATTGTATCTTATAGTTATATATTATTAGTAGAGTGAATGAAGGCCCATCTTTAATTTTTTTGCATTTCGTCTGTATGGTTGTTTGTGTGCAGTTAAGGTCAAATTAGTGTTACAATACTTTTGAAACTTGGTAGCAACGTTCTTCACAACTTGGCCTAAATATGTGCGTAAGTGGTTGTCTTTCGGTCATCATCACCTAAAAATAAGGAAGAAGAGAATATAAATAAAGACTATTAACTATTGAATACCATAACAACGTCAGGGTCGGAAGAGAACAAGATTTGGTCAAGAGAGAGTTGATAGGAATATTAAAAGAGAGGGATCAAACCCAAGACTAAACGAGAAGGTGTAAATTCAGCTGCGGTATCTCGGGATTGCCTCAGTCGTATTCACTATATAGGAAACCATGGAGGTATTATAGAGGAAGTACTAACCTGATGGGTTAAAAAACCGGTATTAATGGTCCTCGGAGTTTAAGAAAAGTGTTTTGGGAATAATGTCTGTCTGTATGCGGCACTATTTTAATTGCATTTAATATGTTGGCATATTTTGCTCATATCTCGGATGTTTTTTTACATGTGCTTGGTAATTCAAAAAATTACAAAATTTCGATTTTTTACAAAATCTGATCTAACAATTTTGATCAAATTTTGCTCAAGTGTAGCCTATAAGAATCTAACTAATCTTATTTGGCTACCATCTTGTTAAAAATTTTGGTTCGTGAGTTATCAGTAAAAACCAAAAACTCGGCTTTGGGACAGTTAAAAAAGACGTGATTTATCAAAATCAGGTCTACCAATTATTTTATAAATTATAAAACAATTATTTTAAATTAATTATTTTATAAACAATAAAATTTGATTGAGATGGGAAGATTAATAACCCAGACTCGTGTACAAACTCGCAAGTAAAAACATATTACGGTTCAGGCATAAAAATAAATAAATAAATAAAAAGGCATAATTTTAAAAGGAATAAATAATAATTTTACGAGTACCTTGACCTTTAACCATGTCCGGATAATTATACGCTCAATTTACGCTGTCAGCACATTTATGACACAAGCGAATTAAGTTACACCCTGTTAATTTTTTTTTTCAATGACTGTAACCCATAGTTAATTTTCACCTTTTTACTGACAAATACCCAACTAACATTTTTAGTAACGCGTAGTTTTGGTTGGTTTTTGGTGACGATGGATTAAAAAAGTTTGTCGAATGTATTAACGAAAACGAGGCCTTCTAAATGATGTTGAAAATGGAATTTTTCAATTTAAAAATTCGACTCACACAACAAGTTCTATTTTTAGGAGAGATCGAATTAATCTCATTATTTAAAAAACATAGTATTTTAAATTTAAAAAAACATTTTTTAAGATTTCAGTATTCAACCTTTTCTTGTTGACGAGTTATTATGTAACATTTAGGACTCTCTTCGTGTGAGATTCTGTGTACAAGTTAAACAAATTGTGCATTGATTTAGGCATTATTATTATTAAGGCGGTAAACCTCTCTATCATCATGGCCTTAAAAAAAGATGAAAAGATAATAAAATAGAGACATCTTTGATATCGAGTAGTCTAATAACGTTAGGATCGGAAAAGAACTCAATTTGGTCAAGAGAGACCTGATAAGGAAAATGAAAGAGAGGGATCTAACCCGAGACAACACGAAGAAAGGTGTAAATCCAGCTAGGGTCCCTCGGGTTTGCCGTACCTGTACTCACTATGAATAAGCCCCGGAGGGTTAGACACCATTTAGTTATAAAAATCAAGAAATAACATCAGAAAATATTAATAGTTGACAAAAATAAGAATAAATATCCGTTGACAACTCTCAGATTGTCTTTGTAATTTATTGAGTATAAAAATGTCCCCGCTTATTAAAATGACTTAAATATCAAAACCGTGGGATTTAAAACTTCAGATAATTGATTGTTAAAGTGAAGAGCCCGTTACGCTGAGGAATGTAACGTTAATTATATGTTAAAAAGGCAAAACCGGTTTTAGACTTGTAGAACACTTTTAGGGAGTCCAACTCATCTTCTTTTAAGATTTGGTTAGGTTTTACTGCGCAATGTGTTTGCGCAGGATTATATTTAAATGACAAGTGGTTCTTAGAATAATCATTACAATGAAATAAGCTTCATTTGTCATAATCAGACATAAGTGAATGTATTAAAGTGTATATTGTTATTTTAAAATGAAACAAGTTTAATTCAAGAATGGTATATTTACAAAAAAAAAAATTGTTCGTCGTTGGGCTGTGGAGATGAAATATCCTGATGGCCTAACAGACTTTAATTTGATTTTTATATGGATTTGGTTAAATAGAGCTAAAACGAAAATTTATAATATTTAAAAAAATTATAACAGCTAAATTTTTTTGGTACAAACTTAATAAAAACAGTAATTTTTCATTCGTACATTTTCTAAAGCCAAATTAAAAACCGACGAAAATTGATCGCTATCAAAAATGTCAGCTCTGTAATTGTCAAACAAACAAAAAATTTGGACGCTGCCATAAACGCGCCGGCATCATAAATCGTATTAGCCTATAGATTAAAATTGAGAGCTTGCAATTGCAACGGAAAAGTTTCATTTCTGTTTTTTTATCAAATATTCCTGAACTCTATTTTTTTAATTTCGATTTTGCAAACGTAGTTGAGTCGTTAATCTTTATATTTCATTAAAATTAGAACAAAATTGTTAAAGCTGATTTTGAGAAATTACTTCTTTTATAACAGTCTCATATCAGATTTTTATTTTTTTCCTTATAACTCACTAACTAGCATTTTTGATAAGATGGCAAAGAATACGTTTTGAATGGGTTTTTAGTGGCTACATTTGAGCAAAATTTAATCAATATCGTTATAGCCTATTTTGAGATAATAGTAATTTTGGGGGTTTTTCTTATGCTACCTAACATATCCCTAAATTTTGAGTTATTGAAGAAAACTCCCAAGAATAATACCAAATTTTATCAATCTCGAACAAAGCGTTAGAGCACTGCACAGACAAGGAAGAAATAAAAATAATTCCACTTTTTGCACTTAGGAGACATCAAAATAGATTTTATTTTAACCTTTACACAACTTTTTCTAAACGAAGAAATGAAACATTATCTGTACAATAAAAAGCACATTAACGTAAGCAAAACTAAGCCTAAATCTTACATACTTCAATTCTGCATGTAATGGTACCAACCTCGCCTTTGTACGAAGTCAAATAGCGAAGTTATTGGCAAAAATGTAATATAAATCCTGATCTTCCAAGAAAATATTTTCTTTTAAGTTACAAATCACCGATACGAGCGTAGTGAGTGGAAGGACCGTCATATATGTACAACTTCGAGCTCCGCTAATATATACACATTTAACGTCAAGAAAGTAGGGATGTACACAATTAAGAGTTTCCCTTTACAGCTTAGCCTTATCCATACTAGGAGGGGGGGGGAGGGAGGCATCCATCTCATTCGTAGTACCAGAACTATTCTGTAGACTCAGAGCAAACTACTTTAAGATGAGACTCAAAAGAGGTGAAGACCAGTATATCAAAACTCTGTATAGAATTAAAATGGCTGAGCTACGCTAAGGAAATCTTTGGACCGTAAAAGATCCCTGGTTTTGATTAATCTATGAAGAATAGGCAAAGACTACAAATGGACAGATTTCATCTGTACTGTGGAGTTTGTGTGCGCAGTGGGTCTAGGCGTGGTCTAGGCGTCAGTAAGGTGGTGGGGGAAGCGGTCGCCTCAGTCTGTGTTGGGTGTTGGTACTAACAACGATGTCTGCAAGACCGCTGGATCGTGGACAGTAGTCGGCGCCGACTGTTTCCCCTACAATGCCTCTATCCCCATGCGGCCTCGAACTACAAACTTATACCTCCATTCCACGCGCAGCTCACAGCTCAGATGAAACCTGTCCATTTATACTAACGGGCTTCCTTACGTGGCATGGACAGAGGACATCTAGGGAAGCTTGGCCTAACGGATGATACGACCCGTAGGTACAGTATCCTCAAGGTAGGAATGTGTCTAGGGTGGAGAGGAAAAGAAGGGCCTCACACTTAGTTTATTGCGTTTGCTTTCAGCGGTACAACCCCAATTTAAAAAAATATAGACCTTAAATGATTCTGTGTAAACGCCTACCCAAACTTTCGTTTCTTTTATCGGTGTAAATAAAAATAAAACGTTTACAAAAGTTAACTTTTAAGAATTAACTTCTACTTAAACTTTAAGAATTAAATGTAGCTAAGCAGTAATTTGTGTACCTAGTTTTCTTGTAATGGGTTGTTCCGTCAAGTCAGGTGAGGGAATCAAATAGAAGGGAGGACACGCTCATTACACTAGACCCACTCCTAGTCTGAGGATACTGTACTGTAAGGAAGGTGACAAAACCCCTCACCACTTAACAATAGACACTGCGAGGCCGTAGCTATTTAAAGAGCAAGAACCTTTGGAAAACACCAAATAGAAGTGGCCAATTTACTCTCTCTAAATCCCCTTAAAATTATGCAGTTTATGGTAGCTATGGGAAGGATTAAGTAGCTGGTAGATAAACGTTGGAGTGCTGTGGTCACCCCTATGTATGGATAAGACCCGTTGATCTACCAATACAATTTAACATTTCCTACAAAACCCAAAAGACCAACTTTTGGTCATTACATTTTGTATCACGTTTTATGATGGGACAAGGTTAGTACCATGAACTTTCTTCATTAGCTACATTCTGATGTATGTTTACATTGTATCTTAAAACGAACAAACAGCGTAAAACCGCCAACTACGTTTACAAGACGCATTAAAAACGTGTTTAACAACAATAATAGTTGCATTGTTTGTTGCATTTTACACTAATTATACTCTCTACTACGCCGTCAAAGTGACGTCCAGTCTTCAACTGTATTTAGTGTCCGATACATTTGAATACCAGGCCAAAGATTAAACATTGAGATGATGTATTGTCCTTACAAATCGTGGCAAGTGTAAACGTTAATGATAGCGTACAAGCGTGGGAGATATTGAATGTTTTGCCCGCGTCGTGCTCGTGATCACAACCACTCGCTTTCTGACGCGAGCCTTTTAAATTATTATGACGGAATGATAGCTTTTAATTCATATTGTTACGGGAGATCTTGTGGTTTTAGAGTTGTACGTTCGTTTTGAGTAAACGTTTACAACATAACCTAAAGTTAAATCAAGTTGCAACAGCTGTTACGTAAAATCATATAGTGATTTGTTAGGTTATAAATCTAAGAAAGAGCTGATTAGTAAAATAGATTTAAACTTTGGAAATATTTTTATTGATTGCGTATTTACGATGAGTTACGATAAGGGTTTTAATATTATGATTACGGGCGTTACAATCCTCAAGGACCTAGCAAGATCTACACTTGTTTATGTACTTTTAGGTTAAAGGCCCTCTATTACATATTCTCTATCAGATCTCCCTTCAACTCTTTTTCTCTTCGATCCTAACGCTGTTAGATTATTCGAGGACTAGGGGGTCTTTGTTTTATGTTGTTGTTTTTTTTCCACCCCCCCCCCCGTAAAGCAGTGATGACCGAGAGGTTTTTCTCCCTCGGTAATATAAAAAGATTTAAGTAGAACGCTGTTTTTGCAATAAAAACGGATGTAGTCACTGTTCGTATGTTTGTAATTTATTTTTATTCAGAACCTATTGAAACAATTTCAATGACACTCGGCACCTTACCTCCATGACACCCTAACCTTCGCCATCTTAACCACAGTGACCTCTTTGATCCTCTATCACTCTTCTCAATCTTTGGACTTTAATTTTCTTCAGGTCATCTTCCAGATTATCGACCCACACACCAATTCCCTATTAGCACCTGCCTATGATTCTCACATTACAAGTTGCAAGAAAACTTACTCGTGTCCATTACATCCGACTATGTCTCTTACAATCCGGTTATTATTACGTTTTGTCTTTGCAATAACTATTATTTTTACAATGTCGGAGTCAGGTCGACGCACAACCCCTAACCTTGAGAAAACAGGTAATTTTTACTAAGGTTTTCTTCTTTAACTTTTGTAGATCCAGCTACTTACTTGAAGGTACCAGCTTTTTTGTTTTTGCTCAACCCAGGCATTACGCTTCACTGCACCACTCATATCTGAGAGGCGATCTAGAAGGCTACTACTATGGTGTCCAGTAAGGTATGTTTCTATATGCAATCACAAATGAATTTTAAATCTTTCAACTCATTAAAAAGAAAAATAATTAATTTTTCTCGCTAAAATTTAATCACAAAATGACTCTTGGCCAATTGAAATCTGATGACATTTTGCGTCCAATAAAAAATTTGATTTTGAAATTAGCGAACAAAATATGAACACTGGACTTATTACAAATGTAAATTAAAATCTATAATACTACAACAAACAAAAGAACAGTTAGTGGAATGGAGAAGAAACCTGCCTTCACACACTCGATAAGCAGAGATATAAGAAGTAACAGCTGGAAGTAGTACGGATGAGTTCACACACAAATGAAATTATAAAAATGTAACGACCCAATTAAAAATTAAACTTTAGTTTTAGATGTACATGTTTATATCATTTGTATATTAAGTAACACGGAAGAAGGTGTGGAGGTAACTCTATTATGCTCATAGGCTTGTTCATTAGTTTGTTGAAGGTCTATAGATCTTCGGTCCATCGTAGCAACCCCTTGTTACTTAAAGGCGAAAACCTCTCGGTCAACATCGTCAACAACGTCAAGGTCGGAAAGGAACAAAATTTGGTCAAACAAGACCCGATAAGAAGGATAAATAGAAGGATCTAACACAAGACTACGTGAAAAAGTTGTAGGATCACTCGCAACTGATACGAGAGAATTGCAGATGAAGAAAAGTGAATTATCTAAAAAAGTGTTTGGCATACGAAAGTTGTAACTTTTTCACTTAATATACCAAGAAGAGGATCCTCTACGAAAGATATATTTGGTAACATATGTTGTGTTACATGAACATTACAGTTTCCATTCATTCCCCAAAAAATTAAAGGCTGTAGTATAAAAATTGCAAAAATCGTGTAGTTTATAAAGTTTAAGATAATTTGTTGGTATAAATTAAATGGGGTGTGATTGCGGAAGGAAGAAAAAAATTGGAAGAAAAATTGTTTAGACTAATAAATTAAAAATATTGTATTGCAAATTCGAATATAATATTTATTTGAGAAAAATATAAATTATGGTTTATTCGCAGGAGAAAAAAAATGTTAAGCTGCAGTGGTCTCTCGGTGATTGGACACAGCGAGACAGAAAATATTTTATAAATTATTGACTTACGGTACAAATCTGTTGAACCTTTCTGCGTTTTAGTAATATCTCATATGGAACAATTGTTTTGGTTGACAATGTTCCCTTGGTAAAATCGTTCCTAAAGATAGTTTACGCTAAAATCTTCCGCCGTCACTTTTACAAATTCTTTATTCCACTTTAAAAAAATGATAAATCTGATTTTGCAACGTTGTCACTACAGAACTATATATAAATATATATTATATATGTCATACATTGCAAGCATTAACTGATATGCATCTGTCTGTCTGTCTATATCCACCACAATCTCACGGCCACTCTGTGCGCATGTCAGATATACTCCTTTAGTAATCAAGTTTTTTTGCCACTCCATATCGTCATTACATTTCAGTTTTGATGTCTGATATGTTTGTCAAATGTTCGCCGTTTATGGTTAAGAATGATATTCTACCTCTAGGTGTAGTTGTTCTTATTTATTATTTAAAAAAAAAATTGTTTGGATTACTAAAGCAGATTATTAAACAAAAAAACAGTTCTAAATAATTGTATAGATTGCAGTCTTCAGCAATTGTTAGATTGGTCTTTATATCTTTTTCAGTTTTAATAAAAAAGTTTTGAAAAAAATTCAAGGGCCATTTAAGTTCTAGATAAGGTATTTTTTATTCATATTCATCTATTATTGTAGATTTTTAAATATGGATACTTTATTTACCTTTTGTACTACAACTCCCTTATTTTTATTGTAAAAATCAGGTTTAAAGTCTAATGAATGATGATTAAAAATACGCAAATTTAGAAATTCTTTTTTTAAATTACGTAGCTTGTAAAGTTATTCTCAAAAAATTGGTTGCCATTTTGAAATTCATTCATGAGTCAATAAATAAACTGTTACCCTTAGAAGCACATAATGGTGAGTACTGGCGTGGAAATCCCGACGTTTCTAGCTGGATATACATGTTGTCTTGAGTTGGATCCTCATCATTCCTACCCGATCTCTCTTGAACAAATCTTGTTCTCTTCCGATTCTGACGATATTAGATTTTTCGATAGCTTGATGGAAATTTATTTTATGTTCTTTTCTTCCTTTTTTAAAAAAAAGTGATGACCGTGAAATTTTTCGCCTTTTAAAACAAAAAACAAAATTGTCTACTTGTTAAACCCATATAAAAAATTTGATTTAAAGCCGATCAAGCGACGTATAAAACGTTTATCAACACACATTTATATATTGAACAAAAAAATGTACAAAAATACTCTTAGAGTCACGATCAGTGTCCATTTCATAGTCTCGAGTGTCTTTGTTTCTATAATGCAGATAACAATAAATAAAATTTATAAATTATAAATCCGCTAATAAACACAAACAAACCTATGCCTTCATTATTTTTTCCTCAAGAACAGCACACACGATATCTATTGTACTAAGAACAGATCAGCAAAACAAATGATACTTGGAAAGAAGCAATATATCATAAGCAAGCATTAATATGTAACGTGAATAACAAAGGCCGAAAACTTGTCCCTGCAGGACACCCACTGTCACTTACACCTAGGCAAGCTCGTTTAGAGAATTATGGGCCCTAATAGAACAAGGAATGGTCTTTTTATGATTTATGTTCCTTCATATTTCTTACTTTCTCTAAACACTAGGCTTGTTTACTGTTTTAAATATGTCCTTTTGTGTGTTTAAACTTTTTTAAGTCAGATGAAAATATCCTTTCGTAGTATAAAGGAATACGATGAGCCAAGGAAGTTAATTAAGTTTTGGTTTTGCACGCAAATTTCGAGGTTATTTTCTTCGTTCGCATATTACTACTCCCATCTTGTTCTAAGTCTGCCAGTAAATCTTTTCACTGTTGGTTTAAACTTTATTCATCTTGAGTGGTAATTTTTCTGAATCCATCCATTGAAGTCTGTTCTCAAGTAACTATTGTTCTTCCTTTTAAACGGTTTTTATAATTTTATTTATTCCTTCTGAATACGTGTTTCTTGTTTCTTAATTACTACACCCTCAGGGACTCATTATAGTGACTAGAGGCCTGCAATCCCTAGATCCGTAACTAAATCTACACTTTTTTTCATGTAGTCTTGGGTTAGATCCCTGACAGGTCTGTCTTCCAATTTTTTAATTTTTATAAAGACATGATACAGAAAGGGTTTTCGTCTTTAAACAAGATAGAAAAACAATTTTTTACTTCAATTTTTTTCAACCTTCAACGATGTCGCAATCTACTTGCGATTCCTTGCTTTAATTGCGATGGCAGTGGTGCAGCTGACTATTAGTCCACAAAGCAGTCCAGTCCCGAGAATTTATTCAATTTATTTGTAGGTTTTCTAAATTTTTATATCGGAGTAATTTTTTTGGGAAATGGCGTTCCCGTCATTCACGGGAAGGGTTAAATAATATTTCTCACCGCGGTAGTTGTAATTATACATGGGGGGTACAACCGAGAGGGGAACAATTTGTCGAGAGGTGTGTCGAAATAGGCAATGAGCTTTAGACCACCTTATTACATTCTGTTGTGTGCAGTTTATAGTTAAATGTCTTCCAAATTCATTTATTATAATTAAATATTTAGAGCTGATCACCTAGAGTGGTTATTGATCCGATGAGAATAAGAGATTCATGACATCAAATGGTAGGGGCAACCACGTTTTCCTAGGTTAGCCTGCCCCCTTTCACATTTTAGGTGGTGATGTTTCTCCCAAGTAGAGTAGTTCGTAGCAGATACCACCGCAGTCCTATTTTATATTAATCAAAATTTGAAGTCATGTGTTGTAAATAAAAAAATATATGGTATTGTCTCAAAATGTGCTCGAACGATTTTTATATTTATTTAAATATAGCGTTCAAAGACCTAAATCAAAGGAATTTTTCAGTCGTACAAACAAACAAATGGCGCTTCTTCCATTTAGTGCAAAGATTCATCCTACATTTTTAATTTTTTTCTCAATACAGTAGTTTATTTCCTGTAAACATTAAATAGAAGCAATGCAACCTACTATATCAATGCTATTGTTTAGTAAGAACGTACAATGGTTAATTATAGAGTGACTTCCACATACTATATTAAGAATGTAGTTTTCCATCATCGACTCAACCATAATGTACAGTGAAAGGCATGCTGGTGATCAATATTAGTCCGTTATTTTGAGAGTTCAATCAGACATTCTCGCGTCATTTACTTGTTTGTTTACATGTAATGGAATTACTAAACTACATGTAATGGAAAAGTTAATTATTTTTACATTACATGACCATTAAGTAATTACCAATATTTATACGAAATTATAATATTTATAGATGTAGGCCTATTATTATATATTAATGTATTTTTTTCGACAATAGGCTACATCCCACGTTTCAAAATCCACTATTTGTTCTGTTGTGCACCTTTAATAAATATTATTAGCCATAGCTTTAATGAATAAGTAATTATATTTTACTTAAAATGGATTAAAAACTGAAAGTACAGTCATTACAAAATTAAAGTAACGTCACAGCAATTGGTTAATTAACTCATCTATTACGTCCCCTCTCTCTCTCTTATTGTACGTCCTTGTAATCATCTTTAATAAATTAATTACATATTAATAACAGCAATTAAGTGGTAAAAAATATAACTCACCGATTAGTGTAAATAATAATAAATACAATCAAATTTAGCTGACTGAAATTATAATTATAAGGCCTATTATGACAATATTATATAATTACTTAGCGAGTATACAAAGTTCAGAATAGTTAGTTCACGTTTCATGGCTTCAGAGAACTTTAAAAGTGATTTTCGACTTGGCGTCCGTCCGTCATCGTTGACGTCATTCTCAAGAAAGTAAGTGATTTACAGAATACGAAGATCATAAAACAACGGTTTTAAACAAACTTACACTGATAAGACGCCTTGATCTGCTAATAGAATTTAACATTTCTTACAAGGTCCAAGAAAACAACTTTTGAGCTTTACATTTAAAGTATCTATTTGTACAGTACCCTCAGTCTAGGAGTGTGTCTAGTGTATTGGGCGTGTCCTCCCTTCTACTTGTTTCTTTAACCTGACTTGACGGTACAACCCATTCCAAGAAAACTAGGTACACAAATTACTGCTTAGCTTCATTTAATTCTTAAAGATTAATTTTGTAACCGTTTTATTCTTATTTGCATCGATAAAAAAAAACGAAAGTAGGGTAGGCGTTTACACAGAAGCATTTGAGGTGTATTTTTTTTTTATTGGGGTTGTACTGCTGAAAGCAAACGCAACAAACGAAGTGTGGAGCCGCTCTTTCCTCTCCACTCCAGATACATTCCTACCTTGAGGATACTGTATTACATTGTGTGATTAGGCTGGGTAAGTACCATTATGACGCCTAATTTTCAACATGCAACTCGTTCCTTCGTGGTGTTGTCTGTAGTGTGCTCATGTGGATCTCTATCAGATAAATCTATAAAATGTCAAAGTAGCAGCCATTTTAAAGTTTTTGCCATAGCCTATCTGTATTTAGCCTAACTTATAACTCATTAAAATTAGATAAAAATTTGCAAATTTAAATTCTGTATATAATGTTACCAACCCCACCTCTCTACGGTGGCAAATAGCGAAGTTATCGTACAAAATATTTTTTCTAACCTTGATCTTCCTTAAAGTTGTGATATTCGTATAGTTACGAGATCCTGCAGAAGGCTCCTTCACATAAGTACAGCTTCCAGGCCCGTAAGGGCAGAGACATTGAAATGAGGAAAACGATGAAAACTTTTCAATGTCGGCCTATCATCTACAATTACGAGGTTCAGAAAGCATGTCTATCATTTTTTTAAAACAAACTTACCCTACTATAAAATCCTTTGATCTGTTTCACAATCTAAAATTTCCAAGTTCCAAGAAACCAACTTACGGGCATTACTTTTAGTGGATCTGGCTTTTATTGTATAATGGGCGTGAGTATAGTACCTCTCAACTTGTTACATTTTTTTTTTTTTTTAATCATTTATTTTAATGTCAATTGTGTATCATTGGCGAATTCCACCTTGGTATCAATTGTGTTCAGCTATTAAGCTATTCATATATAAGGTAATATTTCCAAATTGCTATTGTTTCAAACTGGTGCGTTTTTACGTAGCAAATTTGATTGAAATACTACCTTTAGATCCCTTGACACTATGGCAGAACCTTGGCCTCCGGAACAACACCATTCCACTGGTGCATGTCTTTACAGCCAGCCGTATTCACCAGTTTATCCTAAGCTCTGTATAATCTCTCTTCACCTCAACCTCAATCTTCTCCTTTCAAGTTGTTCCACAAAAATTATTTTGAGCACTCTTCTTTCATCCATCATCTGCACATGTCCAATCCACTTTAGTCATCTAACCTATATTCTTCCTAGCAGATTATTCTAATTGTATCCATAACTCTTTGCTGGTTCTTACTCTCCAGGCATTTCTTCCCTGATCCATAAAACCTCTTTAACACTCACCCCCCCCCCCCCAGATATTAAGTTTATTTCTTGACTGTCCATCGTGGTCGACACTTCAGAATTGAGGCTTCTGTTAATAGGGTAAGTTTGGTAATCGAAAAAACTCTGCCTCCGTTTTTTTTACTGGTATTTAAGTTTCATGGCCTCACAAAACCAAAAGAATGATTTTTGACATGGCGTCCGACGTCTTGACGTCGTTAGGCCTATCATCTGTAAATAAGCGCGACAAATATTAAGTTTGGATCTGAAATTTGATATCGTGGACTATAGTGTGCTCATATAGAACTCTAAATTCCGACTAATCTAGACACACATTTTCAGTTATGGTAAGCCTACTAATCCTACGACAAGTAGCTTAATGATAATTATAGTTACGAGAACTAGTAGGATCGGATCACTGACACGAGCGAAGCGAGTGGAATCTTTTCAATATACACATCTACGAGGTTCGTTAGAAGAAAGTAGTGATACACAATTGCGCGCTTCAGAAAACCTGTGTAACAATTGCTTTAAACAAGCTGGCTGAGACGTCTCGATGTACCAATACAATTTAACAATTCAACAAGGCTGAAGAAACCAGATTATATTCAGTGGATTTGCTTTACATTGTATGATAGGGTTCGGTAAGTACCTTGATGGCGCCCACCCGTTTTGGAAATTTATAACACGAACAAGTAACACAATTTTATCATTGTTAATAAATATACTCGTAATTTCTGAAAGATATAGGTAATCGAACTACTTCCAATATCTATCGTTTTTCATATTACGTACGGTCGTATCAAAACCGACATGAATAACCTAACCTAACCAAACTCCTTTCCGTTAATATATTCCCTAACCAATTCCACTCTTAATGTAAATATAATCACGGATACAAGACACAGAAGTTCAATTTAAAGTTTGAAAGATTTCCCATCATTTTAACAGATAACGTTGTCAATCAGTTTATTGCAATAAAGGGTGGCGCGTTCAAGCAGGAGCGAACTCACGCAGTAGAGGATGATGATATTGTTGCCGCGCACGACCTAAGATGGACTCTGTAATCTCGAAGCGGCCGCAGCGCTATCTAGCATCGCTCTTACCAAGCCTCAAATTACATCAACACCTGCATTAACACAACCATTTTATTATACAACTGTTATCGCTAATCGGTAAAACGTATATTTAATGTTTTACCCAAAGAAAATGATTGAGTTCTCTCAACAACAGAGCTACTGGTTGTTAAGGCCGCCTCTTTGCCACCTTGGGGTCTCCCCTGTTAGTTTGTATTGGTTTGGATGAATAAAATGAGATGAACATTTGAACGTACAATGTTAAGGAAAATATTAAGCAGCTTACAGTAAATGCTAATGAAATTAGTTTTTATTTAGTTAACTTTCATTTTTGGAAAATAGTTCTAAGCTTTGCAAATCGGAGCCGGTATCAAAAAGTGTGCACCAATATCAAGCTATACAACAAGATTTTTTGGTTTTTCATTAGTATAAATAAAAGTGCAAAACATTGCACAAACTTTCTGACTCAATCATTCTCAAAACTAAATAAAAAACCCAGTTGTTAGTCAAGAAATCAAATTAATTTAATGAACGCTGTCCATGGAGAAACATTAAAAAAGTTGCGTAACAACGCGATTTATCGGAAATAATGTTTAATTAAAATTAAGCTTTTAAATGACGATTTTAAAGGTTCATTTTTGTTTTATTGTCAATTATTCCTAAACAAATATGGTTTTTAATTTGCAATATTCGACGCAGGTTTGGATCATTAATTAATAATATTTTATTAATATTAAACTAGGAGAATTTGAGAAATTACTTCTTTTATAAAATCTATTGATTGGTTTTTTATCAACAACTCACGAACCCGTGTAGAGACTGGGACTAATACGTTTTGTTTGCGTCTTTAGAGCAAAATTTAATAAAAAAATGTTTTAGCGTAAAAATGAAACCATTTTTAAAATATTTTTCTGTCGGAAGAAAGATTTGGTCAAGAGAGACCTGATAGGAAATGGATCTAGCCTAAGATTACATTTAAAAAGGTGTAGATCCAGCTAGGTAACTTGGGATTGCCAAACCCGTACTGACTAAATTCAACATATAAGGTTGAAATTTTAGAAAGATTGTAAAATAGTTTTTCTCGTATTTCTAGAAATTGTAACAAAATGTAACCAAAATCTATCCTCGCGTGAAATGTACGCACGACAAATAACATTTAACTAATTTTTTATCAGGAAGTTTCAAAACCGATATTCCTCTTTAAACATAACTCAGATTTTTTGACTCCATCACAATTGTATGTAATTTATTCTGATTTAAAACAATTAAATTGATAATACGGTAATAAAAACAAAGGTGCAAAATCTATCAAACACTATCGAAATCAATAAAACAAACAAAAAGAACCAACCTACAACAAATATTATTTATCAATATCTACAGTTGGATATGAATAAGACCATTGTTAAAGAAAAAAATTATCTGCTGTTAACCTGGGCAAACAACAATATTGATGCTCTTTGACGTCATAGCCTGAGCAAACAGTTAGTGGCAGTTGACTAAAATGCCAATGAATATTAGGCCTAGTTATTGTTTTTTCATTGTTATTTTTTATTGTTGAAGCGTGCTGGATGTAGAACGGTACAAATTTAAGGTTATGAATTTTTTTAGAAAAGTACATTTTGTATTAAATTTTTTGTAAATATTCAGTTTAGTTTTTGGTTTTTAAAGATTAGGAAAAGTTTGTAAAAGTTTAAAAAGTAGAATCATCAATTAATTGAGAATCGGATGTTAAGATTGTTTTTGATGACGGTTGTTTTTTTATTAAAAACGTAAAATTTCGACGTTGCTCTTGATCGAGTTTGTGAATTTCTGAAGATATATCTTGAATTGTTTTACATCTAAGCAAAGAAACAAAACAATAACTCCGATTGTAGTGTTGCAGAAAAGAGTGACCTGTTGAAAAATTGATTCTAAAATATGTATTCTTTCAATAACTGGTAAGTTTTGTTTTATAATTTTTCGTTATTAATGTAGAACCAAGATTTAAACAATTAAACTTTTTCTTTCTACTTTTTTTAGTAATATAAATTTATAATGAATACAACAGAATAAATAAATTCTGTCATTATTTTTTTTCTATTTTCTTTATTTTAACTTTTTAACATATATATATATATATATATATATATATATATATATATATATATATATAGACTATATACGGGTAGTATTGAAAAATGTATGGGGTGGGTAAAAAATTATGTCTAAGACAAAAATAAATTTTAAATGCTGTTTGTTTGTCTGGTGTTTTTCGTCTATTTCTCTATGCAGTACTTTACAGATGCGTGTGGATCAATTTTATTCAAATTTAGTATGTTTGCATATTTTAGCTACATTTTTTTTTTATTTGACTGTTTTATTAAATTTCTTTTTGATAACTTAAAACTTGCTGGTACTCAAAACATAAAATATTTTTCACAAAATCGGCCCTAACCAAAAAAATTTCTAAAAAACCAAAATTAGTAATTGGGATGTTATAAAATCCTCATTTTCAAAATCGGTAATACCTAATTTCGTTTACATTTTAGTTAAATATGAAGATTAATGACACAAACCCATGTGACAAATCTTTTAAAAATATTATTTTGGGTGAAGTTTATGTCTAGAGCGGATCACAATCCAATAAAGTTAGCTAACATTTCTCGAATCTCTCAAGTTTGCACCTATTCCATGCAGAGCGAGCTCCTTATCCATTGAGGCGTTAGCTTCGTGGTAGAGCGCGCATTCTTTGGTAGTGTGAATCTTCCATATCTTCAGATGATCTGCAAGGTAATCATGTCCGGTGTTAAGACGAAAAAGAGGCACTGAGTGTTTTCATATTTTGTTTTTATTTACTTCCCAGTACACTGATATATTCCAGATTTTGTTAGAGATGGATTTTCTAATTTTGTCTTTAAGGTTTTTCTTCACACTTTTTAACAAATGTCTTTGCTGTGTTGGCATTATGTGTTTTTGGATTGTTGTGTTTCTCTTCGCAGGGTAATCTGACTTTTCATTTCCTGCTATTCCAACATGTGTTAAATACATCGAAGCGTAATGCATTTCGTTTTCTTATGTAGAATTTTGTATCATTGAATCGATATCTTTTATTTCTCTATTTGTTATTTTCTAATATCACCAGTGTTTTTATTGCTATTATAGAGCCAGTCGGTATTACTATGTTTTTGTGTTGTGTGGGTGATGCAAAACAACCAGGGGAGCGAGTGAGATGGCTTTAACTACCATGTTAAAATTTGTTTTGTTTTACCTACTAAAATGTACCGTGAACAAATGTTATTGTATCCCGAACCCGTTGCACCTCTCATCCAGCGATACATCCGACACTCTTAGCCTCCGATCTTCTGAATATCTTTCTTCTAAAACTGTTTGAGTGCTGTTGGTGTATCTTATTTTTTTAGATACTTCTTCCAAGGAATAAGAGATATGTATATAATCCTTGGGGATGACTGCGGTAACATACAAGTATTGGCAGATTATTTTGAGAGATGTAGTCTATTATGTGGGACAGAGGATGTCCTTGTATTACCATTGTTCAGTCTGAGTAAGCATTTTTTTTGTCTGATCCTGTTGTTTGGGGCGATCCTTGTAATAAAAGCTGAAATAAAATATTATTTATCAGGAATAATTGTGAAAAAAAAATGAACATTGACTACCGTCTTAAAAGCTTGATTTAATTCAATATGTTTTACACTGAGGACGTATTTAATACACAAGCAAAGAAAATTTATGTCCTTATAAATATATTTTTTTAAAAACAGCTTCCATAGTTAATTCACCGTTCGCTTCTACATCATCCTTGGTTCTCCTCACTTTCTATGCCTCTTTGAATCACATTCTAAGTGCCTGTCTTGTCTTCCTTCTTTCTAAAACTGTGACGAATTCATTTCCATATTCTGTCTTTATTTTTTCCTTTTCGTTGCTCATTTTCATAATTCGTGGATCCTTATATTGTGAACCATCTTATACTTAATAAATATCTAAAAAATTATTTACAAACGCCTGTATTGTTTTGGTTATTCTCCTTGACTCCTTGAATCACTAGAGGTTTATATTTGAACAAAATTTAAAAAAAAATTGAAACCAATTGCGAAAAAAGAAATGGTTTTGCAGAGCAAAACTTTTAATTAAAAAAAAAATTCTGCAGATTTAATCAAACTTTGTTTATAATGAAAAATTATTATAATCTTTCCAGGCGTCAAAGATACGACAGATATCATTGTAAAGAACAATTCATTGAATATAGGTATTGAAATCTTTTTTTGCAATACGTTCTATGTAATATATGTGAGAAAGAAAAAATATAGGACCACATGATAATACTAATGGTATTGAAATCATAGAACTACCAACCAATTTTTCTCAAACTCTCAGCGGATCACCCATTAGCCATTTTTCTAACTGGTTAAAATTTGGTATTACAGTAATTAGTTTCTTCGTTCGTTAATTATCGTGTTGTAAGGGCGATGTGGAGATACCCCAACTGGATCTACACCTTTCTTTGTCTTTTGGAAGATCCCCTCTCTTTCACTTCCTGTAATGTCTCTCTTGACAAACGTTTCTCTTCTTTTCTTTTGATCCCGTAGATATTAGAGTTTTCGAGAGCTAGAGAACTTTATTTTATACTCTTTTCTTCTTTTGTATCAGTCGATGGCGGGGGATAGGTATAGAACAACAAGAAAAGCCATACAAAATTGGAGGTTTTTACATTACAATCTTCACTTCATTCAAACTAAAAGAGTAATTGAGAATCCTCTTCAATTATCCCTCCGCATCCATGATCACCCTATTTACAAAAATCGTGCTAACCTACCAATATCTCCTGCACCCACTATAGTGTTAAATTAATTCGGACAAGATTTGCGTCACGATTTTTAAATCGTGTGTACGTCCCGCTAACGTTTTGTTGACAGAAATCGGTCGCGCTTACGGTATTAACATATAATAAATGACACATAAATATTCATTTAACGTAAATATTCTGAAATGGAGTATTCGTGTCATGCAATAGTCTCACGAAGAAATCTAATTGCCGCTTTGAACCTAACCTAACCTAACACTCTCCTGTGTAACGTAATTATTGTTGATTATTTCAATTTAATATGTAATTTCCGTCCATAACCGTGAGTTTTACGCCAGTTATTATCCGGCTGTCTTTCCCCTTACCTCTTCTTACAAGTTTGACCAGTTGTTTCTATTCTCTTTTATTACGTTTCTTTAATGGACAATTGCTGTTTTATTAGTTGTTAATAACAGTATCTTGCTGTCGGTTAGGTGGTGCTATCTATCGTTATAAACGGAAGCAACTGATAACACGTTATCAATCAATACAGAGTGTTATTGTTTTATTAAACAATTAGAACGTCTGTTTTATTGTTTTATTACGTTTTGTTTAACCTAATTATATATTATCAGGTGATAATTCATTTGTTTCTTTTATACAACTCTTTTGTTGCGTAAGGCAATATAAGATCAATAAAATTAAAATGTCATTTAGATAAGATTTGAAGTATTTCTATAAATATACAATTTATATAAATAAATGGTATCTAATAAATCTTTAATAGTCGAAACTATAAATCGAAATACATAGCTAAGATTTGGACTTGAAAAAAACTACTAATGATAGCTTCGTTTTACTTTTATTGATCTTCTTCACTTTGTTTTGTTTATTTTTAAAATGAAGACTTGAGACAGTTAATTTAAATTCCTAATATTACAAAAACCATTAATTTGATCACAAAATACAAAATCGTTTGTTCTTTGAAAGAACAAACATGATCCTCTCTCTCCCTCCCACCCCTTCTCTCTCTCTCCGTCCCTCCCTCCCTCCCTCTCTCTCTCTCTCTCTCCCTCCCTCTCTCTCTCTCTCTCTCTCTCTCTCTCTCTCTCTCTCTCTCTCTCTCTCTCTCTCTCTCTCTCTCTCTCTCTCTCTCCCTCCCTCCCTCCGTCCCTCCTCTCTCTCTCTCTCTCTCTCTCTCTCTCTCTCTCTCTCTCTCTCTCTCTCTCTCTCTCTCTCTCTCTCTCTCTCTCTCTCTCTCTCCTCCTCCTCTCTCTCTCTCTCTCTCTCTCTCTCTCTCTCTCTCTCTCTCTCTCTCTCTCTCTCTCTCTCTCTCTCTCTCTCTCTCTCTCTCTCTCTCTCTCTCTCTCTCTCTCTCTCTCTCTCTCTCTCTCTCTCTCTCTCTCTCTCTCTCTCTCTCTCTCTCTCTCTCTCTCTCTCTCTCTCTCTCTCTCTCTCTCTCTCTCTCTCTCTCTCTCTCTCTCTCTCTCTCTCTCTCTCTCTCTCTCTCTCTCTCTCTCTCTCTCTCTCTCTCTCTCTCTCTCTCTCTCTCTCTCTCTCTCTCTTTCTCTCTCTCTCTCTCTCTCGTTAAGTGGAAGAGAGGATCTACAGGGGCTCATTATAATGAGTACGGGGAGACTATTAGAGTATTTACAGGGCTAAGAGTCTTCCTTTTATTTAAAGGCGGTAATAACTGAAAGGTTTTCGTCTTTAAACAACAAGAAAAATTGGAAGAGACGACCTAATGCCCAAAATAAAAACCATTATTCATTCTCTCCCCCCCCCTCTATCTCTCTCTTTAACTTTATTGTAAAATTCAATGAAAGAAAATATCAATTTAAAAAATATATACTAACAATCCGTATTTTAAATTAACAACAAAAAGATCAGTTATCCTAATAACAAAAATAAAAAAATCAAATGTATAAATTTATAAATAACCGACCAAAAACAAGTATTACAAAATGCTGACCCATTACAAACGTTTCTTCTGGAAATAAATAAATGATGTAATGAAACCCAGATCACGTTCACTCAATTGGAATTGTTAAACGAATTGAGTTCCAGGAGGAGTTGCAGTGAGGGAACACAATAAGGACATAGCCTGGAGCATCCTGCGGGAGGGTCCTTAATAAAGTGTCTTATTTCATAATGTGTTGAGGATTACTGTCAGGGTGAACTTTCAGGATCACCAGGAAGAAAGAGGACTTGTGATGTATTCAGGTTTTTAATTGATCGGATAAATTAATTCTTACGGGGGTTTAGTAATATTAATTTTCGGTCTTGTTTGGTATTTTTTGGTCGATTTTCATGGATTTTTGTCCAATAATGAACATTTTATTCAAACGAGGTTATTAATGAACAACATTGTTAAATATTGTTGATTTTACTCGAACCTTTTTACATATTTTGGTTCGAGTTTTTTGCGGACATAATCGTTTTGAAGTCTTCTGAGTCAAAAAACAAAGTTTTTAGAATTATGTCCGTCTATCTAGCAGGTGTTGTCTGTCTTCTGTTTACAATCGTAGAACCGATTGTAAATCGGTTCCAAACGAGTGGGCCGATTTTAATCAAACTTATAATTTTGTTGTACCTTACTATTCGACAAAAACACAAAATTCCAATTTTCTCAAAATCTAGTGTAACGATTTTGATCAATTTTTCTAAATTATACAAAACATACTGTTCGCTATCTCTCTAAAAATTTTGTTTTTGAACTATCGGTAAAAATATTTGAAGCTGTTACAAAATACGTAATTTCTCAAAATCGGTTCTACCGATTTCATTCAAATTTTGATGAAACGTGAAGATTAATAACCCAAACCAGTGTGCAAAATCGTAAATAATAAACCGTTTAGAAATAATTGGTTATAAAATAAAAATGAAACTTGATCATAGGGATATACAACTTGATTTCAGTCAAATAATATTTAGCTTAGAGCGAGCTTATGACAGCAGCGAAGCGAATAATTAGGCACTATTTCGATATCTTTCAGGTTTTTTAAAACCTATTTCAGATTAATAATAACAGTCACTGGAGTCGTCTCCAGTTTATAATGTTAACAGTTTTAACGTGAAATTATATAATAATTTCGAGGTCTGAAGTTCATGTTGGCTTAAAAAAGTTGAACTTGTTGGTTTACTTCACGATTCAATGACCTTCGATTTCTGTCATTGACATTTGCTCATCGACCAGTAAGTGTTCGACGGTTTACACCCCAGTCTTCCTGCTCCCTCGCAATTATCACACATTAACAATAAGCCATATAAACCATTACCTCTTACGAGATGTAAGCAATAAATCACAAATTAAGTAAGAGTTATACAGTATGTACAGTTGTCATTATCGTTTGCGAAATAAAAAGTTCAGACCGAGTTGTTACATATTAACAATAAGCCATATAAACCGTTAACTTTTGCGAGATGTAAGCAATCACAAAACAATGTGAATCCCCACAAAAAAAGTTAACCTTATAAGAAAAATGAATAATTTTCGACAAATCTGCAGGTAACACTGTTACGTATTAGAAATGTAACTGTATTAGAAATACGCGACTGTAGTAGAAATTCCTTAGCGAATTAAATATAAGATAAAAAATTGTACTAAAGATGATGAAAACGACAGAAAATTACATTTTGAATTTTACTACTCATTAAGTAGTTTCCAAGGTTAAGTCACCTAGAATAGTCAAAAACGCAGATTTTTTAAAATTTGGAGAGAAACACAGTGAGGGGAGTGTGTTAAATGTGGGTAAAAGCCACATAGGCAATACAGGTTTAAGAACTGAATATTTAAATTCAATTTCAGAATAGTATGCAGTTTAAGAGTAATTAACTAAATTTCTAACGTAATAAGTTTTAAAAGGGCACTGAAAACTGTCCCTTTTTGTTTAATTATATTATTTTAAGACTTTCAGTTCGCTTATTACGAATTTACCACCAAATTCGATGTATTACTTATTCACGATCTGTAAAAACAAGATGGCGGTCAACATTTTCAACTATTTTGTTTGTCAAACGATTTAATTTTACGGAATGACTGAAATTATCGAACCTTTTTTTTTGTATGACGAATAACTCTTTTAGGTTAATATTTATATTGTGAATGTTTCTGAGAAAATATTTGAAAAGATTTTTCAGCTTTTATTGCTATTAAATTTCTCCTTGTACAGCCAAGATACCCGTCTTGTATCTGTTACAGCTTCCGTACGATGATCTTTTCCAGAGAAAGCTACACAAGAACTGTTAATTGCCGAATGTAGGCTAGGTAACAACCACTACCTCCGCAGAGTACAACAGCGATCGTAGGAGTTTTACCGACTGTCCACTGCCCACTGGTTTCCACTTGTCTTCTACTACCACATTTTTATTGTCTTAGGTAAAAGTAAAATACACGCAGGTCAAGCGAAGTCGTGAAGGGATGATAAACCCCTATTGGTCAGGATGAATTTTAAGAAATATATTGCTCGTCGTTGTATAGAACACTGATACGATAAGATAGTAAAAGTTAACCGATATCATTTTTGTAAACCATTTTGATTCCTGGATTTTAATTTCACGTTCAACTTTTATAGGTCAAGATTCTAGATTCTTGGACCTTATCACAGAGAGTACTAATTTGTAATCTTTTTCATACAGAATTAATTAAAAATAAACGGTGCAAAAGTATTGCACAAACATTGCACAAATTTTCTCCCTCGTTCATCCACAAAAACAAATAAAATTAAATCAAAATTATTCCTACAAATAAAATGACAGTTCAGTAGTTGCCACTAAAAAGAATCATGGTCCCCACCTTAAAAAAAAAATACTCTGCTTGTGCTATAAACGCACTCTGTGTAAATCATTTTTGATTAAAATCTAACATTCAATGGCGACAGTCAAAGTTCCTTTCCTTTCAATTATTCCTTAACCTTAGAATTAAACCAAAACAAAAAACTGAACGTATATTTTCCATGTATAGTGTTTTAAATATATTAGCAATCGAGAATGTTTTATATTTAAAGTCCTAAAATTATTTATATAAAGAATGGTATCGAAGTAATACAAGATCCTTTTTACAACACAAGGAGCCCAACCAAACAAAAATTTTAATTGTAATAAGTAATATAATCTATTTTTAGAGAGTACTTTGGGAATTTATGTTTGTAACAATATAATCAATTGTGGGACATTCTTAAAATTTACAAACTCTAAAACCATTCTGTGCCAATTTTAAGTCATGGTTGTTTTTATTGAATATTGTTATGTGCCAGGTTGTACACTATAATGTGAGTTTTTTTATATATATTTTTTTAACTAATACCGGGTTAGTTGTTGATAGTAGCTTTTATTAGTTATTGTTGTTTATTTTGTTATTTTGTTTAAGTGTTAATCAGTGAACTGTGCTGAGAAATTATTATTTTTTGATAAACTGGACTATAATTTCTACATTTTGTAGTTTGCTTATTTTATACAGGATGTAACGTAAGTAAGTTGCCAAATTTTAGGGAATGATTCTGTTGGTCAAGTTAAAGAAAAAAAATAAAATACATTTTTTCCAAAATGCTAAGTTTTCCAAATATCTGCTATTTTGTTTTTTATCAAAAAAATACTTTGGAAATAGAAAAGATATTGAGTTCAGATAAATATACTCGTTTTTTATATTTAATTTTATATGTGTTTTGAAAATAAAGACTTTATTTTGTATATTTTCAAAATGCCGGGTATTTAAAATATTGAAAATAGAATATCCCGAAATATAGATTATCTTGTTATTTTTATTACAAAAAATAAAAAGAAAACGGTTTTTGTATTTTTTTCTGTAGATCAAAAGTTACCTAGTTATTAACAGGAAACTAATAATTTCTTGGCAATTGTCTACAAATCCCAAGATTGACTTAGAACAAAATATTTTTCAATTCTAATACTTTTAATATAAATTTTTAAAACCATTGCTCTGAATTCCATAAAAAATTCAAATGTAACCCTCAACTATTTCAAAATGGTCTCTATTTAATTTTTTTCGTGCTATATATCTCGAAACATGTACAAAAATAAAACAAATGTAAATTATATTCATCAAACAAATTGCAAACGTACAATAAAGTTTGAAGTGTTATTAATTTGTTTGATTAAATATTTCTTGCCCTCACCCTCTGATAAAAATAAAAGGTATCAGCCTATATGTTTCAACAATACCGGTTCATGAATTATCAGTAAAAATTAAAAATACTGATTTCGTTTAAGTTTTGGTCAAATTAACGCCTCAAACTAGTGTGCAAATTCGAAAAAAATTAACACAATTATGGAATAATTTCAATCAAACAAGATTTATCTTTCATGAATTTATGGCAAAGAATTGTGAGCTGGAATACATAAATTCATAAATATTATTTTTTATAACTTTAAGGCGTTGTCACGGATCACTTTCACTTTTTGACTGACAATTACCGAAAAACACACAAACATACTGAGCTAAGAACCGTTTTCAAGAACAAAAAAATACAAGACTACTAAAAAGCCAAATTTTTTAAATCATATAAATTAGTAATATTAATTAAACTTGATGTTAAATCTATTATTGGACTTTCTTTGAACTTAAAAAAAAAATTATAATTGCGTCCATTTTGAAATATTTTTTCAGTTGTTCATTGTGTATAGCTAGACGAACTGCACATGAATACCAAGGACGATGTCGGCAAATGACAGGATACAGGAAATACGTGAGCGTATTAACTACAAAACGAGCAATTATTCCTCCCCCTTATTTACTTCATAGATGACATAAAACAACATAAATTGTATTTCTTACTCAATCACCCACATCTTTTCTGTACTGTAATTAAAAGTAAACTTTAAAAGAAAAATAATTTAGAATTAATTACAATATTAATTGTTATTATAATGTCATTATAAAAACAAAGTCGACAATTTCCTTCTGATGACTAATGAATTGAAACCATATTGATTGTTGAGAAACTAGTTCAGTCATGCTAGCGCTCATGGCGGCTGTTCTTTGCAACACAATGAGGATAACAGCTGGAGTCTATCAACTGTACACAAACATTGTACAAGCTTTATTACACGCTTATATGAAACTAAATTACAATTAAACACAGTAACACCAAAAATCCATTTTTTCAAAAATAACTAGGATTTACATTTTGTTAAATTTGAAATAACATAAACACAATCCGACAGGGAAATGTCTTTTCGTAATTTTCAAAATTATTCATAAATCATACTTGCGGTTTGGTATACTAGTTCACGTTGATGTGGGCCATCATGGTACGTCCCCAGCCATCATACAATCTAATACAACCCGATTGGTCTCTAGGACTTTGTAGGAAATGTTAAAACAGTTACACAGGTTTTCTGGACCACGAAATTGATTTTTTATATCACTAATTCTTGACGTTTGCTAGGTCTTTTATAAATATATATAAAGTATCCTTTCGCTTTGCTCGTGTCTTGTCTCTGGCCTAGCGCGTCTCAAAACTGACTGTACATTATGAAGGAGTCTACTCTCGCTACTCTCGTCTTTGTAACACCAGATATCGTAACTATAAGATCATCACATTTTATTGACAGGTCGGGGTTGGAAATTACATTTCTTACAATACCTTCTCTATTTGTCATCGTAGAAATATCATGTTGGTACCCTTACATGCAGAATTGAAATCTTGATAAGTTTATTATCCATCTTATATAAATTAGACCTAAAGTGAATAACGTACAAGATAAATACCATTTAAAATGTTCGCCATTTTGAAATTTAGTTTCTGAATTTCTATATGAGTACATTATAAATCAAATTTCGTGTTCCTATTTTCATTTTGTGATCACTATTTTTCTTACGTAAGGCGACAACGACGGACGGACGGTGTCGAAAAATCGCTTTTTCAATATTCAGAGATCAGTCTAAAAAAGTTTTTAAAAATTTCATTCTATCTTCCTATCCTATACAAGGCAAGTTTAGTTTAGAAAGCTGTTGATAAAATTTTTAATTATTACTTTAAGGCCTAAAAATTAAAACAATGATGTGGCTATCACTCAAATTGACAAGTAATTGTTTTACAATCAATTTAACGTCTTTATTACTAATTATTAAAATCACTTAGATTAAAATTTTGAAACTAATTTTAGTAACTTTTTTACCGTACAATCTACATTAATCTCTAATAGCTTCTATTGAACTCGTAAATAGTTATGATTAAAAGTAATTACGCCCCTATATGTAACACGTGTGTGTGTAACATTATTCAATATCAAATGTTACAACAAAATCGAATAAAACAATGATATAAATTAGTTTAAAACTACTAAATAGGTTAAGTGAAAAATTTCAAACCACCCGTAATTTCCAATAGACTATTAGCTAGCAAGATATTGCCCGCAGTCATTCACCGATCTGGTATAACATTGATTCAATGTGGACAGGTTTGCCATTTACGGATAAATATTTCCAGTCTCGTATCTGTAATCGGTAATGTTTTCATTGTATATCGTGACAGATCGACCGAAGCGAACGAAAATATTAAGGTTTTAAAAAGAGAATTCCTAATGTACGTAAAATGCATGTTATTAATTAACCAGTGCACTTTAATTAATCCTCATTATATTTTGACCATTGTTTTTGATTGATAATCACGTTTAATGACCTCAGGAAGCCGAACCAATGGTTTTTGACGTTCCGTCCATCCGTCACGATGGGGGCCACAAAAAGTAAGATAACAGAAAATTTGGTACAGTGGACTAGAGCGTGCTCATATTGAAATAAAAAAAATTGAATGTCAAAATGCCGGCATTTTAAACAGTTTGTTGTTCATATCTCCTTTCTTATTGAAATTATAATTAATTAAATTAGATGAAAATCTTCGGATTTCAATTCTGGTTCCAATGGTACCAACCCCACCTCTCTACCACTAAAAATAGGGAAGTTATCATTAAAAATGTAATTTTAAACACTGACCTCCCAAAAATGTGATATTCGTATCGACTCGCACGAGCGTAGCGAGTGGAAGCACCTTTACATATGTAGAGCTTCGAGACCTGCCATAACGAAGATCTTTTACAGACACTGTTTACTATACATTACTACAAGGTTCCGAAATCAAGAAAGTAGTGATATATACAATTACGAGGTTCAGAAAGCATGTGTAACAACTGTTTTAAACAAACTTACCAGACCCCTTGTCTACCCAATACACTTTAACATTTCCTACAAGGCTGGGTAGGTCCAATGATAGAGCTTGTAAGAAATGTTAAATTGTAATGGTGGACCCAATAGCGTAAGTTCATTAAACGGTTGTTACATAGGTTTTCTGAACTTTGCAATTCTGTATATAACACTAGATTCTTGATGTCTGCTACGTCTTAACGGGCGAAGTAGATGTGTAGTGATAAATCTACACTCGCACTCGCTTCGCTCGTGTTGGTGGCTCGGCCCTGCCGGATTCTGTAACTATACGAATCTCACATTTTCTTCGGAGATCAGAATTCGAAATTACATTTTCGACAATAACTTCGTTATTTGTCAAAGTAGAGATATAGGGTTGGTAGCATTGCAAGCAGAATTGAAATCTATAAATTTTGTATCTAATTTAGTATTTATAAGTTGAATAACACACGAGATATGAACAAAAAAAACTATTTTAAATGTCCGCCGTTTTGTTCAATTAGATTTTTCTGAATTTTAATAAGATTATATTTGAGTACCGAATTTCTAACGACTATGGATGGACGGCATGAAAAAATATATTTTTCGGTTTCCTGAAACGTGAAATTTTGTCATTACCAAAAATTCGCGTGTAGTCATTACAATAAAATTGCAAAAAAAACAATTAATAATCATGGAATCTTAAAAATGTATGCACCGTTATTTTGGAGATAAAATTTAGCAACTTTTTTGTTTCTTGTAAATATTTTGTGAAATTTACGGATTTTGAGATATTGAGATTTAGAATTTTAAAAAGACCGCCATTTTGAAATGGTACAAGGTATAAACTTGATATTGTATACCAAAATGGGTCTTACTAGATGCAATACATGTACCAAGTTTAAAGTTAATATGTTAACAGGTTTCTAAGATATAACGTATTAAGTAAAACACATACGAACAGATAGACCGAAAACTAAAAGTTTTAGGAGATACCTACATATGAACTTTTTTTCTTCCTTTTTGTATGAGGAATCATATCGCAAAGTCTTGAAAGGTTTTTTAAACACCCTGTGTATATATTTATTTTGACTGTTAAATTTGTATGAAAGGAGTTTTTTAATTTTTTTAACATACAAAATTTATATATTTCAATAAAGCTTATGCATTGTTTGATGGAAATCGATTTTTAAATGATAGTTGGTATTTTCCTTATATTCTAAATCGACAGCAATTCATATTTGTTATTTCCAAGTCCGAAAATCCATCAATGATACTTAAGTAGCCCGAAGTATATTCCTTAATACACCTAAAAATGTATTTCTCTTACAAATCACAAAACCTTCACTATACTACGTATAATAAATACGTTTTACACCATTTTATTTATCCTCTAATGTACCTACGAGAATATATATGTCAATAAATAAATGTTGGAATTATTTAAATAAATGATTGTTTAGTAAATGAGAGGCTTGAAGCAAGACAGTAGCTTGATTTGATTATATTTTTCAGTCTGAGGAGAGGACAATGAAATCATTTAGAAGGAATAACCGTATTAGCTACCAGCTGATTACGTCCTACTAATACGCTATTGTGTTTTGGTACACTCGCTGCAGATTACAACTTGTACTCTAAACATAGTTTTTAGCGGCAGTGTGTGTACATTTCTAAAATCCTGTTTTAACCAATTGACATTTTGTGAGTTTGTTATGCGTTTACGTTTGGGAATATGGTTCTTTGCAATTTTTAAAATGGCGGTCAATAAAATAATAACTGTTTCAATTCCTGAGTGTTAGTATTCTGACTATAAATATTCTCTTGTTCACACCATTATTCAGTATCAGAGTCCCACTATTTTAAGTACAAATGTGGTAATCCCGAAGTATTATAGCTGGATTTACACCTTTTTATATCTACTCTTCCGTCAGGTCCCTCTATCAAATCTCTCTTAACCAATTTTTGTTATCTTATGACTTCAACGCTATTTTAATGCTATATGTTTCTTTATACCTTATCAATTTGAATAAAAGTTGTTGCTTTAGTTTTTCAGGACCAGTTTGTGTTTTTGTTAGTCTGTGATGACCAAGGTAGTGTTTTTCTTTAAAATAAAAAAAAAGTAGAGTGAAAAAAGACACTCCCTAACCATAAAATTTAAAATTTGACGTCGACAAGAACTGATGTTTTTGAGATAATGTAAAATGTCTGAATGTTTTCATGACGTCTAGACCCATTAAAAATCTAATATCCTAATTTGGGCACCATTGGATACGTAAAACGTACTTGCAATTATAAAAAAGTTTTCATTTTTTTAATCATTCGCATCACAACATCTATCGTTATGTTCTTGCTTTAAAATTTTCGCATTACTTACATCTTGCTCCTTCACGTGTAGGCTATTTCAACTGTTTAAAAATATTAGAAGTGTAATTTCTAGACAAACAGTTAATGTTATTGGATAGTTATGAACTGTTAATTTTCTTGATATATTATATTCCGTCACTTGCATTCTTTATGTATATAAAAATTAATATACGATATTTTAAAATTGTTCATTAACTCTTGATATTGATAATGTGACGGTGACATTTGATTCATAACCGAAAGTTAAAGTTGGACCTACTTGAGCAGAATCCGTTTAGCTTACGGCAGCGGACCGGAGTTGTAGCTATGTTGAGCAGACCACGTTACACAAAAGTGAAGAAGTGTACCATCCGTAAATGCAGGCGACGTGCTGTGTAGTGTAGTCTTGTTTTAATTTTGGTTTTTATATTTATTGCAAATTACAACATGGCTGATGAGTTAATTAAGGTTATGGCGTTCGGGGTTTTCCGGAGGCTCCATCCCCAAATCTGACGCGTTAATAACGTTTTAAACGAGAACAGTTGAGACTGGGCGTCGTCCAACTAAATTTTTTCCTTAATTCTGTTAGTGTTTAATTAGTAATTAGCTATAATTCAGTAATGTAATATTAATTAAATAATCTTTCCAAAGCTGGATACCCAATGGTGCATGAGTAGACTTGGGGTAACGAGCATGGGCCAAAAGCAGTATCGTTATCCGAAAAGGGAACTTAAGCTGGGTTTTGAAATGGTTATTGGCGACAACCCAATTAATGCCCATTTCTGGATTTCTACAGTTCTACTATTATGCGGTTTAGAATATTTTGCCATTATTTTGATAAAAAATTTTACAAATCACACGAAATTTTTGATGTATTTGACCTAATCAACTGTTTTAAGTTGCCATCGCCCTTTACATTGGAACTAATTTACCCGACTCACTCAATCCAACATTTCTCAGCGTTTGGTCACACCAAACACTGAGAACACTTCCCCGAACTTCTCCCGGACCTCTGTGCCGGAAACCCTGGGCCAAACAAACACCTACATCTCCCTTACTGTCGAACAGTAAAGGGCAGCTGGTGATTGGTCCAGACTCAACTCGCGAGAGGCCGCGGACGGTCTCTCGCCGAACACCAAAAAGTTCAGATTATCCGACCCAATCACAGCACGCTAAGCCACCCACGCCTCTAGCCGGCCTGTGATTGGATCGCATAATAGTGAAAGTCGAACAATGGCTTCTCCATTGTTCGACATCCGGAAAACGTATAAAACCAGACGTTTTCCTAACCAACGTACACACTCTTCTTCGGTCTCTCACCCGGGAGACCCGATACACACTTCATCCTCTGCTACTGCCTTACCGCCTCCCGACAGGGAAATTCAATAGGGTAGTAGTGGCCCGGCGGACCCCTGTGCTACATGCCAGGGAGACGGAGCAACAAGGAGCGACGGGCTGTACGCCGTCTCCAACGAAGGGCCAGCAGAGCTTTGAGGAACACGACCAACACCAAAACGACCAAGATTGAAAACGATCGTTTTCAGGGCCAACAACACCAATCTACCTCAAAACTCCAAGGGCCAAACACCCGCTCCTTGCCCGTCGTGGCGACCTCCCGTCCCCTTACCTAGCATACCTCGCCCCTACTCCTACAGTGTCCCCGGACTCCCGCACTTTGACCCCCGATCTCCTTACTACCTTCATTTCTAGAAACCCTAGTAACACCCGCTATCATCATTCCCCGACACAAAAACCTTTCACCGGCTAGACAGCCGCCTACCACGCTCACAAGATACTTCTCCACCGACAAGCTCAGTAGACGTCAAAGTATGCATTGTTATGTTTGTTGCTATGGTAACCTAATTAGTATGTAATAACAAGTTTAAAACACTTTAAAAAAAGTTTTCACTTTGGTCTATGCTAGGCCTAACCAAGGTCTGTGGATCATTAGTATATTTATAAAAAGAGACCTAACCCGCTGTCAGAAAGGTACTTTTGAAACGGTTTTGGAAATGCTTTATTGCGACAACGTTACTAATCCTTATTTCTGGAGTTCTACCGAACCAATTTTCATGCGGTTTGTTTTAAATGAAAGAACACTCAACATACCACTCTAAGTTATTACTATATGAGGTTTTATTACTATGTGAGGTTTTATTACTATAGTTATGAGGTAAATTATTACTATAAGAAGTTTTATTACTATAGTTATGAGTTTTGAAACGTTATTTTTTCATTTGGTTTGTTATTACAGTCAAAAAAAGAAAATCACCCTCTTTGGAATGCTAGGATTTATTTACTAAGGAAGCAATAAATTTAATATTCTGTAAATGCTTCAACCTAAAAAAATTATATAAAAATACTAAAAGCAAAAATTAGGCAACTCTCGGAAGGAGTTTATGTCCGTTGCCCTAAGACAATTTTTTTCCCTAACACTTCCGAAATAGCTGACATATTTCCTAGTAATAAAATATTTCTGTTCAGGACTAATTTTAAAAAACGTACCTCGACCACCGTCAAGCTATATTAAAAGCTTGATTTTAATCGAAAAAGGTTTTACGCCATGAACGTGTTTGGTGGCAAGTTTAGCTCTATTTAAATATATAAATATTTCTTGTAAAAACGACGACAATTTCACTTTTTGAGTAACAAACAACTAATATTTTTGGTGATGAATAGTTTTGTGGTATTGGTAAGTTAGAAAGTTAGTTCGCTGATTGTACATTCTACATTTATCACTAGACAACTTAAGTTGACCGACACTACCGAAACGTATCAATATACACGAATATACGAATGAATTATACGAATAGTTATATAAAACAGATGTATCTAGGTTGCATCCAAATGAGAAAATACAATCTCTAGTTTTCCATTTAAACATATCTTCACATCGCACAGGTTGCTGATAGCCGGCCGTTATACGCATGCGTACTAAATTATCATATTTATATGGAATTGAATTGTATTTAAATAAATACAAAAGCGGCAATTGCATAGAATACTGATGGAATCCTGTGTGGAACAATAGAACCAATCGGTCGGCATTGCTGGGTTAGGTTAGGTTAGGTTAGGTCACATTGCATTCTGTACACTTGACTATATATAGGTCAATAGTTTCTACTTTCATCGCAATTATTTCAATCGAAACCTTTTGTTTTTATGGTTATGAATTTATGATAGCTTGCTTTTTAGCTAGTACACGAGCAGTGCTGGTTGTCGACAATTCAACACGAGATTTATTGATAACAGTTTTCCGATTGTGTTGTTTACTTTATTTGTAACTGAAGGTTTATATTTAGTAGGAACACGGTTGCGTTCAACTCACTAGGTATCTCGTTATCAGGTGTTGAGAACATTTCTTCTTTTATTATGCTCAGACGATCTTTATTTTATTTTTAAAACTATACAAAGAAGGTGGAATGGAAGACATAATAAATATCAAGAAGTGATAAGAAACAGCATTTTATTTTTTTCTCCTTTAAATGTTATTTCAAATTGTTGAGTAAATATTAAAATACAGTAACTATTTTCCAAGATTTGCTATAATAAAACAAGTGTTTGTTTCAAGTAGTTATAAATATATACAACGCTTTTTAAGTAGGATAAAAAGCGTATATAAGCGTAGGATAAAAAGACATATTTGTAGATAGGAGAAAATTGTATTAAATTAAGTAGGATAAAACCGTATTTGTTTAACTAGGAGAAGTTGTATCCTTATTTGTATTTGTAGAATAAAACTGTATACATTTGTTTAAGTAGGATAAAACTGTATACAATTGTTTAATTGGGAGAAAACTGTATATATTTGTTTAAGTAGGATAAAACCGTTTATTTTTTAAGAAGCCGAAAACTACACACTTTTTAAGTAAGTTAAAACTATATATTTGTTCTAAGTTGGAGAAAACTGTATACGTTTGTTTCAATAGGAAAACCTATATATATTTTAAGTGAAATAAAAATGTAAATATTTGTTTAAGTAGGATAAAACAGTATAAATTTTTAAGTAGTAGAAAACTATACACATTTTTAAGTAAAATAAAAATGTAAATATTTGTTTAAGTAGGATAAAACAGTACCGGTATACATTTTTAAGTAGGAGAAAACTATATACATTTTTAAGTAAAATAAAAATGTAAATATTTGTACAAGTAGGATGACAGTATACATTTTCAAGTAGGAGAAAACTATATACATTTTTAATTTTAAAAAAGAGTATATATATTTGATTAAGTAGGGTAAAACAGTATACATTTTTAAGTAGTATAAAATAGTATACATTTTTTAGTAGGAGAAAAGTATATACATTTTAATTAAAATAAAAATGTAAATATTTGTTTATGTAGGATAAAACAGTATACATTTTTAAGTAGTATAAAACTATATACATTTTTAAGTAAAATAAAAATGTAAATATTGTTTAAGTAGGAGAAAACTATATACATTTTTAAGTAAAATAAAAACGTAAATATTTGTTTAAGTAGGATAAAACAGTATACATTTTTAAGTAGGAGAAAACTATATACATTTTTTAGTAAAATAAAAATGTAAATATTGTTTAAGCAGGATAAAACAGTATACTTTTTTAAGTAATTTAAAACTATATACATTTTTAAGTAAAATAAAAATGTAAATATTTGTTTAAGTAGGATAAAACAGTATACTTTTAAGTAGGATAAAACTATATATATTTTTAAGTAAAATAAAACCGTATATACTTTGTTTAAGCAGGATAAAACAGTATACTTTTTTAAGTAATTTAAAACTATATACATTTTTAAGTAAAATAAAAATGTAAATATTGTTTAAGTAGGAGAAAACTATATACATTTTTAAGTAAAATAAAAACGTAAATATTTGTTTAAGTAGGATAAAACAGTATACATTTTTAAGTAGGATAAAACTATATACATTTTTTAGTAAAATAAAAATGTAAATATTGTTTAAGCAGGATAAAACAGTATACTTTTTTAAGTAATTTAAAACTATATACATTTTAAGTAAAATAAAAACGTAAATATTTGTTTAAGTAGGATAAAACAGTATACATTTTTAAGTAGGATAAAACTATATACATTTTTTAGTAAAATAAAAATGTAAATATTGTTTAAGCAGGATAAAACAGTATACTTTTTTAAGTAATTTAAAACTATATACATTTTTAAGTAAAATAAAAATGTAAATATTTGTTTAAGTAGGATAAATCTATATACATTTTGAAGTAAAATAAAACCGTATATACTTTGTTTAAGTAGGATAAAACAGTATACATTTTTAGGTAGGAGAAAATTGCATTTCAGAATATATTAGAAGTAAAACATAAGTGATTAAAAGATAGGAAAAAAAATAAGAAAACCGTTTACTGATACACATTAAAATAAATGACGATCAACTCAATTCGCTTCGTTCAATACCTCATTAGCTGTACCATAAAATATTAACGAAAAGCAACCCAGCTTACGATAAGCTCAACACAATAGATGAACCCAAAGAATTTGCGTCCATTAAAATAATCATGACGTCACCGCTGAATCTCAATCACAGGACCTTGAATTGATGAGTCTGATTCACCGATGACTTTAGATATGTAATTGAGAGATTGTCTAATTAATACAAATATTTTAAAGACGAGTTTGATGGATTTCCGATTCAACCGTTGGACTCGCCGCTGAGTTTAACGACATACCATTTGAACGCAGGAACTGTTTCTAACACGAGAAGACATCTGCGAAGTGTTCAACATCATTGCTCGGAGGTTTGCAAACAGGTTCAACAACTTTTCAATAATTAATTTCTCACTGTAGATTTCAATGAACAATTAAGAGTATTTTGTCCTAAATTGCTTCAATTTAAATTGCTTTTTACTTTAACCTGTTTACTTGTTTTGTTTTTAAGCGAAATAAATTATAAATCCCGTGGGAATCTTACGATTTAACGGGATTTTGAATTGGACCGTTTTAGTAAACGGTTTTGTGATACGTAGAAATAATAACTCGTACGGAGCAGATAATCTGACAGTGTAAAATGCACATTCTAACCAATCTCAATCTTGATATTGACAAGTACAAATCGATAAACTTCAGAATTGATAGATAATTTCAACATTACAATTTTATAGAATAAGTCTGTACGAATGAAACGAAAATATCCCTTTTGGGGTCTTCTGTGTCCAACAAGTGTCTATCTGTCTCGCGTCTTTGATCTGTACCATAAGACATGACACAAAATTCCAATTTTAACAAAATTGGCACCAACGATTTTGATTAAATTTTGCTAAAATGTAGTTCTTAAATACTTAACAAAAAGTATTGGTCGCCATCGCTCCAAAAGCGTCATTTTATGAGTTATTGGTAAAAAACAAAAATCTATAATGCAGCTGTAATAAAATACGTATTTTTTTTAAAATCAGTTCTAACGATTTCGTTTCAGTTTTAGTGTAATATGAAGATCGATGTGCAAAATTCCAAATATTGAAAAATTACTGTTATAGACATTGTTTTGAAAAACTAAACTTGACAGCCATCATTAATTTTAAACTTGATTTCATCTTAAAATATTTGTGCGTAAGACTAGTTCATGTTACAAATGAAGCACGTTTAGACCTTATTTAAATTTATATATACTGTTTGAAATAATTCACAAAATCTATGCCGACATCCGTGGTTGATTTTAATTTTTTACAAACAACTACAGAACTGACGTTTTTGAAGGTGAATGATTTTGTAGTATTTCGATTTTGAATAGGTATGTGAGAAAGATTGTGCAATGTTTTTACAACATTTACTATTTTAGGCTAGGTTGGGTTGGGTTAGGTTGGGTTAGGTTGAATTAGGTTAGGTCAAGTTGGGTTAGGTGAGATTAGGTTAGGTTATGTTGAATTAGGTTAGGTCAGGTTAGGTTAGGTAAGATTAGGTTAGGTTGAATTAGGTTAGGTTAGGTGAGATTAGGTTAGGTTGAATTAGGTTAGGTTAGATTAGGCTAGGTTTTTAAAGTAAAGATATTATTGTGTTATTTACCGAGAAAGTTAGGTTATGTTTAATCTTAACTATTTGACATGCTTGTTACCCAGATACAGGGAAATGTCTACCAATCTTAATTAAATTTATAAATCTGGGTTTTTTCAAATTGGCCGAACTATATATGTACAAGGTTCTATCGTTTTAGAATTGAGGTCCCTTAAAACAATTACTGCGCGGTTTCAAAGCATAAGCAGTGGTTCTTTCTACGACTAGGAAATTAAGTATTAAATTTAATGATGTGAACGAGGCATGGAGAGCAGTCGCAAGAAAAAAAACCCCACAAATGAAAAATTAAACGTTAATTGTTTTGTAAAACTTTTTCACGCGATATTTCACCTAGCTAAATGATTAATAAACTTTGATGTTTTCATTTATATAAAATAAAACATTTACGAATTTTATAATTTTACAAATAAAATTATTATTTACATTATTGTTACACTTTTTACTCCCTAAAATTGTCTTTAAACTTGATGTAACATTCGTGTACTTGTATAAAAACTCCAATTTGAATTAGACTAAAATATTAACACTTGTTGGATCGCTTAAGCTTGTAATGAATTGGACCACCAGCCACCAAAGCCCACCGAAGTTGTGGTGGTAAATATGTTTTTCAAGGCGTCAACATTCCAGAGTTTATGTACAGAGTGTTTCCAAAACTTAAGGCACGTATTCCTCATATGAAAACCAATAAAAAAGTATATACAAAGATATGTCTTTAAATGACTGTTTTTCTATCTAGCCGCCATTTTGTGTTTTAAGAAATCATATCATTTTAACAATAAATGATATGGAGTTTAAATTTTCCATGCTTCTTAGTGTTATATATACCTAACTTAAGAAAAATAATCAACCATTTCCTTTACTCATTGGCGGTCATTTCCTTTACAACATGGCGGTCATTTAAACTGTTTAACGTCGAATATTTTGAAACCACAAAGTTTACAAAATATTTTAATTTTGTAAACCAAAAGCAAAATGGTTTCTTTATTTTTTCGGTAGTTTAAAGGATAACTGAGTTGTAGAAAAACCATTTTAAACATTTTTTTAAAAATTGTCGATAAGTCAATTTAAGCTTCAGATAGAATAAAAAAACATTTTATTTGTTACTATTTAATTACCTTGTATTGAGGTGTTACCGTCGAACAATCCTTACTTATAGTTTACACTATCTTATATGACGCGTTTCGACTATTTGTCAGTCATTTTCAAATATAAAAAATAAAAACACATAGAACGCTTCATATAAGATAGTGTAAACTACAAGTAAGGATTGTTCGACAGTAACACCTCAATACAAGGTAATTAAATAGTAATTAATTTTGAACAATCCAGTTGGGCTATAAGCAAACATAATGAAATTTTATTTGTCTTTAAAAAAATATTTCTTGTAATAAATATTTTCTCAAATTAACGGTTTTTCAGATTTTGGATGGTAAAAAGTTTAAATGGCCGCCATTTTGAAATGAGTAAATGAAATCGTTTGATTATGTTACTCAAATTGGGTCTAAATAACACTAAGTATCGTGGAAAATTTCAACTCCATATCTTTTTTGATTTCAGATTGAAAACTAATTTTTAATCGTCGGTTACAGTTCATTTTCGTGTCATTATAGTTTGTAAAATGAACGAAGGCGGCTAGCTACCTGACAAAACTTTCTTTCATGCACGCACTCTCACAGACGTCCTGCCCCAGACAAGCTGCCTAATCAGTGATACACCATCTGCAAACTCTTTTCATACAAAAACAACTTTCTTAAGACTTAACTCTTAATATCAACTGAAAGTGAATCATCATACAATTTTATTGAAAACGACTCCAACAATGGTTAAAATAAAAGGGAGAATAAAAGAAAAGTAGAATAGTAAAGTAAGAATTTTGAAATATATTTGTAATAAGATTGATAAAATCGTAACTATGAAAATGTTGGTTTTTTTGGTATCACTTTTCTTAAAATTTTGCCCAGAAACCAAAAAATTTTGTCTTTTAAATTGCACATTTAAAAACAGATTTTGCAATAAGGTGAGTCCAGAGGGTGAATCATGCCGGCCGAAAAAGGGGGGGGGGTATAATCCCCTGTGTTTTTGTCAGTGTAATCTGCATTTGTGTCAGTGAGGCGTATATTCCACCAGCCGTTTTCCTTCGTTTTTCAAATTATAATTATTTTATTTTTTTAAATTTTATACACTGGGGTCATTTATCTTTAGATTTCACAAAAAAAGACAATTTTGAGATATTAGGCCTATTTTACAAATAAATCCTAAATCAGCTTTTTTGGACAAATTGCAACGATTACATTTTTTTACTTTGGTTCTCAGTGAGTACATTTAAACAAAATCATTGTTTGGAGTTTATTATAATAAAAAGGTAAAATTTCTCTCTTGATCTTCAAAAACAAGACTGAAAATATCTATATATCAAATTTTGATTAAAATAAGTAACAAGGCTTTTTGGCTGTATAG